>JAOXOE010000602.1:28647635-28742053 GCA_028565055.1 Phoeniculus purpureus | reverse complement strand
CAACAGGATGTTTTCTTTCCTTCATAAAAGCACAAACCTGTAATTCTGAAAATTCTACTAATTTTCAAACCACAATAGTGCTTTATGCCTTTGCTGTAGCCATCTCGGTAGAAGATGTCATCTACCTTGACATTGAAGATGATGGGACAGATCTTCAACTAATGTAACCCATGATAATCAATTTCCTGGTCCAGTTTACCTGATGCAGAAGAGAAAACTATTTCTTCCTTTAGGCCTACAGAAATACATCTGAGACTCAGGGTAAAACCTTGATGAATCATGCTAAAAACACCCCAGAAAAGGCAGAATTAGTGATGTGGAAATGTGTGTCAACAGCCAAGTAACACTCCTCATTAAATATGAATTTAGTTTTCTGGCTGGGATGCTATAGGCATAGGCTCAAGAGTGTTGAACACATATGGGTTCATGTGAACGCTCCATGGAGCGTTGAGTACTCCATGCCACCTTCTGCAAGGTAGCCCATAGGTGAAGAAGCTCCCATTGCTGCAGGAATATCTGTTTCTATTTGAAATCCCCATCTTATCTGCAGGTTTTATTAATCTATGATCTTTGAGTGATAAGTGCAGTTTCCTCAACAATTTCAAGCCAGCAGAGAAGTCCTTGTCTTTTGGAGGTCCAATGGTTCATGGTCGTGTTATTCTTTCATTGATTAATGAAATGGGTCAGTTTTCAAAACTACTGTATCACATCAAAATTTGCAGCCAGGGGACCAAAACTGACCTTACAATACATAACCCTCAAATACAGGAGCTGCCATCTTGGTCATCTGTAGGGAGATATGGAAGTGTGACCTGGTCCCATCAGCCACCACTCACAGAAATTCGTGAACTAACAACCAGAGAGGTGGATGGAGATATCCCTAGTAGGGTAAAAGCATTCCTGAGTATGGTCCTGCTCCATGAGCTGTAACAGTTAACTTGCAGCAGTCGCAGTGTTAGCGCCTGCCTTTGGCACCGTGGCTTCGCTTCCCCACCATGATTCCTTGTGCAATGCCTGCTTATTCAGGCTTCATGCAGGGATGAAGCATTTGATGCATTGTGTAGGACCAGGCGCAAGGGGAGGGATTTCCTGAAGCACTCTATGCTGGCTGCGTTCTTCTGCCATTAATACTGGGGGTGAAGTTGAGGGGCTCTTTGTTTCCAGTGGGAGACTACTTAGGCTGAGGCTGAATGCTTCCAAAAAATCCCACCCCAAAGTTCTGCAATTATAGAAAATTGAACCCAACTGTACCTCTGAAAGAGGGATCTATTGCTGCTGCACGGGGAGTGTCTTCATGCTTTCTGTTTGCCACAGGGCCAGCATGTGCTTCGAGGAAACCTTTTTACCTGCTTAGTTCATGCTGAATCGTTTTCCACTGCGTGGGGAAAAATCCCAAGGTGCCAAAATCCCCTGTCATTCCCAAACCAGCTTTTCTGTCTTTTATATGCTGTTAATGCTGACGGGCATCCACACCAGCTTCCAGTAACTCTCAGAAACTCAAATACTGTGCAGATTAAAGCCAGGATGTTCAGGGAGCAGAATGTTCCTCTCTCAGCAGATGGCTGCAGCCCACAATGTCCTATAATCAAAACATAAAATATTACCACTTTTGCATGCTGTGTTTGGGAAAACATGCCAAACTCTATTTGGGTTTCATAGGATCAGAAAAGTTTCTTCAACAGGAAATAATGTTTTTTGAGTGTTTGGGTTTCCTTTTCTTCTTAATTTCTTCCTTTTCGTTGTTGGTGGTGTTGTTTTGTTTGTTTTTACCAAACAGATCTGCCTTCACTCTCCAAGTAGAATAGGCGTCTCAATGTGGTACCGTCACAGAAGTAGCCTGGAAAAGACTGAATTTCACCACAGCAACACCCAAGTGTTTAAAAAAATCCTATAAACGTACTTGGGCTTTGATTTGGCGTTGCTTTGGAGGCCTTTGCCCCCTGGGAAAGTCGTACGGTTTGGCTGCTTCCAGGACAGGAGCCTCTGAGAAGGCAGTTGGCCTGACGTGACTTCAGCCAAGCACTGTTCTGCTGCCTCTGGGCGATTCTCCCAGATGATAAATGATGCTCTGCACAGAGTGTGCAGAAAAGAGCATCCTTCGCCCTCTAGACAAATTACTTTCTAGATTCTGCAGGCTGCGTGCTTGTGATTATTCCCCTCTGATGCAATCTGTATTGGGTGTAGTGTTACATAATCTGTGATTAAAGCTCGGTGGTGACTTAAGAAGGTAAGTGATCAAATATTTTACCTGAGACACATGTGCACATCATTTATCTCACTTTTCTCACACAAGAAATTAGACCGGTTTCCTTAGCTGGTCGTACAAGGCAAATGAACCTGATTTTGATTAAGTGTTGATCCTTTTGCCATGCATTCTTCAGGAGATGTGATTCAAAGTTTGGGATAACATCAGCCCTTTGAATAGCTTTCATCAAGTCCCAGTCTGCATCGTTTCTCTTGGGAAGCAAAGGAATCAATTCAGTTGGGTTGTTCTGGAGACTGTAGCACCATGGCAAGGGGCTTCTTATATTTTACACAGAGGTTTACTGGCCAAAATATGCTTCTCTCCTAGATGTGAAAGAGAAAATCCCTGGTTTGTGCCATGGCAGCATCTAGAATTTTAGCCAAATCATGGCTTTGTTACCCTTCCATTCTTAAGAACGTCTAAGTCCCAGACAGTCTGCTGATATAAGTGGCAAGCTGCAACAACAGGACGAAGCAGGGAAAAACAATGGGAGAGATGCCTTAGATGAGAGGAAACAGGACCTTTAGTATAAAAAAGTCTTTAGTTTAAACTGGCTGTGCACTTCACATCTGTCCGTAGGCCAGGATGAGGATACTCCAGTCTAACCCTCATTCCTTGCCCTCTCCTGGTACTGTTCAACTTTTCATTGAGTTGCTTGTTGAAGTGTAAATCTGTGTTAAATTGACTTAATTCAACATCAGCGCCTCACTCTGAAGAGTTTCTCCTTGATGTGCATTCCTGAGATGGGGCAGATACTGTGAAGATTCCTCCTCTCCATACTTTGCCAAAGTCTTTGAGTATTTAACCTCGAATCCAACAATGTTCCAAACTGATGACTGCAGCGCAGCTGCTGTCCCAGTTCCTCCACAGTCCTGGGCCATGCAGCAACTTCTTCACACAGATGTAGGAGAAGTCTGTGCCAAGCAGTGAGACATTCAAAAGGAGCGTTCACATCTGATGTCATTCAGGTTTTATTATGTGCAATGAATTACACGTTTCCAGCCAAGTTCGGTTTGCTCACCACAGAAGTCACCAGCACAGCTGGCAACTGTCACCCTACCTTGTGCAATGGGGAGGGTTGTAAATAACCCCACAGCCAAATTCTGGGTGCACGGCATGTGTGTAAGGCTCTGCAATCCAACTGCAAAACCCCATGGTGCCAAGGAGAGAGCCCAGCACGCGAGACGAACAAGACATGATGTTTAATGTCTATATAGTAAGAGATGTGTTAGAAGTGGAGTCAGCCATGGATACTGAATAGGAATTGAAAAGTTTCCAAAATACAGGGATATTTGTGTTAGTTTGAGCTTTTGAAACTTTCCAGAACATTAATGTTCAATTTTTTTTGGACTTCTGTTGTGCAGATTAGAGGAGAGTGTGCAATGCATCTCCTTGCATGTCCTGTGTCTTTCCCTTCACAATGTTGAGGTTTGGGTGGTGGCATGCCTGCGGTATTTGGTGAGCAGACAAGCCCTCAGGCTACAGCGGTGCTCAGGCACCGTGTTTTTTCTCCACTAAAATCTCATTCCACTTGGGCTGAAATATGAAGTGTTAAAAAGTGCTGTTTCCCTCCTTCCAGTCACATTCCTCAGGGAAAATTTGGAAAGCAGCCAAAACCCACTAAGTGCAAAAATCCCATAGCACAGTAGTGCAGCAGAGGCAGTGGGAACAGATTGTGCTGGGAACTCCTGGGGCTGATGGGGCAAGCACAGCTCTGGACAGTCATGTGGAGAGAACCTGCTCCTATGTTTCAATGTTTTTCTCCCTGTGATCTAGAGTAAAATCATGGAGTCACAGCTCTCAGACTCTTTGGGAGAAGGAGTCAACATTTGTGGTCCAGTGCTTGGGAATGGCAAGAAAGAGGAGCAAAGGAGGAGGAGTAGAAGGGGAGGAAAATTTTGTCTTCCCCAACTTGACCATGGGGATCCAGAGCAGAGTTCTGCTCCCTTTCTGATGTCAAGAAGAAGAGACCAAAATCAGGCAAGAATAAAATCACAAAGTTAGGCAACCATGAAAAGCCCATATGGTGACCATGGCAACCAGAACAAAAGGTCCCTAAGATCAGAACTCTACAATTAGTCTCTAGTCAATGATTGTTAGCTCTGGGCCTGAGCATTGTTTTGTGGACAGAACCTTTATCAGAATGTAACACTGATCAAAGACTTTGTGATAAAAGATGGAATCCAGATTAACCTTTCATTACCCTAAACTGGTAATATCATGTTATGCTATGAAAACCAGACCTCTAGAAGTGAGGATACCTGCCTTCACTGGAAGACCCTCACCCACTGAACCTGCACAGTGAAATTAAAAACTGCTTGAAATGAAGGCAAAGAAACTATTTATGGATCAGCTTTAGGGTAAGGATCAGAATCATAGAATGGCTCAGGTTAGAAGAGGGACTTTAGAGATCGTCTACTCCAACCTCACTGCCATGGGCAGGGACACCTCTCCACTAGAATGGTTCCTCAAGGCCTCATGCAACCTGGCCTTGAACACCTCCAGGGACAGAGGAAGCCACAACGTCTCTGGACAATCTACTCCATAGTCTCTCCACCCTTGTATTGAAGAACTAATATGATAAGATCTAACACGATGAACAACGAATAGGTTATTTCTGCTAATTTAGATTGTACAAATGAGTGACTATCTCAACAGTCGGTGTGCTGGCTTTGCAGGAGTACCCCCCCAGCACCCCTTTCCACACAGAACTGCAAATAAGTCGCTTGTACACTGACTCTGCGTGTTACTGGCTCGCGCACCAGGTAGACAGTGCAGCACGTCAGCGCAGCATCCCCTCAATTCTACCAGAAATCGTAACCGTTAGTGCAGTGGTAGCGCACTGAGCTTTGGGGCTGAAATGCTCATGGAAAGGAAAAACGCCATTGCCCTCAGGTGTAATGGTGTTGGGGAGAAAATATTGCATATAAAAAGACCAGTAAGCAACAAGTAGCAGTGTTGGAAGACTGAAATCCTAAGGCTTGGCTGTTCAGAGGGAAAGGTACTTACAAAACCACACTTCAGCAATTACATCTTTGACAGTCTTGAACTATATGTTAAGCAAAAAGCAGAAAAGGTTGCAGAGACATTAATGGAAAAAGTATTGGTCAAATAAGCATCTGTGTGAAGAGGTGGGAGAGACTGCAGGGTGTCAGACAAGCAGTGTCCATTGATCACTCCTACAAAGGATGATGATTTTCATCCCTCATTCTGAGTGTCTGACAGTACTTCGGAGCAGATGAAGACAATGAACTGGGTCCATGTCAAATTTCTGCTCTGGAAGGCTGCTGCAGCACAACTTCATGCTGTATCAACAGCTCTCATACCACTGGAGAGCTTGGGCAAGTTTAATCACTCTAAAGGGGATTCAGTTGCTGTAACAGATATGCTTCCCACTCCTTTGGACTCACTTGGCTGACAAGCCTTGGCTTCCACTACAGAAGGTGGTGTCTCCTGTAGGTTGTCTCTCCTAACTGCCAGCCCTGTACTGGTGTCTCAGATTCCCCAGATAATCCCATCTGGCACTAGATCTTCATCCTCTGGGCTTCAATTCTTCCATACAAACATTGGCAAACCGTGCCTTGTTCTGGAAGGGGTAAGACAGTAACGGTGAGGAAAGGCTTCATGACCTCCAGTGAGATACTACCACCCTTAGGACAAGGCATCATGCCCAGATACAAGATAAGTGTCTGTCTCGCTAATCAGAAAATGATGGTATTGAGTCTGGATGTAATTATGTTCTATCTGGTACTACCTGTACTGTTTGTTATCACTAACATGTAACGTGACTACCTGGAAGAGCGTTGCTAGGGCTGTACCAGAAAAGGGCTTAACACAGATTTGAATGAAATTTAATCTAAATATTTTAGGCTCAAGAGCCACGCTGCTATGTTTTCTTTCTCACCCATATTTTCATGGAGTTATTTCTCCCTGGAACCAGCCCACCAGCTCTGTTCCTGAAGGCATGCTGAGAGCCAGTTTCTGCTTGAGGCATGTGTGAAATGCCATGAAAAACGCCACTCCAGCCACTACACTCTGTGGCACGGAGGCACAACATTCCTTTTACCAGCAGTGCCAAGGAACACTTAGAAAGGTTTCTCCTTTTTCCCACATGGGAGTGTTTTCACTGTACTGCCTCCAAGCAAGCTCTGCTCTGGCTCCCTTTAGCTGTACCTTTCCCCACATACGTGATACGTTTGCCCACCTCACAAAACAGGCACTTTTCTTTGTTTTTCCTGGCAGAAGTGTCTACCTGGGGTGGATGAATGGGGACAAGGTCTTCAGAGCTGAACATTAACGCTGCAGAGCCAACAAGTGCGCTCTTGGAGGCAGCAAATCACGAACTGCGCGTGGTCAAAATCGGTCAAACTCAGGATGCCGTTGTGCAAAAGGAGAAGGCGTGTGTTTTTTGAAGGAACAAAGGGATGTCTGTTTGGCAGCCTTTTATAGGGTCTCAGTGTTGGGGTATTTCTTCACAGAAAGTGTGGTGTGGCACTGGAACAGACTGCCCAGGAAGGTGGTAGAGGCACTGTTCCTGGAAGTGATCAGAGAACAGGTCGTTGTGATGTCTCAGGAGATGGATTAGTGGTTAGGGGTTGTAGGACCAGTGGTTGGATTTGATAATCTCGAAGGTCTTTTCCAGCCTTGATGAGTCTATAATTCTGTGAGATGTCTTAGGTGTCCTTAAATGGGCTGGGAACAAATAATGAACTTTTGAAGACTTTTAAACTCACAAAAACTATGCCAGCTTTGCATTCCACAGGTTTATGTTAAAACTCTGTAGCCTGAGCTATTTTCAGAAGCTTCTTCCTCAGACTATATGTCAAAACTCAAGTATTATGGAATTTAAACTTCTCTCTCATTGACATGCTGTGTTATTTGTTTCTGAATTATTCCAAAAGTAAGCCTAGATTTTACTAGAGCTTGTCAAAGGAACACATGCAATTTTAAATAAGTTTATTCCTTTTAAAAATAGTATCTCATTTAATTGAAAATTGTCTTTACAATCCAACTGGAACTACCCATTCTTTTCCACCCTGATTTAATCTGCTGTTGAGGGCTACGGAATCCAACTCATTTTCAGTGGAAGTTCTAGGGATTAGGGTTTTTTTAATCATTAATAAAATTCAGCTTATTTCTGCTACAAATGTGTTTAGCTTCAGCTTGCAGCTGCCAGATACTCCTGTACCTCATCCCGTTAGTTTCAAGAGCCCTCTACTGTCAGAACTTTCCCAGTATTTTGTGTGTAATAGACAAGTAACTAAACTATTGCTGAGGTTTCATTTTTCTAAATTGCATGAACTGAACTTTGCACTACAGACCAGGTTTTTCCAAACACTGAATCATTTCCATGGCTCATTTTTGGAATCAATTTCAAGCTGCCCATGTGGATTTGCTGTCTTTGGCAATCAGGGAGCCTCAGCCCCTCTCTAGGAGGGAGCAGGAGGAGGAGGAGAGCGGTGGTGGGACAGCAGGCAGCACTGGCACTGCTGAGCTTCACCACCTCTGTCTCCTGGAGGGGTTTTGGTGCTGCAGCCCTGGTGGTGATCACCCATTTGGGAAAGGCAAGGTAAGCCATCAACTCATCTCAAGCATCGGGCTGTCAAAGCCCATCAATCTCAGCTCTGGGTTCGAGGTCCACTTGAACAAAACCTACCATGATCCTCACCCCTCTTTTATGTGCAAACACCTGTGAGTTGTGAGGCTGGAGCAGCCCTGGACATTTGGCTGTAATAGACAAACCTTCTTTGGAAACTGATCATTTCTGAGCAAAATGGGCTGGTTTAGCAGCATAATATGCTGAGTCCCATGGGAATGAAGGCAGGATCTTAACTGGCTGGCACAGCTCAGCACTGCCCACCTGCCAACTAAGCTCATTGTGTTCTGGTTAGATAAAAACTGTATTCATGTATTTGCCATTTAAGGAATTGTTGAAAAACTTTCAGCTGTGGCAACTTCCTTGCAGGCTAGAACTTCTCCATCTCTCCCTCTCTGTGTAATCACAGTTCCTATAGATGTTGCCCAAAGCTCAGTCCAACAGGGCTGCATTTAATGAAATCTTCTAATTTAAGAATGAGTGACAGAGGGGAAAAAATGCTCCGAAGCACCAGGCATTCTCTCAGCTTAAAACCTCCGTTCTCCTTTTTAACAGAAGCGTGGAAATTGGTGGCACATGAATTCATGGCATGTGTTTCCTATAATATGATCACTGGGAGAAGTATAAAGTAAATGGAAGGGAAGTGATTTATTGCAGGACCTTAACAACTGGTCTGGAGCTCTTTTCATACCTCTTTCAGAAATTATACATGAAAACATCATGCACTTAATCTGTGAAGCAATTGGATGTGTAGCTTCAATCCCCACCTGTCCCTTGGGGTCTGCTAGCAGGCTGAAGGTTCGATGTGAGACTTTGAGGTCAGGAGCTTGAGGAACCCTTCAGTGTCAAGAGGGGTGTCAACTTCAGTGGTCTGAAACCAGCTCCTGCAAGTGCAGTAAAGCCAGATTCCCCAGGGAACTGCTCTGTGAGCCGTACGTACCATCTCAGTAACACGAGGTGTACAGATCAGTTAGAATGAACTTTAATAGAGCTGAGAGTGGTTTCATCCTGTGTGTGACATCTAACAATTAGGGTACCCTCTATGCTTGTATGAATCATTAACTTCCAAACCTGCTAGTTCACCCTCTGACACAGAGCCATGCATCACTGCTGGATGGTGCTCACCTCCACACAGGCACCTGAGCTGCTCGGGCTAAAGTTATAATTCATCTCACTTGGGCAGCCTGTGCTTAAATCCAACTGGAAGGACACCTAACAAACTCCAAAGATTAAAAAAAGATGGGAGCGTGCTAAAAGCTCCATAATTTACAGAAAGTTTTCTTGCTGCAGGATTTTTTTTAACATGTGAAACTTGTGTGTTCATGGTCGGGTTAGTCCAGGCATATCTGAACTGTAAAACTTCAATATTTTCATGTCAAAAATGATTTCGCTAAAGTTAACTTTCCCCGTGCTTTGACTTATCAGTTTCAGTTGTGGTGGTGTGCGTTTCAGTTGAAGTTTTATTACATTATGTTGGCAGCACATTATGTTTTTTACACATGGATTTGATTGAGAAATGAAACTGGAATAAGAATGAGGTAGCAGCAGCATCTGCTGGGAAACGCAGCGAGTGCTGGTGTCAATCAATCTGATTGATTAAATATGGTGGCACAGGCTTTATTAAAACAAAATGCTCTCCCTGAAGAAGACTATTATGCCAATATAATACACAGCTTTCCTAAAGAACATTACAGAAGAGGTGGTCTGTTTGTGAAATGTAACACTGGTAAATAACGGGGAAGAACTGAAAAGTTCAAATTACATTTGGCTGCTCATGGAAACAGCTATTTTATTGTTTTGGCAGGCAGTAGCTGCTATTGTTATATTGGCAAGAACAGCAGCCCTGATGGAAGTTTAATTATTCTGCAGGACCGTAAAAAGGTTTTATGCACTCGCTGATGTTATTAAACAGGTCCAAGGCTTGAAAGTACTGGGTGGCTTGTGACCGGTGTGTACAACAGACTGACTGGCTCAAGGCTTGAGATGGAGACAGTGCCTGCCCACCTCATGCTGCAAATCGTTTCCATGCAGCCTTCTCTTTGCAGAGACGGGTGTTCTCAGGGTCGGCTGAGCCTGGGAAGTGAAATCCTGTGGGGATAGGTGGTCATTGAAGGCACAGTTACCTACCCTCCCAGGTACAAGGTGCAGACGTCTTCAACGTGCCTTTACTCTCACAGACACAAATAGGATGTGCAGCAGCTCCACTTTGAATACAGCTGGTGGCAAAAGAAACCATTTCATGGTGCATTCTCTGCTCTCCCAGGGGGAGGTCAAGAGGAACAAAGAGTTGTATTATTTGAGCAGTGCTTAGAGGCTATAGTGATGGAGAATTTAGGATACGATAAATCTTTGCAGTGTTTCCTATCCACCTAAAATTATGGCTTCTGCTGGGTACCTTAAGGAGTCAGTAGGCGTTTTGCACTGGTTTCAACAGGGCTGAGGTTTCACCCACTTCCATTTCTGTTCCACGCAGTAAGATGGATTATGGAAAGTCTTAACCAATGTAGATATTTTACTCACTTCCCTCCAAATGTAGACATTCATCATTTAACACAGGTTTCTTCCTTGCTTGCATCCTTCATCCTCACTAAATGCATCCAAATAACATTTGCTTCATTAAATAATATAAATATAAATAAACATCTGCACCATAGAGGAGTGCTGCCTCCTACTCTCTCTATGAGTGATGACTGGAGATCAACCACGTTTATGTTCCAGTTGGACACAGCACTGCAGGAACATGAAGAGAGTGTTTCTGCCGTTGAGGCTCCTACCATTGGCCATTGTCCAGGCACACAAATCACAGAAGAAAAATGCCTACACAAGCAAACTGTAATACAGCAACAGCCTACACACCTTCCTAACTGGTACCATTCCTGATTTCAAGAGGAGGGATTGTAGGGATCCTATGAGGTGAGGAGCAGCAGGTCCAGAGGTGGTGAAGAGAGCAGTGGAGTCTTTTGATGGGATTGGCAGTGGAAAAAGCAAATAGCTGGGAGAGAAAAACTAGATGAGGAGAACACCCAGGTTCCAGAGAGCAAAAGATGAAAGGGAAAATACTGCACGGCAGAAAGTATTCGTCTGGTTTCAGAAAAAGGCAAAATGCGGCAGTGATGGTCAGTGTACGTACATAGCACACAGGAGAAGCACAGAAGACACGAGGTGTCAGACCACTCCTGTTTCGCTTGTATTTCATATCATTAGGTGGACACAGCCTCTTTGCTGCACTGTAGAAACCCCTGTAGCTGCATCCCGAGCACGATATTAAGCTTTGGCCATATTCAGTGAAACACTTAAGAGGGTGCTTGGAATTAAAAACCAACCCGGCAGAGAATCCCAGCATGTTTAACGTGATGCTATCAAAACGACATGAGTACAGATGGCTGAGACAATATCTGTGTTGAATATTTAATGCAGATTTTGAACTATTTTTAAGATCCTACTGTTATTTCTCCTGAGAGATCTTTTCTTAGCAATCTAAGTAGAAAATAATAATGAGGAAAAAAACCCCTTGCTAGGCAACCTCTTCAACATGCAGATGGTTTCTACAGTGACACCTCTGCTGAGGCTAATCTTTCAGGATTGAGATATTTTCAGAAACATCCGTTTGTGGTTTATTTTTTTCTTTACTCGTAAAGACACAGCTTTGTACACAAATATTTTCTCCATCCCCACCCACTTACTTGGTGGTTTGAGGCTTGCTAACAATTTTTTGCATGAACAGACATCTCTCTTGTGCTTTGCAGACCTCAGAAATGTAGCTAATGATGCCTCACTTCATCGGCCTCCAGCCTTCATTCCCTTACAGAGCCCATTGCCTTCCTCAAAGGTTCACCATCACCTGTTATTATCTAAAATTGCAGAGTTACCCTATTGAAGAATTGCTCTGAAGAGCACTGAAGCTCTGATTTTTACTATTCTTCAGAGTGGGATGGTGTATTTTTAAATATCCTCCCAAAAAGGGTCACTGAGGTCATTCTGAGCATGCTGGTTCTCATCAAGCGACTCTCCCATTTTTCTTCTAAGTTTGTCTCACTTCATCCCCCATTAATCTTCTGTATACCCCTCCTCTGCAGGAACTTCTCCTTTTGCTGCTTGGATGTCCCCAGCCTGTGAGACTTTCTAGTTGGTGATGCTTGTATTGCCATCCTTTCCCGATGGAGAAACCCAAAGGCGACACAATCTCTGGATTTATGGTTAATGTGCAAATACAGGAACATGGTGTCAGCTTGGGGGAAAAGCCTCAGGTTTGTTATACAAACAGAATAAAAGGTAGTCACTTCAGACTTCAGCAAGCATCTGAATTAAAGCAGATGCTGTGGCACCACCCCTTTTGGTATTCGGTGGCAGTGCAAAGGCTAAGATTGACATCAGAATGTGATTTCATGATAAAATGCCAGACTGCACAGCAATTCAGAAGGACTGCTTATCTGGCACAGGTTTGCTTGCAGCAAGTCCTAGGAGTGGCCTGGGCAGGAGAAATCACTTCAACCATAATCTGATAAACATGCATCAATATTTAGGGAGCACAGAGTGAAATACAGTATCTCCTGGAACATTCAAAAACAGACTAAACTGTGCTGAAAGAGTGAAAGTAGCCTGACTGCATGAGATGTTTTGAAGCTTTTTTCCTTAAATTGTCATGAATCTATCAGTTTCACTAGCAGAGGTTTATCATTACAAATGTTGATTTGTTAATTGTCATTGATAGCAACTGAAGCACACGATGATACTTTGATGTGTATTTTTACACATCTAAGAATGCTGGCATGGGAAGGGTTTTAATTCACTGCTGGCTATGATTAGCCCTAAGAGAAATATTTTGTACAGTGTCTCCATGGGATTTTAAAATCTTGATAGCTACTGAAAGTTAATTAACATGTATTAAAAAATAGCTAAAGCCTAGCACTCCTGCTTTTGCACAGGACAAGGCACTGACCTATGTTTACTGGAATAGGTGGTAACGTCTGCTCCAGAGATCCTGACCTGAGACATGTCATGAAGCTGGGAAAATCTGACTTCTGCAAGGCCAGGATGTGGTGTATGATGGACAGAATAAAACTAGAATAAAACTCACTAGGTTTAAACATTTATAAGACTGCTAAGCAGTTGCATACTTGATCACCACCACATCAGGATTGCTGTGCACGATCTGTTTCTTTTTGATTCTCACAACTCAGAAGCTATTTCTTGATAAGGAAAATGCCTTTGAGCAGTGCACTAGGAGGGAAGACCAGCAGGAGCTTTGCTTTGTGGTTACTTATAGTTTGGAATCCTAAATAGCTGTTTGCCTATGTCTACAGCAATTACGCAGGGATTTAAGTAAAAAATACATCATTCATTACTGTAACCACAGCACAGACCTCTGCAGCCAGCCCTACCAAATAATGCAAACCAAGTGAACAAACAATCACCATAATTTACTGTCAGCTTCTGTAAAAACCTAGAAAAAAAACCCCTGTGGTCCAAAATATTGTGGGTTGTTTTAACAACGTTGTCCACAGTGCATGAAATGCAATATTTTGGGGGTAGTAATTGCTGTTATTTAAACCTCAGAAAGCTGCAGATTTATATTTGTTCTTTTTCCCTTAAAGCTGGATAATAAATCTGTACAGCTTCTTCTGGGCTTGCTTGGTTGGTTTTTTTCAAGAAAGACTTCTGAGAAGACAATATTGGCTTATCCTGGTCTATTATGTGGCTTTTCAAAAATCACAGGAAATATTTTAACTGCTGAGTTGCTCTGTATGGAGCAAATTGTGTCGTTAGACACACTGTACTGTAAGTACTGAAGGTAACGCCACAGATACATAGGCGGAACCCGGCAGTCAATTTGGGCTCGGGAGATAATACACCAACTGTGTATTCAGTTTAATGTAGATTAATGCGAGTTGCTTCCCTTTGCATGTATGTACACAGGTACAAATAATTAAGATTAATTCCACTGGATATAATGGCCTTCACTGTGCACAGTGCCATAAAATTCTTCTTTAATAGCTGCTAATTGGATGTATTTGCTTTGATGGTGAAGTCCTGATTAGTCTTGTTACCCTAAAACCCCTTCCCCCTCCCTTTGCTCACTTTTGTGCTTAGGAAAAGATTTATAATAAGGGAGTCACAGCTATGCAGTTTATTAGCAAAAAATCAATACCGGTATCCGTTTACATGTAAGGAGGTTCCGCAGAGCAGAGGTTCTCTGCATTTGAAGAGCAGAGATGATGCATTTTCAATTTTTTCACCTTTTCCCCATGCAGTGCTTTTTACAAGTAGTAACTCTGGCTTCTTGCTGCACTTCTTTGCTGCCTCTGGTTTCTCCCTTTGGCTTCCGCCTTGAACGTGCAGAGCTGCTTGGTGCTAACAGGAGAACCTCAGTACCTTCAGCAACCTCCAGCACCAGGCTGTCAGCCATATGGCTGAAGTTAGGAACTGTCTCCATACAAGGATTCAATGTGGTTTTTTCTGGAAGATAGTCAGTAATTATTTTGCTATCTCTGTTCTCTGCAATGCAGTAAGCCTAAACATAATGGACAGGGGTTTCTGCATGTGGAAATCAGAACATCTTCACTGAAATCTAGGTGGATATTTGATTTGTGCTGAAGTTCTGGCCCTAGCTTTCTAGTAGCTCATTTTTAGCAATAATATTTTACATTTGTTATCTCCCAGGAGCACAGCTCTTTTTATGGAAAAAATGAGTGATGGATATATAAAGGAAAAACTGAAGGCACATCTACTGCCTAAGCCAATGTCTCAGAGGTTCCTGGGCATGGCTGCCCTGCTCTCCTGAATGCACCAATGTGTATGGAACCACAGGCTCTTTTCCTGGGACATCAGCCCAGCAGCTTGTGGTGCTGGAGCATTTTTCTCTGCTTGCAGCAGTTCTAAGTGTGTGAGCCCAGCTACCCGGGAGCTGTGACAAAGACTGACCCCAGGAATTCTTTGCTATGGATTTTTGCTCCAGTGCCTCAACCTTGCTAACACAAATCACCTGTAACCTTTTACCATTAATATACTGGTCCAGTGCTTTTTCATGTATGAATATGAACTCGTCAGCTTCCTGTGTTTCCTGCTCCCAGTGATCCCCATGGAACCCTTTGAAGACAACAGGGCTCTTCCCTTCTCATCTGCTTGGAGCCACTGGATGCTGCTAGGCTACAGCCATACACATAAGGGGGAACCCAGTCTGAGACAGTTTGCACTCCAGCCAATAGGTTCTCCCTCAAGGAATACTTGAATTATGTATCTGTGGATTCTGATCTACTGCCAGGTAGATCATACCTGGTGGGACCTCATACAGCTGACGATGGGCTTCTGCCTTCCTCCTCCTTCACCTCTGTGTTTAGTGAGTCAGTGCACTCCAGCTGCCAAAAAGGATCCTTATAAATGTGTGAGTTATACATCTGATTAAAAATTACTGGATTAAGTGCCCCACGGAGGATAGGCTAGCACTGCTAGTTGCACGAATCACTTCTATTTATGTCCTTCAGTGAGGAAAACTGTTGTACAATGCAGTTTTTAGAGGATATCTTCTGACAGATCTTCACTGCTCTCTGTGACTTCATCTCAGCATCCAGGTCTGCTGCTTATTTTATCTAAATCTTACTACAGCCAAAGGATGTCCAGCCAGGGCTAATTTCTAAAGTGCTGAAATGTGAGAAGCCCCACCATGATGCCCTATTACACCATTGTCTGAGGATCTGACTGAATGATTAGGGGACTGAAAGAGCAGGTCTTTTACGAGATTAATAATCTACGGAACATTAATATGTAATTCTCCCCCCCTCCTCCAAAAAAAAAAAAGTCTGCATAATAAAGGTAATTACAAGAAAAGTTAAAAAAAAAAGGCCATTTCCTTGTGACCATTTAAACATGCTGAGCAATTACACATTTATTGTCAGTATAAAATGAACAGTTTAAAATAAGCTGGGTGAATATTAGCAGAAGCAATTAAGAAAGCTGTTTATTTTTTACTGAAGCCTCTCCATTTTAATTTCAGAAGTAAAGCTCTATCATGGAGTTTCCAGTTGGTTTATTCACGCTTTTAATTACAGCCCATTTCCAAACTTGACTGTATCTGCTTTTGGTCAGGAGATATTTCCATGTACTTCTGCCTTAAGAGCCCTCTAGCCAGGGGAGGGTTAAAACCAATATTTGTAGATAAAGAGGTAAACATATTTACATTCAGTTTTTCACACTTTATGCATATGTCATGCAGTGAATAGTTTTAGAGGTATGTTTGTACTATCTCTCCAGAATTTTTACAGTCTGCAGGACACAAAATCTCTATAAAGTGACTTATTGAAATAGAAGCAGATTGGTAAAACCGTTTCTCTCTTATGAACTGTGAAGAATGATCCTCTAAATGAAATCAGGAAGGAACTGGACAGAATCTTGTTTAATGGTGTGACAAAATGAATCACAACTATTCCAAGCATCCATCACTGCTAAAAGGGGACCACAAATGATCTGTGAACTACTATATATTGATTACTCATGTACTACAAGTGTCGGATTTAATGTTCACACACCATGGAAAGGCGGCAGGGACAGATGGTGCCTTAACTCTTCTTTGATAGATTTTAATGGTGAAATATTGATTTCTATCTGGCCAAGGCCTGTTGTTAGGGGCCAAAGTCATTTGTTGGGTATAGCCGGACACCCAGTCTGCTAGGGGTAATCAATCATTTTTGGCAAGGCAGGTGAAATTCTGAAGAGAAGCACCTTGGGTTCCCAAACAGTATCGAGATGAAGCTGAGAGCAGGATTTGCACATGCACCACCCCCCCACTCCTCCCCCCACGCACACATACAAAAAGACTCCATGAAATTGTGCTTGTAAAGAATTATTAATGATAAGACATGTTTACTGAGGAGAGTCACAGCGAATCACAGCTGACATGAAATAGTCTGGGAGCCTCGGAGAGAAAATGAGCTTCTCGCTAAAAGGGACTATATTTTATTTAAACATCCGTCTAGGGCTGAAAACTCAGGTAATCTGTTGTGTTACAAGCCACTGGCTGTTCTTGCCATCCAGAGAGATAACAGTGAGGAGCTAATAGGAACACATCAATCACAATCAGGCTGCAATTCCACCGATGTCTCCTCTTCCCAGCTCCTTTTTCAGCTCCTTAATAACGATGATAACATAGTTCTGGGCTTGTGAGAGGGTTTCTCTCCTTTGAGGGTCATATTCATAAAGCGAATAGCTTGCAAAGTCAGCATCTCACTCCTATGGAAAGGGGTGGGGGGGAAAGGGTGAGCGGAGGGAAGGGGTTTGCAGGTGGGAGGGGTGTGGGGCAGGAGGGCGTGGATTTCCCCCAGCAATAAATCCGTGGACGCCCCTCTTTCCCCTGACAGCCTTCCCAGGAGAGGATTGCTGTTCGGAAGCAGGCAGGAAAGGGTAGCCTTTGCCCAGATGTGCCCCAGATGTGGGAAGCCAGTTGAGGCTGATTTTTCGTTTAGATTATCTTGCTTACCTAATGATTTTTGGTTCGCTGCTCAGCTCGATTGTGTTCACTAGGACGGCAGGCTATTAAAATGTCAAGGCACATTGAATTGTTGCTATCAAGGAAAGAGACCTTTCCAATCAACCCGTGTTCCCCGGGTTGCATAAAGGAAAGGAAGGGATTGGAGGAGGAGGAAGACCTTCTTCACACCAGGAAACGGGGGGAGAGGTGCAAAGGAGGGGGCTCTGTGTGTGTTGGTGTGGCTGAGTGTGCCTGCAGGCAGAGCTGTGTGTGTGCCTGCTGTAGTGCGGTGCCGTAATTAAAATGCCATCTTTTATAACAGGTATTAGACATTTCTCTCATTCGCATTTACAAGGGGAAATGAAACTTCTCCCCGTTGTGCTTTTCGGTGCGATCCTTGTAAAGAAAATACTGGGAGGAGGAAACTTGTGTGGCTGAATCGCAAGCTCCGCATACTAAGGAGCTGCTGGGCTGGGCTGAAGGAGAAAAACAAAGGCAAATGCCTTCCTCATGTCTGCACCTGCCTTAAGGCTTGATAAGAAAATAAGTTCACCGACCTACTGGGAAAAACACTGGAGATTGTCTGGTATCACAATATTGAACAACTGGTGACAGGATGATACAAACCCAGCACATTTGGAGACACAAAAATCCCCTACCTCTCGTCACCACTACCACCTCGTTCATATAATTGCAGAGCAGTTTATTACACAGAGGCACATCAGATATTGCCACAGATTGATTTTTTTTCCTTCTTCTCTTGTAAACTATACAGTACATCATATTCGTTGGGAAAAAAATATATATTCTTTGGATTTACTTCTCTTTGCTTAAATCATTTCAGAAATATTTTGCTTTCCTCCTGTCATTTCTCCTTCACGTTCATTTAAAAAAGATGGCTCTGTTTTTGCTTGTATACAGTTTTGTAGAATAATGACATCTCTCTGGTCCCCCATGCATCAAGCATCATTGATTGGCCAGAACATCATTGTCACTACTGGGTGTTCATCTTCACACTTGCCTCTGGCAGGTCCCTCATCTACTTTCTCTCTCTCGTCTCACACATGCCCCTTTCCACAGCTGCGTGCTCACTCACAAACAGGCATGCCCACTTTCTCTTACTGCCTAATATGCGTTACTCCTGGTGTGCTCTTACTTTGCATCTCCTCCTCACGCATCCTCGCTTTCTCTCCATCCAACCTGCTGTTGCTATGTGATTCCAGAGGCACAAGCTACAGCAAACTGCTCGATTCTGCTTCAGCTTCATTGGAGAAAACAAATTCTTCTGTCTTTTTTCATGGAAGTTCCTCTCACACAATTTGATTTCCCAATATATTCAGGCGCAGGGAGGAGGTAACACTGAAGGGACTATAGGAGCCCTTGCTGGTCCTGCACATGGCAGTGGAGAAGTGGTACACAACCCTCCTCTTCCAACATGTCGTTGCTCCAGCTGGCCTTAATTTTCACTCTGCCTTACCTTTCCACTTTCCCATCTGTCTTGGGGCTTGTCTCCATGGAAAAATTACCGCACACAGGGCTGAGATGTGAATTAATCGCACATCCCTGTAGGGAACATTGCAGGTACAGTGAGGACTTGTGTGTACAAGGACATTACTGTGGAGCCAGCCAAGGTGTAAATCTGTACTGTGGCACCATCACACCCAGTGCCCGTGGCACATGTAGTTCTCAACTTAGAAAAGCCCATAGGTTTTTGCTGGTTTGCACCTGTGCTCCTGATGAACTTTGATATATTTATTCTTGCAAGTGGCTTGAGAGGTGAGAAAGTGGAAGTATTCCTTTACAGAGGGGAAACCAAGGCATGAATTCACAAGGAATGCTAAATACCTCAGATGCTGGGATCCTAAGTGACTCACCCTAGGACATCAGGAAGTGAGTGGCAGACAGTGGGTGCTAGCAACCAGTTGCTAAGTACTGTACTCTGGTTATTATTATTCTAGTTATTAGACCAGCTTTCGTTAGACCAGCTTTCATTTCTCCTGTTAATGGTTTTTTTATCTCCTCACTGCTCCATTCAACATCTAGCAGCTTCCACACTTTCCTTGAAAACCACACCTTCCTCAAACAGTTGTGTTTGGCTCCTCCACCAGACGTCCAGCTCAGCCAAGGAAGAAGTGAGGCACCTCCACTTGCTTACCAAGTCAAACAACGTCATCCTCATTGTGGCCCAGGTGTGGGACCCACTCATAGCACCACAGAGCGCTTCAGCCTGACTCTGGTCCTAGCTGTGGTGTGATGCCAGCTAGGATGGGGAGCGAAGATATGCCTTCAAGGCCAAAGCAAGCATGCAGCAGAGGAGGTCTGTTACCTCTTTGCACTGACATCCAACTTGCATACTTGTCCCTGCCTAGATCTGTATCTAAGCTGAGGCCAGGTGGACCTGAATGATTTCCAGTTATGTGCCTCAGCTGTGCTGCTCTTCCTACCTTGCTTGGCATTCTGGGTCCATGCATGCTCTCTGAGTAGTATATTCCTGCCTGCGATCATGTCCTGAATCTATTGTTTGGACATGCATGGGTTTTTCCGACAGGCTATGAGCTTCCCACCAGTGGTTTTCTGTTGCAGGCTAAGCATCAGCACACATTTTTCATTATCTAATAAATTCAGTCAGGACCACTGCAGAGTCTGAAGTACTGTTGAATCTAATCATCTTCCATCAGCTCCACAAACTGTGGGAAAGAGCAGCACTCTTTCTGAAATCTATCGGATCAGCCTAAGAAATTTTCTGAGTGGGTATTTTTGAACTACCATTGGTAGAAGTAGAGAACTGGTGGGCAGATTTGAGGAATTGTTATCAGCATTGCCATCATAATAGACAAATTGATTTTACAGTTGGTAAAGGACTACCAGTACCTCCTTCCAACTCCTGACCAGCACCAGCCATCTGAACACTGTCACCTTCAGCCCACGCTGACATAATTTACCATACCCATTTTGGCATGGCTTCAAGCCTGAAGTCAGTGGCAACCCTACTGACTCTGAACCCTGAGAACAGTCCTGTAGTGGTTTGGAAGGAAAAAAAGCAAACATTTTCCCTTGCATTCTTCTGTGCACATAGAACCAGAATGACTTTCTGCAAGAAGAATCAGCATGGCCTGCAAAACAAAGGAAGGTGTTAAAGGTGGGGCCAGTGCAGGAGGAGCTGGAAAGCCTCCCACCTGTACATGTGCCAAGGCACCTGCTTGCTGTTTGCTATATTTCAGAAATGTTCTGGCAACATGCATTGTTTTCCTTCGTTTCTCAACACATCCTCAAGGAAATCTTGTCACTGACTTACTCCATGGGGCTTGTCCTCCTAGATTTGGGTGTGTCAACACTTCTGCTGAGAGGGGCAGAAGACCCTATGTACTTCAAGTAGAGCAGATTATATAAACTGCTCTTTCATTATCAGTCTGGGAGCTGAGAAAAAAGAAAACCTGCAGTACTGTAACTCACAGAGCCCTGGACAGTTAACTGGATGACAAATTAAAACCAGAAAGCTAACCCAGCTTCTCTTTCAAGGCTGGCCAGGGTCAAAAGGCTCAGCAAAGCTAGAACTGAACAGGCAGAAAACTTCACCAGAGAGAGATCCCCAGCTGAAGAAGCCACAGATCAACAGGGAGAGTGATTCATAGCAGGAGATAATGCTGTGTGCTTTGCGGCAATGGGTACGATGCTCACAGTGCCGGCTGGCCCAGGTGCAGGCAGAACGTGCCTGGTTTGCGGACACTTGTGTGCTTGTATCTGTGGTCAGGCAAAGGGTGCGGTGTTTTGCCTAGCACAGTGGGGTCTGGGTGAGCAGCTGTTCTGTTTAGGCACTAACATGTTGCAAAAATAAGGAGAAGAACCACATAATGGGGTGCAGAAAGTGCCTTTTCCAGGAAAAGTTCAACACATGTCCTTCCATCTTCTATATTTAACAATTTCTCTCACTGAGTTCTCCACATGCTGAGAATGGTTTTGTTGGTTGTTTCAATACTGTGCCTCAGCTGAACTCACATCTGGTAGGAAACTCCTTGTTCTTCAGCAGTATTTGCAAATATGAATAGTTGTGCCTGGTTTTTTATGATTCAGTCTATACCCCAATCCTATACCCCAATTGCACCTCCAGCCACTCCCTCATCTCTCATCCCACAAACTTCAGAGGCTTTGCAGTATGATCAACCTTCAACATGATCTCAGTTTCAGTGCCAAAATCTAATTTCATATATCTTAGACCTGGTTCTGCATTTGTCCCTTTGCACAAGGAAAAAACCCTTAGTACTGGCTATTACATTTAAATGGAAATTGAGTGGGACCAAGAGAATTGGTTCCTGAACTGCGCCAAAGCCCTTGCTCATTAAGAAGTTAAGGCTGGTATATATATATCAATCACGCCAGCATAAAACACATCAAAGGGATGTAATTGTCCCCCGAGCAAGCCCTATAATTCACAGAAAACTCAGCTGAAGTTAGTTCAGTTAAAATAAGTCTGAAGAAAAAGACACTGGAAAGTTCCTGATGATTTCTTGAGATGTCATGTAATAACCTTGTAATGATGATTAAAGCTTTATTTTCTTTGGCTTCAGGACTTATGTTCTTTCCTGGATGCATCTCTTACCTGCCATGGCAACTTCACTGGGACAGTGGAGCAGTCAGTGGTGCCCAGGTTTGGAGAGGGCCAAGCATTTCCACTGTGCTTGGCCGTGGTGCACACCTCTCCATGTGAATTCAGCCTTTTCTTAGGGGACCTCCAGAACCTGACAGTCAATCTCTGGGCCAACAGCATCAAAGGCATGATGGGGAGGACAGGAGGCACACTGAAATAACCATCTCAGCCAAACTATTTGCAGGGCAGACGTGACCCCAGGTAAGTCGTAGTGTGTTTGAGGCCAGAGAGCAGAAGCCTGTAGGCAGACGCAGGTACGCCAGAGCTGCCTTTGCGTGGTGGGTCCTGCCTCCTAGGCCTTCAGCACACAGCCGACACTCAGCATCAAGCAAGGCCTGACCACGTATGACAGGGTGAGGGAGAAGGCGAGGAGCCTCTGCTTGCAAAGAGCTGTCTGCTAGCCCCCTGCTCCAGATAGCCTTGGCTCTATGGTTTTTCAAGGGTACCTGCTAGCACTACCCATCCGTATCCTTGGTCATCCTCAACACATCGAGGATAAAATGTCCTGGAAATCTACTCAGACATAGTCCCAGCTTTTATAGCTCTGAGATCCTCACTGGAAGAAAGGCTGAGCCACAACAAAACGTGCCCTGTTTTTTTGCATGCCGCAGATTTATTTGAGAGCAAAGTAGCTGTGTAGGGAACAGGAGCAGAGGGCATGGCTGTTGTTTGCAGTGGAGCACCTTGAAGAAACTAAACTAGCACTCAAAGCAGAATAATTGGTATAGCAGGAGGCTGTGCCCGTGCTAATAGTTTTTACTGAGATGAAGCTTATTAGCATGTGCACTGGTGCATCTGTATTGCCTCTGGGACTCAAACTCAGCATGGTTCTCTGCTGCGCTGTGTGGAGGTTTTACCTTCCTCTGACCTTGCTCCGGCTCTTTTGTCCTATTCTTCTGTGCTCTGAGTTAACCTCTTGTCTGCTTAGGCTTATATTCCGTAATTTAAATCCAGGACAGCTTTTCCCAGTTTCTCCTGCATCCAAAGACTCCAGTTGTGCTGTGAAGTAAAGCACCAATGTGAATTTAGTAACAGACTTGTAAATAGTACTAAAAATATCTTTTGGCTTTTTTTTCTTCTCTGTATTCTGTGTGCCACCCTCAAGATCCTCACTCTTTGTGGAAAACTGCTTTGTGCCGTGTACACTCCTAATCATCAGCCCGACGCTAAGGTGAAATTTTAAGCTATCACAAGCACTCTGTGCTGACCCTCATGTTGTACTTTGGGGTAAGAGGTCAGTGCTTGCTCTCCGTGAGTTCACAGACTGAATCCCTATTTGAGAGAGACTACGTAAAAATGTCATTTTGCTGGCAGTATCCAGACTGTGCCCTTGTTCCATCTGTTGGAGGAAGAGAAATGTAACTTTTGAGGACTAATAAGAGCTAGGTAAGGAGAGAAAACTTGGCCTCTGCGTCTGATCTCTGCTATAAATCGCAAGTCAGACTACACCTGTGACTTCTGCATTGCTGCTGCTGGCAGTTACGGTGGTGAGTGTGTTTGCTGGTGTTACCCCTTGTCACTGACTGTAAAGACCACAACAAGCCCAGGTAAGACATGTGGGAAGCACAAATATCACATGCGGTGTTCACCCTCAACTATTAAACCCCCACGAGGCACCAAGCTTTCTCATATACATTACACAGGGGGCTTCCAGAGGTGGAGATCCTGGACTGCCACCAGTTCTATGGTGCCAACCCCAGGCTGTTTGCCATCGCACAGCCCCTGCGTGCACAACACTCCGCCTTTGACCACAAACCACGTCCCTTGCATAGTTCAGGCTGTAACTCATCCAGTGCTTCTGCCTCCTTCCTGACAATTCATCCAGAGCAAAAGCAAGCCCCAGCAAACACAAACAGTCAGGTTTTGCTAGTGTTTTGCTAACAGTGCCAGCTGATTGGCAAGTTTTGTCTCGAAATGCCCTCTGCTTCGCTGTAATTAGAGGTTGTCCCAGCCCAAGGCCTCCTTTCAATAATGTTCTGCACTCAGATTGAACACCCGCTAATTAAGCAGACGTATTTTGGCCCGACGGCTTCAAGACATCATGTACAGACTTGTAGTTTGCTAGTTCCCGCTCACTGGAGACTGGATGGTTGCACAGTTAGGACCATCTCAGTGCAACCCTGAAGCTTTCCGCTGACAAAGTCGCCACACTGAGAATTAGCAGATTTTGCAGGTTCATTTCTTTGGCGAAATCCAGTTGTTTTGCCCTGAACGCGGCTCGTCTGCGGCATCTGTGACTCAGATCAGGCAATCCTCCTACGCAGTGCGTAAATCGATGCGGTGAAATGCAGCCATTGACAGCACTTACAATTTTGCCCATTACTACGAAATCTTCTTTCTTTAAATGGAAGGTGCTTTTATGAAGCCGTTGAAGCATAGCTGACAAAGCCTTCAGCACTGGCTAGTGCCTAAATACTGCAAAACATAACAGTTATATAAGGTACACGCGGCGCATACTTTAAAGGATTAGAATAAGCGCTTTGTTGAACTGCTGCAGCGCATTTGTCCTTTTCCAGGTTACTTATAAACCCATGAGCCAAACACTTGTCTGTGTGGGCTTACCAGGTCGCTCTGCCTCTCTGTGTGCTGACAGTGCAAAACACATATTTCTACAGCTGCCTTAAGCAAAAAAAGTCCACGCAGTGTAATTATTCTTGATGCTAATATAATAGACAAGCAAATGTTCCTACATTTCTTGTCGGACTAATTACATTTCAGTAATGTGAACGATCCCTGGAGCTGCTAGTGTTAACTGCTTTTGGACTGGTGGTGAGGGAGTCTGCTATTTGTACACACTGGAGAAGTGGGGATTTGTGAAACAGTAGCACAGCTCAAGATAGTCAGGCTCCTTCTGACGTGACCATCCTAAATCCAGGTAGATGTAACACAAGAAACCCGTTGGCTGGAGGATTTGCTGCTTCCCATCTGATTCACCAAGTCCTCACATTCAGAACTCAGCCTTTGTGGTGGTTGAAATAAGTTTAGCTTCAGACACCAATTGCCAGCAACTTGTTGGGAGCTGCTGAATAACAGGTGTTTTTGACAGCTGTGTGTAGCTAGAGAAAGGGGATTTCAAAGACACACCTTTTCCAACTGGTTAAAACAAATAATTTGCTATAAAATGCAGATTTGCAAATGAAGTCAAAAAGGAGTTAAAGCAAGCCAGCAGAGTCATCTCAGATAAAGCAGCCCTGCCTCACTACTGGCTTCTGAGAAGCATGCTGGTTTCAGACAGGGAGCAGACATGGGAATAGTCACGTAATTCAAGGATTGAAACTATAACTTGAAGTTCTAGCCTTGTCGTAGCTACCTGTTTAGATGAGTCTTGTCTGCACTCTCCCCCTGTGCTGCATGACGGTCTAAAACTTGAGCTGCTGCACACCCTGCTATATTTAATATTACATAAGTGCAATTCACAAAATATGTTGGCCAACCTTTCTACTGGGCTTTCTTTAGGGCTGATTTTGCCTGTTTTTGAACATGTTTTGTGCCAGCCACAGCTTGAGTTGTCAGAGACCATCTGGAAGAGCTGGGAGCTTTACAGTAGCTCTATGAAGCTGGATGAAACTCAGCAAGTGAAGGCCATGTCCACTTTCTGCCTGGCGTTTTATTTCTAGCAGGGGTTGAGGTTCTTGCTGTTCTTCTGACCGGGCTTGTGGAAATGGACAGATGATGACTGGGCAGTTACTCTGATGCAAATGAGACATCACAGCCTGGGTGTTTGGGTGCTAAGCTGATAGTCTGCAAAACCACACTAAACCTGAGCATGCACAGAGTGGGAAATAGAAGCGTTTTTTGGATCCAAAAGAAAAACAAAACAAACCTATCTGGGCTCTTTTTGGTTTTTGTTTTTTTTTTTGTTTAGGTTCAATTCCCAAAATCAATCTGCGCAGTTAAAAGTCAATGACACACTGTTACAGAAGTGTATCCATTGCACACGTGAAAACCATAACGTGGTGGAAAACTGACTGCTGTGTCGCAACAAAGTAATAAAATTGAAACCATGACCGTCCCAGCAAAATGTTTCTTTGTCCAGCTTCTTCAAGCTCCTAACTTTTGTACAGGGGCACTCCTAACAGTTCACAGATCTATTGTCCTGCTCTGTTACTTCCCCTTCTCAAACATCAGAGTTTTGAGCCTTTCCCATTCTGCACTTGGGTAGACCAGTCCGGCTTCTGTGGCCACATCTGTGAGCAGCTGCTTGGGTAGCCTGCTTGGGCTGTTCTGAATTAGCCCTCCACCTTCAGGGAGATAACAAAGGGCTGAGAGTAGGGTGAGGGCAACTAAGGAAGGGCCGCTGGAGGAGTTGGGTGTGACAGAAATGAGCTGAGGGAATTGTGGAAATGGAAATCCTTGGGAGGAAAAGAAAGCCTGAAAAAGAACAACAAAAGTAAAATTTGAAGAGAGAATTTGTAGGTGGAAGATTTTGAAGAAATTAGTAAACATTTGGGAACAAACTGAAAACGCTAAAAATACTTACCTTCTATCTATTCCTTTTCCTCCCTACAAGTTTCGTGTTTCGTGCAGTCATTGAAGATGCTCAAGAGGACAAAGCCAGGTTTTAAGTAAGCCTGTGCTGCTCATGGCATCTCTTTGAAATCTCTCTGATCCACAAGCAAACCAGTTCCCTGGGTTTTCCATTTGCCACTGTATTTCCCCCAAAGCTGGAGCTGTTTAAACCTCGTACCTGTTACAGATCCCTCGTCTTGCTGATGGGAAGAGGACAAGAAGTCACATTCGGAGTGTGTTGCCTCCCTCCTGGAAAGCTCAATGACATTACTCCACTTGCAGTCAGCAAGGCCTTCCCCACAAAGGTTGATGTTTCTGATGGGAATACAAGGGATAATAATAATAATAATTACAAACCTCCTGGATGAAGGGACAAGGATGAAGGGACAAGGAACGTGGCAAAGAGAGTCAGTAAGTGCCTCTGCAGTTTGTCCTGTGCAGAGTCCTTCTGTACGGCTAGGAAATGAGATGCAGACATTTGCTCAGGGTTTGTTTCAGCCAAAACAGCTGTGAAATGGGTTTTTCAGCTGTGCTCAAGGTCTTTCTTATGGAAGCTGCCAACGCGTGGCTGAGATGGCAGATTTTTCCTGCCTCTACACCCCCGTTCTCCTGGTGTTCCCTCCCTCCTCTTTAAATTCTTCCTGATAGAAAAGGATTGGAGCCAAAAGTTCCCTAATTCTGGAAACTGCTTAGGTCTGAGGATTTGACTTTATTTATCTTTACCTGATGATGTGAGTGAACTACAACACTGTTGACTTCTGGAGCGTTATCCGAAGCTAAATCAGGATATACCTGCTCCACAAAGGAACCATTGTGCAGCATGTTGGCATTTGATCATGCTGGAGAATGAAAGCCATATTTGAGGGAAGCCTACAAGTGCCTCATTACTGCACTGTAAACAACTGGATATTCCAGTAATGGACAAGGCTTTGAGTACTACGAACAGCTTCACATTCACTTTATTGATTTGCAGCGTGCACAGTGATGGTCTGCTGTAATAAATACAAATGCCATAGTGTAGAAATGTCAGAACAACTTATTAAAAACGTGTCTTTTCCTTGCTCGTACAGCCTGGAGTGTACATCTGCACAGCTGCAGGATTGTGGAGAGGTGGGGATGGAGCTGTGACTCAAAATCCAGCCTTGCAAGAACATAAATTCAGGATATAAACAGAATTTGTACTGGCCAGTGTTTTCCTTTTGCTTTGTGCTTCTGTCTGACAGACAAGACTTCTCCTGTCCCTCAGAACATATTTCACATCATGGAAGAGAATATATTGTACCTCACATCTCAGGAGGGTTGAGAAGGTGCCAAGTCTCAGCCCACATACCTTAGGCAATTCTGTCCCCGCCTACCACCACTTAGAGAAGCAGGAAGTGCCCCTGGAGCCAACATTTCTCTCAACAGTACAACTGTTTTAGCTAAGCATGGAGAACCTTCAGCCTTTACCAGGACTGCTTACAAACAATAGACTTACAGCAGACCCCTTAGATGCTTCTACTGGGTACACCCAGCAGAAGTTGTGTGTGCTCTTATATACTTGTGTGTCTGCCTCTCTCTCAGGACACACATATGTAGGGCCATACTCTTGAACTCTGCTTGATCTCTTCACCCTCTAGAGGGTAAGAGGCAACTGTTTTAAGAAAACAGCTTGTGCTCATCTGCGTGAAATAGGGTTTCCCAAGCTGTTATCTGAAACCACTGAGCTGGTCTTGCACCTCCTAGCTGGGCTCTTTCACCTGTGGCTGAATTCATGCACTGACAGGGAGTTTCTCACATGCAGTTCCTCACAAACTGTCCTGACATCCCTTTTAACTTATTGTGTTAAAGTACACTGCAGTGAAAATTCTGTCCATACTTAATATCTATAGTAGGTTTCACTGTTGGAGACCTCTCTGTCCCACCTGCCCCAAACTCTAACAGGTGGAGAATGAAGATGAGGAAATTGCCAGGTAGGAGAAATTATAGGCTAGTCATTGTCACCAAAGTAAATGCAAGTTTATTAATAAGAGTAGAGTGTGAAGGGGGCTATGGAAAGTCTAGGAGGAGAAGTAGATGGAAATCTCTTGCTGGAGAATCCAGTCTATGTCCACACTCATGAATATAAATATTGCTTATAGTCCGAGAATGTACACTTACACAAACACTCAGGTAGGTATTTCCATGGTTTTCATCAGTCTTAGCACTTTGTAGATGACAACTGAATTAAACTCCATCATTTATTTAAAAGAGAATTCTTGTGCCCACCACAAAGACTGAAAAATGGAAAGTTTAGAAGATTTAGCCCAAATACAGAGCATGTGGAAAAACAGAATTCATAAGTTTTAATTCCATGTCATTATTCTTTATCCTTGTTCGTACAGAAAAAGTCCTTTTGGGTTTAGTAACAGAAAGGACCCATGCACTGCCACACAAGTCTGTAGATGTAGCTACAGAAACTACCTGGACTCCTTCTTTTTTAGCATTGTTCCCTTTGTTATTTGGATAGTCCTGTGGATTTAGAGTTTTCCTGTAATGCTTTGCTGTGGATACCATAGGAAATGGGAGAGTCTTGAACAGGATAAAGAAGGTGCAGTGCTTTGCTCCCCGAAGTTCCCCATTTGGTAGGCATGTCAGGAGAGGGGAGGAGAGCCTGCTGTTAACCTCATTTGATGGATAGTCCCTGAGGCACCACTGCCATCTGGTGAAAGCTAGAGCAGCCCATGGGAATGTGTTAGGGAGCCATAACTGACAGCCTCACCACTGCACTAAGCTCAGCAGAACATGAGCACAGTCTGGCCCACAGAATTTTATTGAGACTTTGTCTTTGGAATTTGTGTTTTCATGTCTGTTTTAGATTTGTGTCCATAATTATTTGCACAATCTTTTCACACTCATAAAAAAATTACAGTTGCTAAACTCTGAAGACCCATCCCTACGAGGAAATCCCAATGAGGTCCATTCAGACTTGGGAAGGTTTTTTTTGGGTTGGCCACTTCTGTCTGAGCAAAACCATCTCCTGAAGCATGTGAGAAGGAGGTGACCTGCTCATGTTGTATAAATGCCCTGTTGAGGAACAGTCAGTAGTTATTACTTCTGCAGCACTGAACACAGTTCATGGCCAGATTTGTCAAAAAGGAAAGCAAAATGCCTGTCTTAAATACATGAGCAGGTATTGTCTGTTCATTTCCCTGGGCTTTGGAAAATAACCTTGTTCTTATCAAGGACGCTCAAAACTTGTCTTGGCCAGACTGACTCTCCGTCCTTGGAGAATGTAGGGAAGGGAGCTGCTGGCATGAGCAGACTGGCACAGGTATCTACGCTTTGTGCAGAGCCAGTCTGAAGGGAGTAGAAATTACCCCAACAGCCAGTAGGTGTTTTTTTCTATTACTGACCTGATGTCACACATAGAATAGAGGAAGCCAACAGGCATGGTGTCTCCTGGGAGTTGATCCAATTTGACCTGTAGGCTAAAATGAGTAGAAAGCTGTTGACTAAATGGACCTTGGAGCAAGCACCAATGTCCTGTTATCAGAGTTCAGCGTAAGCGACGTGAGGGTGAACAGCTCTCCAGCAGAACTGTACTCTTAGTTTAAATGTCATTGTTGGCTGGGGTGATGGATATATACTAGCATTTGCTTATTATTTCTGTACTTCCTTTGAGAATGGATGGTACTTGCATAAGCTTACCTCATTGAATTATCCAAATTCTCCCCCTCTCCCTTTCACACAACGCTTACATACCTTGGAAATCTATTATTCAAGTATTTGTGGGTTTTTTATTTACTTTGAATCTCAGACTCATAAGTAGTATCACTTGCTGTTTTGACAAGGAGAGATTGTATTACAATCAATATTATATATTATATCCTGGGGTCTGTTGTAAGCAGATAGTATTAAGACATACATAATTTATTAACAATCTCAGCAGTGGCCCAAAGTCTTTAGTGATGGTCAGGTCAAGCCTTGGTCAAGCTTTGGTCAAGCTTTTAATGATCGCTGGATTAACTTTACTGCAGTGTAAATCCACTGGCTTCAGTGGAGTTAAATAGGCAACTGTTTACAGGAAGCAGAAAATGCAGAGACTTAGCAACTAGCTAATAGGTTTTTCAACACAACAAAAACAAAGGCAACGAAGAGATTTCTATTTTGGATAATCAATTTTGCATTCTGAAGAACATACTGGCTAAAGTCCTGGGAACTATGAGAAGACAATTCATTACACTTGCAGCCAGAATCTAGCTAGAGGCCTGAATACAGCATGTCATTATGATTAATTATGGATAATGAGTGTTTTATGAACCCAAGAAAGAAAAGCATTTATTTTGCTGGTATTATAGTGGTAGTGTCTTGTTTTGTTTTAAAGCTGAGAGTGCGAAGCCAAATAGATGATGAAAACCATTTATTAGCTCTTCTGCTTTGCTCTGGACTGTTACTAGAATTAAGGGGCCAAATCCTCACCACACAGCAGCTCTGTCAATGCAAGAGACAAGGAAGGAGTTGGTTCAGGAGCTCCGGGGTCTTGTTCACTCTGCTATGCATTCTGTAGCAGAAAACCCAGAGACCTGTCTAGGGTGCTGCTCAACAAGCATAAGAGGGCAAGATTAGTGTGTCCCCAGAAAAGTCTGCTACTGGGAGTTTATTAGCCTCATCCCTGAATCAAAGCAGCCATGACCCCCAGGAATTTTCCTCTTCATTTTTGTGAGCCCTCAGGCCAGACTATTGGCGCCTTACGTAGACACCTTCAGCTCAGGATATAAAGCTTAAGGGGAACTATGGTTGAGGGGCAGGGCTGCGGCAAAGGCCTCCGCGAAGGACCTACCAGGGGTCCATGCCACCCGCCACTGCCCCCCTGGAGCACACCTCTTGGTGCAAACCCAGGGATTCTCCATCCCTCTGGGGTCTCTGTGCTCTGCAGACCGAAGTCTGTGTTGCATCAGCAATGTGCATACTGATGGCTTTATCTGCAGAAGTGTTCTTGCAGAGGGGCAGTAAGAAGGTGAAGAACCTTTGCTACACCACTGCCTTTTAGGGACGTTGGGACAGCGGGCAGGATAAGAGCTTTCGGTGCTGTTGGGCACTGAGTTTTACAGAGGTGTTAAGGAAAAAAAAAAACCAAGAGGAAACGTTGAGGAGAAAAAAAGAAAACCGGGTGAGACAAGGGATCAGTCTGCGAGAGCCCTTGTGTCTGGCTGTTCCTCAGCGCACCAGGAGGTGGTGCAAAGCCCCTGCTCATCCCGCAGACGGGAGACAAATTCCGTTCTTCCAGGGACTACTCTCCAACTTGTACTACCCAGGAAAGATCCTAGAGCTTTAAGCCTCCCTGGCATGCTTCTATAACCCCGGTATTGGGGTACGTATTTGAGGCCGACAGTATTAACTGTGCGAAAGGAGGAAAGTGCAGGGCAACTTTGTTCTCTAATCACTGTCATCGCGCTGCTGCGATGGTAGTAAAGGTGTTAACAAATGACTTCCACAGTGATGCATTTACAGGAGAAATGATTCTTCCTGTGCGGAACGCAGACAAGAACGCGATCAGATTTCAGATCCTTTGTGCTTGTTTTTTCAGTTTTGTACAATTGCTTCCTTCCTTCTTTTATTCAATTTTTCATGGAATAATACTGAAATAAGAGTAAAGATAAATAGGTTTGCATAAACCATTGTTTCCTCGTGTATTAATTAAACCACCACAACAACAAAAAGGTAAAGATTATGTCATGAAAATGCGTTGTCAATTACCTCTTCCTCGAAAAAGGAATTGCTAAATATTTCCCCTTTATCCTTAGGAAAGGTTGTACATTAATAGTGAGTAGTTTGCAAATGCATTAAACGGCCTTTGGCGGTAATTTAACAAAACAACTCATTTGTCTTTGTGACAAGATGGTGCAAAACACAGCTTGATTGCTGAATTACTGAAAAATTAGCAAGAGAAATACATTTGTTTGAGGTAAACTGAAGTTTTTCCTTCGTTTGTAAAATCTCAGTGCGTGATTAAAAAGCTGACAAATGAAAAACTGTTGTACACTGTAAGAAAAAAAATGTACACAGACATGAGTTCAGCTTACGCAGAAAATAAAAAATAACCTCGGTTTATTGTTCCTCGTGCTACAGAAGTTTTGTTTGTTAAAGAAGAATGAGGGTCTGTGAAAGGAGATTTCTCACTTCTTACTTCTTATTTCCGCTTCTCAATTGGCAATTAGCAGCGCCCATTGCGGGACAGTTTAGACGGCCAACATACAAAAAGCAGGACCTTTCGGCATGTTTGCTCTAGATACGATATTTTTAGGATTTATTTTTTGACATTTGAACTTCCGGAACAAAATGAAATATATTTTTAGGATTATTTTTTTGACATTTTAACTTCTTTCCTCTCCTCATTAGCCAATATTTTTTCACGCAAATTTCACATATGTTTGAGATACAAACGTTCACATTGTTTTAATGACTGCAGACGTCTTCAGGCAATATATGTAAGCGCTGTAAGAAGTGTGGCTCTGTTCAACATGTTATTAAACTGTGTCTTTTAAGGTATGTGGGAAACAAAGTTTATTAAAGTTCAAATGTCGATTTACATTTGTGCTAACTTCCTTGCTTCTAAAATTCTGATAAATGTTAGATAGGATTTTTTTATCCCTACATTAATAATAATGTATAGACATGTTTATTGTGCATTTTGCTTTGGAGGCGGGGGGTGCTTTGTGAGTCACTGGTTAGAGAGCAATAACAGTTTAGAGCTGATATATCCAAAACATAGACCAAAAGGCTGAATAGCATACTATTCTACAATTTAGGTTGAAAAGCTTTCAGAAGTTCGGATCAGGATCTATGCTGCTTTAAATCAATGTAACTTCACTGAAGCGAGTGAACCTACATTGACTTTTACCAGCTAAGAATCTGTGCAATTGTTTTCAATCTTGTTTTAAGTGTAAGGTTTTTTTCTACACAACTTTAAAAGTTCAGCTTTGCTTATTCAAGAAAATTAATGTTTTGAACTCTAACTTACAGTATTAAAAAGCCATTTCAGAAGAGAACCAGTTTTTCAGTCCTTGCTAATTTAACTTTCCCTTATTGTCTTTAGAGAATGTCATTTTGGAGCGTGCTAATGCAGCAAAGATTTTATACCATCATTAAGGATCGTGGTTTATTGGATTTCATCTGACTACTTGAGCAAACATTTGTTTAGTGACAGACTGAAATACAAGGCTGCTCTACAAATATCAGAAATGCTTTTTGGAAGTTTATGAGTGTAAACTTTGTTGCTTTCTGGAGAACCAACCTGGAAAGTTAATGCAGACAGTGAGGTTTTGCATTAACTTTCGCTGTGGTGCTATGAGAAAGCTATTTGGCTCTCGGGTTTTTTTCAAGGTTATGATGTGGTAGTAACAAAATTTATAATTAGGTTTGGGAAAAACACGTGTGAGATGCGGATGCAGCTCAGGCACCGTGGATGCAGGTGTACATGTGTCACCCTTAAGCTATCATTTGCTGTGACAGCTCTTGATAGCAACAACTGAATGAACAACATTCTAACACCACAATGTCTGTGTCTTGATCTTCATGTTATTTAAGCTAATGGGATGTTTCCTATTTTATTCCCTTTCTTTTGATCTTCTTTTTTCCTTTTGCTTAGCTGGTTAAAAAAACCCGAGTGCAGAAACTGCTTTTTGCACTTTTTTTTATAGCCATTACTGAAAATCTGTCACAGCTACCAAGGAAAGCTAAAGAAAACCAGAAACAGAAAGACTATTATTTATAGCTAGCAAGATACAGTATGGCACCATATGGTAGAATTTATCAAATTCTTTCCTTTCTCATGCAGGGCAAAAAGGGGCTCGAGACAGTTCCCTCTCGCAGCCCTTGCTTTGCTGGCCACTCATTCTTTTATGCTGTGAACTAAATCCTGCTTGACCCACTGCTTTTACACCCATAAACTTCTGAGGGCACGGCAAGCAGGGTTTGGCCCTCTGTTTATTTCTTCTTTCTTCAGAGGCAGTTTTGCTCGGAATGCTGTTTGCATTTCAATCAACTAAAACAAGAGGACGGATAAATTAATGCCTGACTTGGCTTTTCACATCTGATACTGAAATGTGACAGTAGTCTTCCGAGGGTTTAAGTTTGCAGGGTGACACTTACCAGGTGTAAGGTGCTGTAAGGTTAAGAAGCATCAAACCTATAATAAGAGTCTGACTTCCTCTTCATTTTGTCTCCTTTTGTGTTACATACTAGGGCAAGGAAGGTCTGCCAATCACTATCACTTCTTTTTCTTGTTCTGTAAAGACTGGGTCGTCACAGCAACAGGCCTGTGACAGGCTGGTATCCATTTAGAGCTCCAGGGGGGTCCTAATAGGATTGAACCAAAAGATCAAGTGAATAGCTTCCTATTTTAGATTTGTAATAACTCTGAACTGCTTGCATATACATGGACCTTACAGTGCTGTGAGGAGAGGTTTTACCAGAGAAAGAATCTGCCTGTTTCTAAGAGCTCTGTACTTTCCAACGGATGCCCCGTAGCCGTCGCCATCCTAGCAAAAACAAAGGAAGGAAAAAACAACCTCAAACAAAAATTAAGCCCACTTCTCTTTCTCTTGCACACGCGAAATTGGAAGGTGTCATTTCCTTTCATTAATTCATTTTACCAGATCAAAGTAAATAGTCTGTTTACGGAGAACAAAGACGACCCTCTTTGGTATTCTGTTGAAGTCACTATCAGATTCAGAAGTTTACTCATCTTCCTGAAATCTGGCAAAGCTGCACGCTGCTGAGATTACAGCCAAACGGCTCATGCAAAGCGGGCAAATAAATTCCAGGCAAAACAAATTCTAACAGAGAGAGAATTAAAAGGGGGCATTTTGTTGATTTGGGAGGCTCTCGAGAGGCTGGGGCTCTCGTTCAGCTCACAGAGGCGCTTTGGTAAACCCACAATACTCAGCAGAAGAACCGCTGGGGAAGGGAGACCTTTATTTTGTTAAAGTTATTTTCACCGATTATGAAATCTGATAGCAAATAGCTTTTGCTTCATGCATTTAATTCCCAGACAGATTCTTGTATCTGTTGTTTCTCAGGAAAAGAGCGTTATGTGGAACTTCTTGTAGGGCAAGATCCCGAGAGTAATCATGTCAAGATCTAGCTCCAGGAATTATAAAATGTATTTTTTAAAAGCCATAAATTCTGATAGTTATTTCGTTTTCCTAAAGAAGGGCTTCTGAAGTGCCTCGTTCAGAGCTGGATAGCAGGTGGGATTGTCATATGAGCTGCACTGCTGAAAGGTTTTGGTGTCTTCTCTCAAGGCTCAGAACGCTAACTCCATCCCAGGTTACGAAGGCAATTGTGTATTGAAGGTGCCTAACGCTGTCTTGCCAGGATGTCCTGCTTCAGAGGTGTGTGCTTCAGTATGTCAGCTGTGACAACTTTGATGCCAAGTCATGACACTGAAGCTTTGTCCTGGAGAGGCTGCTTTTTTCAATATTGTCCTTCTCATTTTTTTGCTACTTAGGTGACATTGAGGTGATTCACTTAGGGGAATCAATGCCAGCTACTACACCCAGCCTGAGACAATCTCTATGCCATCTTTGAATCTCCCTTTCTGTAAGCAGAATTTTCAGTCTTTGCTTTCTTTATCCTTCCCTAGGAAATACTTTTTATGCCTTCATCATGTTAAAACCAATAAAAGATTCTTTCAGTGAGGTCTTCTGTTTTCAAATAACCTGCAGTTTCTGTGTTAAAAGTGCAAGGTTCACACGTCAAGAAATAGTCACAAGGACCATGTGTGGATAAGTAAACACTTGTATTTTCCATGTAGCTTCTTGGCACATCCGTTCCTGGCACTTTTATCAGCACAAATTTAGAAAAGGATTTTGCATAGATTAGGGACCCAAAGGCACTCAGTTAATTAGAATGAGGAGCATCCCTCTGTGAGAAAGGATTAGGCAGGTAAAAGACTAGGACTGTGATCCATCAACCTATAGGGACAATGGCAAAACTGCAGTTCATTGGTTTGGACCCTGTGTGTGGAGTTGAGATACATGACAATGAGCACAAAGATGAAGGCACTGCCGGGGGAGGGACCATATAGCAAAACCCAGGGGCCTCCATAGTGGGCTTTGAATGGATCTTCCTAGGCACGTTTGCCCTAACCCCAAATTTCTCAAACTTCCCTTTCCCATTCAGCCAAACAAAAAGACAGGGAAGCAAACCACTTTGTTATAAAGATCTTTACAAGATTTTCTGTTAGTTTTCGCTCAGTGTAACATGGTCTGAGAAACTGGAATAGGTTTTGAAGCTGTATGCGTATTTTATTATGAATTTTACTTTTATGGAGGCTTCTGGTGTGTTACCGATAATTAAAAAAAGGATATTTTTTCTTTGCTGTAGCTTTCCTTTGAAAGGACTGTGTTATAAAGACTCATTCTGTCACAGCAAGTCTTGAAGGATTTTAACAGGATACAAAGAACATCCTCATTTACCTGTAAGGTCTGATGTTGTCATGAAATTTTCTTAGAGGCTTTTCCAGTGGTGCATGAGGCAGCAAGTTTTGATGCTAAAAGAAGATGAAAACCTAGCTAAAACCCTGCACTTTTTGACTCATTATGTTGGAATTTCACTGTAATTTTGAACTTCAAAATCTGAAATTTGCACACACAAGGGAAAAAGAGTAAAATATCAAGGACGTTTCCAAAATGTTTTCCCAGTTTCGTTTCCCGCACTCAGCCAGGTCTGTCAAGCCCCTGAAAAGGCACATTAGGCTTCCTGATGTCATTTACCCCAGGTTAGCTCGCCTTAGCAGTGTCACAGGTCACAGCAAGCTCCTCCCTCTAAAAACAACTATTCGTTCTCTTTTCCCTCTTGTTTTGCTCCTGTTTAAATTTAGATCTCACTTGTTCTGCAATGCTTCACAGTCATGTTGGATGTGCTTGCTTGGCTGCTGCTTGCTTCGCCACTGCTGTAAGGACACTTGATAAATTACAGGTTTAATGTTTAAAAAACAGCTCAAACCACAATTTGCTGATTTGGGTTTATCTTTTCACCCCTGATTTTTCAGCCTCAGAAAAGAGCTGTTAGCCCAACAGGATGAAACTTGTTTTCTTGAAGGGATTGATTATTTGGTCCATTTCCATGGAGAAACTATCTGGCAGTGCTGAGACCTGACCTAACACGTGAGGGCAACCAAAACCTGGCTGCCTGCTGGGAAATGCGTTCTTCCATCTTTTCCTGCAGAAGAAACAACTTTACCAGGCTTTTAATGTACATTCACATTTGCTTTTGCAGCGTATGAGCTAGGCTGTGCTTTGGCTCAGAATAGAGCGCTGGTGTCTAACCGTGCTCAGGCTCCTGGCTATTTCTACCACATGTAGGACTAAACTTTTCCCACCTAACTTCTAAGTCAGGCTCTTCAGCAGTTTGGTTTCTCTGGTTAAATCTTCCAAGAAGGTTTATTCTTCCCTGAATAAACCAGGTGTCTCTTCTCACCTATCCTTCTGACTGCCCAGCGGTGGTAGTCTTGAATCCTGTTAGATGAGGACCCTTTCCATGAGGAGAACAAGCATTCTGTTTAGCTGTGACATCTGATGTACATTCTCTTCTGTCCTGATCTAGACTAAGCTGTCCAGGTCAGGAGTGGTCACCTTTGCTATTATTCTGTCGCGTGTCGGTAGGAGAGAATTACTTTTTGTTTTATGTTGTGCAGTACCTGGCTCCTGGCACAGTGCTAATACAAATAAGAATAATATACAGTACCTGGCACGGCAACCCCTTATGCTTGCCACATGTGGCACTGCCATAAATGTGCACTGCCTCCAGTCAGCACACAGAATTACCTCTTACTGGAACTAAATGGATGTGGGTGCTCTCAATGATAAATCTGCCCACCCTCGTCTATGATTTTCTTTGTGCAATTAGCTGGAGTGAGTGATGGGGTTTTTTTCCTGACAAATTACCCACTGTTTGGCTGCAAGCACAAGGAGATACTTCCCAAAGGCCATGACATGGCAGAGCTGCACTGTTGCCCACCATAGTAGATCCCCTGGGGCCTCCTTCACCCTGGGTCTGGCTGAGGCATCTTATGTCAGCCCGGGTTGGAGCTGACTCCACACTCGACACCTGTTTTTACTTCCCCCTTAATAAAGGCCACTGTCCTATGATGGCTCTCCTCTGCAAGCTGTGGACAAGAAAGTGGGCAGGCTCAGGTGGAAGTTCAAGAGGTGGCTTCAGAGGGGAGTTCTATAATGGTGTGATAAAAGCTACTAGGTTGTCAGCATGCAAGGAACAGGGCACCTAAAAATGAGAATAAGCAATAAAAATGAGAATAAGCAGTACTTCAACCCAAACTGCACCCAGGTGGACCTGTCCTCAGCACCAGTGAGACAGGTGGTGTGGGTCACTAGTGCTGCCACAGTCCTGTGGTTCTCACAGACCTGGTTCCCCACATTGTCTTCCATTGCCTAAGGCCTAGGACCCCACTGCAGCCCTGCCTGGTATCCTCTCGGTCCCAACAAGGGATGCTAGTTTGCAGGGTCACCAATGTCCCAGCCTGGCCTTGGCTCCACTGCATGGCCATGAGCCTACATGTGGGGCTGGACTGGAGCTGACCCCAGCCCACACCTTGTGCCCTGCCCTCCTCCCAGGGGAGTGCCCTTGGGGCAGTGGGGCTGCTCAGCTCCCAGCTCCCTGCTGGTGTGAGGTGAACCGCTGGATGGGATTATCAGTCCACAAAGAAGCACAGAGGGAACAAGTTGTGGACATGTCCATTTGTGAGGTGTTCTGTGCACACTGGGCTGGTTCATACACCCGAAGCACCTCACTAGCAAGCCTCAGCACCGTTCTCTACTCTCCTCTCTTGGCACATTTGATTTATTCCCCACAACTTCTGCAAGCCCGGTAGTACTTATATATTATTTATGTTTATATTGTACCAGGGTGACAGAGATGGGTGATCGTGATCCAGTTAGTCTGGTGAAACAGCATTTTTCCAGTATAAACTCTCCTAAAATAGTTTTTGGGCTCATTTTCCTCTTTTCCTTGCAGGCTCAAAGCATTTTAGCTCCATTAACTGGAATAGTGAAATTATTTTTTTGCTTTGAATATAGACGACAGGAAAAACCCTCACGTTTGCCAGACTTTGGAAGAGGTTGCACCCAGGAAATGTCTAGAGCTTTCAAAGGGAGAAGGGAAGAGCAAGGAAGAGGTAGGATGGATCCTTTAAGCCCCTTTTTTTCTCTCCACTGGTTTTATCAGAGCTTGCTTAGCTTTGACCAGATAAAGTCACGCTGTGGCATGAGAAGCTGTGAATTTTGCATAACTTCTCTACACCAGTTTTCAACCAAATATTCTTTCAGATCGCTTAAAAAAACCCCTTAAAGAATAAAAAAAACCCCCCAAAAATACTGGGCCCTAAAACGGTGCTGTCAGAGCATCGTTGTGGAACAGCATGTCTGCTGAAAATTTGTGGCTTGGCTTACCGCGCACACATAGACAAGCCCTCTGTCTGAGAGAAAGAGGACAATTGGGGCATAAATCTTTTAAATGAGTAAAATGATAGCTGTCTTGGCTGTGGCAGGTCTGATAAAGTGTATTCCACCTGTTGTGGAAAGGCAACATATGGCCACAGTAATCTGCAGTTCAATCAGAAATGCAAGGATTTAAGTCCTAGCTTGGAAAGATTTCTCGTCACTGTCTCTCCTCAACAAACTCTCTTCAACAGATGAGTCTGTTCATGTGGCATGAGGCAAAGAAAGGGGACGTTGTTCTGCGGTTGTGCTTTTCGGTTTTGACTGAATTCCACAGGCATTTCCTTCCACAATTCTATGGTGCAGGGAAACCTGTGCATGGGGTTCCATCTACAGTCCACCTTCCAGATCTCTGGCATCTCCAAGTGGGCATGAAGAAGCTTTCCTCTCTGGACACCACAGCACTTACAACACTTTTAATTACTGTTAGTTGATTAAAATTGTAATTTTTGATGTTAAGTTCAAACACAGATATAAGAAACAAGTATAGGGAATATCTGTAAATGCCACCTCTAGCCTTTCTTCTCCTGGGAGGAAGAGAGCCTTGTGTTAACCAGGGGTTCAGCAGAAATGCTGCTCTTTACTTAACGTAGTTATAAACATTTTCCATTTTGGTTTTAAGTAATTTTTCTTCTGATTAGAAAGAAGTTTACTGAGCAATGCACAAGTCAGAATGAGGCTGGAATATTGGTGGTACAGGCCATCAGAGAGTTTATCTTTTCATAACCACACCGAAGGGGTCTAACTAAGTTTCCATGTAAACCAAAGGCGGGTTGCGATTAAGTTCCACTGAGCAAGACTGAATGCTCCTGCTCAGAATCTGAAAAGGTAGTTTTGATGGAGTAAAACAAACCTCTCTGAAATCAATACAGGAAAGAAAGCCTGACAGTTTTATGATTCATTATCTCCTAGTTAAAGGGCTGTTTTAGAGTATTCCAGATACTTCCTAAGATTTGGGGGAGCCTTTGATAACTTTTGCGCTTGGTGTTTATGCTTAGTGAACCTTAATATACGTTGAAGCATTTCAAAAGAGAGACGAGCTTCAGCAAAGCACTGTGTGAAGGATGAGGCTGACTTTAACTGAGGCCCCAGGTGCAGACGCTTTATAGCTCAAAGCTTGAACTCCTCTGCATCTCGTTGTGCTTCTCTTGGGACTGCTATAAAGCTTAATTCATTGATTTGAGAGGGGTCTTGGACAGATTTTAAGTATGTCTCCACATCTACTGCATCCACTACATTCAGGGTTTCATAAAGGTCCTATTTCTGCAGAACATTGAAAGACTGACCAAGTTCCCTGTGCTTTTGCTAGAGCAAAACGATGCCAGCTTCAGCGTATCTGGAGGTGTAGATGCCTGAAGGCATGACTCCCATGCCACTTTCCTTTCTCTTACAAGAAAGAAAAGAAATAATCTCTTCACAGGAGTGGTGGCACTCCAGTGTAATCTTCCCTCTGCTGAAACAAGCTGTGGGAGAAGCTGCCTTTCTCCCAAGTTGCTCCTCACTGAGTGATGTGATGGGTGCACGTCTCTGTTATAAAGCCTAGAGTTTGGGTGCTCTGTGCAGTTGAACCAGGAGGGTCTCCAGTTGCTTGGGTTCAGGCTCTCAGTGCCAGTCTGGATGTGTCCATTTCTTGTAATGTCTTAGAGCACAGTACTTCTGTGTGAAGACAGTCTCTCCAACAAGAAATGGGTCATATGGGAGCAGACAGGTCCATACACCTCCCCTAAATTAAATAAAACAAACTAACATCATCAACAAAGAACACTTTTGGCTGCGGTTTAAAGCCAGCTGGAGCCGTTCTCCATTAAATCAGCTCCTGCATTTTTAAACGGTATGAAGCCAAAGACACTCTTTTGTCACTACTACTTAATCTTAACCCTGCAAAGGTCGTCCAGTGGTACTGCTAGGTTTTCGGCATGCCATCGGAATGGAGAAAAAATGCTCTTATATGGTGATAGTGTAATGAAACACAACCTTCCACTGGCCAGTGGGACTCTCGAGGCAGAGATATGTGGGGGTTTTATAGTGTTTGTGAAGGATGCTTTATGTTCTGTAACATATGGTATCGTTGTTACTCTTTTGATTTGTAGTTCTGGGCAGACACATTCTCATAACCTTTGTCCGCCTTCGGCTTTGGAGGTCCTAAGGCTGCTATTGTTCAGTCAGTTTCCAAGCTGAAGAAGAATGTTTTCTTCATAAAGAACATGTTAAATGTTACCAGGATTTCAGCATCAGTTTTATATTTCAGGCATATGATTTGGCACGTTCACTAGATGATGAAACGTAGCTTTTAAGTTATGATTTAATTTAGATTTTTTAAATTAAAAAAGCAGCTGTTTCTCCGCATATGAAATGTGAGTCCACTGTAGCTTTCCTTACACCAGTGCTGTTTTCAAGGTATAATGTATTGTACAACCCAAGAGCAGAATCAGGGCTGGATTCAGTGTAAGATCTGTCTAGCTGCTTCCTACCACTGAGTGAGTGCAAGGCTCGGGTAAGCTTGACAAATCATTGTCAGTGGCTTGGGTAAAGTTTATTTCTCTCTCTTTTCAGTTTTCATTCTTTTGCCAGACATACTTGCCTTCCTAGCTGAGCTGAGCCTGAACTTTTATTATTGAATTTATGGGAATTATCGTGGTGGAAGGAGTTCCAGTAATGGCTACACTGGGAGATTGCAAAGGGACGGCACATCCTTTGGGTTAAATGCCAGACAACACTTGTACCGATGAAATGCCCCCATGCAGTGACAAAGGGCCAGATAACGTATCATTCGGGGTCTGCTTTAAGAAGGTAAGGAGTCAGTGTACGGTGTCGTGCAGAGGGTACAGTTCCCCTCATGTTTAGATGTGCTGCTGATAGCATGGTAAGCCACGCACAACATCAGCTGAAGGACGCTCTATGGGGCTCTTCACCAGTGCCGGGGTTTGTTAAGTGGCCTGAAGTGCTTCTGCCACGGCACAGGATTTGGCATTAGCTTGTTTCCTATGATTCACTGTAGATTTTTCCTTTTTTCATTTGTGCTTTCATGAACTTCTGTAAAACAATGAACAATTCATCTCGATAGTACTGGGAGAAGAATACAGTCAGGATATCCAAATGCGGGCTAATAGCCTTGTGTTACGGTCAGCGCGGTGCCTTTGCAGGCACGAGAAGCCACTCGTCTAGGAGTGTGACAGAAGGAAATTACTTAGTACCGAGTTTGTCAACGCTAGACAAAACTCACAAAATAAACAGCCACTAAATGTTCTTCTTCTCATTCAACATATTTTTTGCCTACTGCTCTGTAGTCAAGAGCAGTTGCAATGCAGTCAGAAACCAGAACTTCTGGATTTGTGAAGGCGGGGGAAAGCAGCCCCTGCTCTGGCAGGTGGATTGGACCAGATGATCTTCTGAGGTCCCTTCTAGTCCCTAACATTCCGTGAGTCTCTGATTCTGTAATTTTCCATCCTCTATCTGCTCTCAGATTTTCACTCGTATCTCTTCTTGGGGCATCCTACAAAACACTGCTAGAATGAAAGTCCTTGAAGACGCTGCAGACATTGCACATAATCTATGTGCAGTCTCAAAATGCAGTACTTTTTTTCAGGTACTGTGGGTAACTCAAATATGTGGAGCTACTTAAATGAGGACAAAACTCTAGTTTGATCCTTAGTTCTTTTCAAATCAAATGATTTCCTTGCGCACCGGTCCTTAGATGAAGACTCCATGCACTTTTCCAGCCTCAGATACATCATGGTCAATACTGCTGTGCCAGTATGAAATGTGGTGGTCGCCCATCCTTGTCCGCCAAGCACACGATGAAAGGGAGACCCGTGGTATAAATCAGAACTGGCCAAATAGATTCTCCCCATCTCAATCTCCTATTAAGTCACCAAATCAAAACACTGAGGGGATCACAAACCACAGTGGCTTCTGCAGTCTCTTTTAAAACATTATTTCCTCAAATTGCTGAAAATGATTTTTTAAGGTCAACAGCTTTAACATAACTGAACCGATTTCTTTTGTTTTACACTGGAACGATCAGTAAAGTGTTCCCTTCAAAAAGTAGCTGATTTCATGAGATAAGGCGAGGTTTTGACGTCAGCAGCTGGAAGGTTTCACTTAGCAAGAACTCAAATACAACGGTTAGCCACTCTCTGCCCATTACACTTTGCTGTTTTCCAATTATTTGCTGAATTTGACCTGAATGTTGAAATACTTCTGTACATTGTCACAACGTGACATTTCCGATGAATACATTATTTACCTGACAAACGTTACCCTGCTGTGTTGGAAACACCTTGTGTGACTGTAAAACACTGGCCAAAAGAGAGTTTTCGAAAGAAGAGCCCGATTAATTCTTCAAGTAAAGAATCCAACAGGAAATTCTGCTAAGAAAAGTGGGGTTGTTATTGCAAAGCCTTTCACTGGGGAAAGTTCGGGATAGAATGAAAGTGATAAATCAGTGATTTAAATCAAAACTAGAAGTCCATAAATTCTTTTTTCAGCAGTAGGTTAGACTGTCAGGTTCAACAAAAACTTACAACACTCGCCTGCTCTCTGGTTCTGATTCTGCCAGTGCTATTGCTACCAGGTGTCACGTTCACTTCTGAGACCCGCCGCCCTGAGGAAACAGGCCTGTTTGGGACTGTCCTGCACCTCCGTTAGACGGGACAATGCATCAAATGTTGTTCATACGTAGCTTTCCAGTGCTGCTCTGCAAGCCCTTTGCTAACTATACGGAGCCTGACAGATTTTCCCCGATTATTTGCAGCAGACTTACTAGAGGTCATATTCTGAAACTGTCATGCAGATGTCTTTCCTGAAAGATCTGATCAAAAACTCTCATCATTATAATGACCTAAAAATGCACATTTTGTATAAACGACACACACCCCTTTCTCAGTATTTTATCTGGTTCTGATTTAAACCCAGCTCGCTGAGCTGTGCAGTGCTGAAATGCATTTTTCCTTGTCAGGTGAGTTGTTCGAGTTGTTTGGTTTCTTCCAACGGCCTTTCAGTACCACTTTTATCACACTGGCTGCTGCTGTGGTGTCCGTGTTAAAAGCCTCTCAGCGTATCTTACAGAAACCCTTCTTTTCGGCTTTTATAGTTCAGTCGTCGAGTTAACGTTGGGCAATGACTGTTTCTTGGGCCAGAGGCAGCTCTGTGGCAAGCACAAACCAGCTGCTTCTTAAAAGAGAAAAGAAAGATCACAGGAGTTGCAGGGAACTTGTGGACTTCATTAAAGTGTGTTTGCGTGGGGTTTAGCGGGACCTGAAGTGGACTGTTGCTGAGAAATCAGAGAACTTCACAGCGGAGTGACAGCTCGTAACTCTCCTGAGTCCGTTTTTGTGGAGGGCACCCCCAGCACCTCCCTGGCAGCCGTTGTGTGTGATGGGTGTTTGGAACGCCCTGCGTCCAAAACGAGTTGCTCTCTGAGCTGTATCTGTGGCTCTTGCTGATGGTGGCAGCTGCTGAGCACAGCGTATGTGCCGAAACGGCCACCACGGGTAAGCAAGGGCTATGACTGAAATAGCACAGCGGCAGAACTGAAAGCGGGACTAAGTCTGATGGGCTGCTCCGTCCCCTGAAAAAGAATTCTGAGTTAATTTTAAGTGTTGCAAATACCTCTGTGGGGCATCTGCTCAGCAGAAATTTCCTCTGCCCTTCTCAAAGTCTGGTTCAGACAGGCTAATAAATCTCTGCCTCTCTGCGACCGCAGAGGGTTGGCATTTTGCAGTTGGAGAAGATGAAGAAGAGAAAGTTGCGTCTCATATGGGAAGATAACTCTCTGGCATCACCAAAAGCAGACACGGACTTCATCGCTCTTAGTGCTCTCTGCTAAGTAGCTGAGCGTGTTGTTTTAACAGAAACAAAGGCTCGGAGTGCGGAAAGACTGAGATTGGAGAGGGTCGAGTGGCCGACAAGGAAACAGATTTGTTAGCAGAGGAGGCTGGGGAGATGTCAGGAAATCTGTATGCGTGTATGTGATTTGTGGTTGTCACAGAGGGGCCTAAATCAAATTTTAGAAACTGTGATTTATTCTATGCCAACCTTGCATGAATTTCAACAATATAGATCCGGGATCCTTTTTATTTTAATTGTTTTTGTGTACACCCAGTTTGAAAAACTCAGCAAGTTGTAAAAATGTCCCATCGAGTTTATGTGCTTCTAATTTGTGATTAATTTGATTTGCAAAAGACAAAGTCTGAGAAAAATGGGAACAATCATAATCCAGTGATTTAGTATAAAACATAAAATTACTGGCAAAATAATCGAGTTATGTGCTTAAAAATGTAAGGAATAAGTTCCACTGATGCCATAAATTCCAGGAGAATATTTTAGGAACTACAACATAGCAATTGATTCTGACTTGGCTGGAATGCTAATTTCCCCTTGGCCAACAAAACACTTTATGGCTTTAAATCTATGGACGAGTATCAAAGCTGGTTTCATCAGAGTGGCTTCTTTAGGTTGGTATGTTATTTCCTAAATTTAAAATACTAAACTAGCAGGTAAAGTCAGACAAATTACTAATTATTTCATAATTAGAAAGTAATAATTTAAAGTAAAGATTAGAAGTTGTATGTTGTGCACGACACTTGCGAGGCACACAGGCTCGGCAAGACAGTTGTCTTGTTGCCCCTGTGGGATGGCGTCGGCAGCGCTGTTATCAGTGTTCTCTTGGGTTCTCTGTGCAAATCTGACTGACTGGTATAGGCTCGACAGTCACCATATTAACTGAGATTTTGGAGGCTGGAATTTCAGCCTCCAGTGGGAAAAACCCCACTTCTCTGAGCCGTGTAGCTACTCAAGCAAAATCTGTGCTATCACCAATCTTCACGAGCTGCTGCAGGGGGAGATTCTGTGACATTGTCTTCTGGGTCAGTTTCCCACTCAGCTTCTTTTCTCCTTAATCAGAGATGCTCCCCTTAACTCCTTCTTGGCAGGGGATTTTCCTGGCAGGTTATTTTCTTCTGTGTGCTGCTGCAAGTCCTTTTCCTTGTATAGCACCTTGGGATTTTTTGCTGGCAGGTGGAACTGTGGCACCTGGGATCTATTAATATGGCCAAGTTTTGACTCTGATGAACCCTTAATAGTTCAGAGATATGAATGGCTAGAGATAGTAGTGTTCAACGGCTGAGATCACTGCACTGCTGAGATCTTCACACTAATCATTTCATAGTGCTCTCAGTGAAAGTGGGTGGAGGTTTAAGTGACTGTCAGGTTAATAAAAGCTTGATGGTCTTGCCCTAACGATTTTACTGTCCAATGCTGAGTTGTACATTATGACCCAGATTCAAGGACTTTTGAAGACAATTACAAAACTTCTATTCACGTCAAAGCTGCTGAAAAACCTTCGAGCTGTGCATTGCAGAGCCATCACCAAGAGTGTGCTGGGGAGAGGCAGAACCGCCACCGTCCCCTTCAGCCTCCAAACTGATGATCACTGAATGCCTTAGAGGCAATACCAGAGACCCCTTTCCAGGCTGAAGGTGGATCTTCTCTATGCATTTGTGAAACCATTCAGGACAGACCCTGCTTCTCTCTGCCTTATTTGTGGTGACACAGAGAGATACAAACTGCCTTGCGTTAGGGCTCTTGAAGCTCATACAATCTGGGGGTCTCCTTCCTTAAGAAGCCATGGCAAACAGGGTGGGGATGGCACGCGGTCATTGCAGTGCAACATTGGTACTTCCACAATGGCATTAAACTGCAGAGCCTGTGCATGGATGACTGAAACCACTGGAAGAGCACAGGACTCAGCGCAGACATGTCAGCGTAGACATAAAAGTCTGACAAAGGAGAGGAATGTGTGTTTTATTCTTGCTCCTCGAGGTAAAGCCAAGACACAACGAGCACTTGAAGATGTGTCCAACCACTGCTAAGGGTGATGCAGACTATTGTGTACACAGCCTGCAGGAGCTGCAATATAAGTGGATGATGTTGAGGCTGTTTGTCTTCTTACTTCATGTACTAGTTTCCTCATGGGATAATATGGACTGGAAGAGACCCCGAGAACGAAGAATAGGGTTTACTTCATTTGGTAAGGAAAGTGTTCACCTGGAACCTGCGTTTTTTCATCCAGCTATTTTGCTTTTCAGTATGGGTTGCTTATGTATCTGTCCAAGAACCAAAGCAGTTTCTCTGGCTAGAGAGGAAAGATAAATCAGCGTACCTAATTCTGGAGGAAGCAGCATATTCTCATGTGAGAGGTCTTCTCTTTCAAGTAGGGAATCATCTCAGAGTTCTGACAAAATGAGCCAGGTTTTTCTGGGTTATTTGTTGGGGAAAAGGCCAATAATGCAATTTAAAACTGCACGGAGTCCAACCCTTACTGTTTCCTAATTTCCCCAAATGTGGCTTTTTGCATTCATACCACTAATAATTCAGCCCTGATCTTCCAGTTTGTCTTCATTTTGGGTTTCCACACATATTCTCTTTCCTCCAAACATCCTGTCACTTACCAGGGGTGTAACCATATCCCCTGTCTTATCTCCAGGTGTCTGGAAGCTGAATCTGCGTAACTTAGAAAGAAAAGCAACATTCTTCTCTTTTTTCCCCAACAATTGGCCAAAATTAAAATTATGGACAAAAAATCTAGCCAGAATCTAACGAATTCTGATTCAACAATTCTCCACATTTAGTATTTACACAAACCAAAATTGCTTCCAACCTTTGCTGGATCACATTCTTTGACATTCCTTTGTGTTTTTCAAAGCTCCAGGTTCTGGTACAACCCATGTACACAACAGAAAGGAACAACCCCTCACTCATCAATAACTTGATTTAATAAAATATTCAGTGGGTTTCACTTGTAGAAAGAGAGGCTGACGAAAAGTCAGATTTACTCCCATTACCACACGAAAATTTGCATCGTAAAATACAAACACATTAAAAAAACATTATTTGTTAAACACAGCTTTCACTGTTTCTATAAAATCTCAACCCTTTATGGACAAAAGCAGGACATCTCCTGTTTCAGCTTATGGGAGTTGACACGTGTTTTGTGCTCGCAGCTGCTTTTGGCTCTAGATAGAAATGTCATGAGATCAACTCTCATAAATGGCCGCTATCATGAGTCTTGCGAGAATTCTTCCATTTTGATGCTGAAACTTTTCCGGGTTTGTAGGTAGAAATTTGGCTCCCTGAATCGTGAATGAAATTTTGAAGCCAGCTTCACCATCAGGTTCCTAGTCTGAAATCCGCGTGCTCCAAACTCACACAAAGCAGCTAGAAAAGAGGTCAGCGCGTGCGATTTTGCTTTTCTATTTGTAGCCAGAAAAAACTACCTGTTTTCTACATTAATCCTATAGAACTGAAAACACTTGTTTGCAAGGAAAAGTAATGCTAGTTGGTTTCCAATATATGGAATTCTGGGACACAGCAATGGAATAAAGTTACAGGGATGGCTGCGTCCAGGGCTCTTGCTACCTTCTGGGCAAAGCCAGCATGAAAGTCCCCCCGATCCATGGGTTAATCAAGAAAATTACAGCAGGTATCGTCATTGTAGAACCTGCTGCTGTTACTTATACTAGGAAACAGATGCCTTTAAAATCTCTTATTTCTTTCACAAGTGTTAATTCTTTGCTGTGAAGTGAGCACTGCTGTATGAATCCAGCACAACTTCTTTAAAATCAAGTGACAACTTTCTGCATTTCTATTTTAGTTCATTGCGAGCCCAGATAGTCTTTGATTTAATAAGAGTACCCATCATTAGCCAAAAATAAAAGGCTTGTAGCATTGTTGTCTTGGTACTTGATTATTTTCAGAAAATGCATTACAAGTTAGATGGCTGCTGTCAGGGGTGAGACCAACAGAAAATGAGCACAGTACGCTTTTGCCCTGGCTGAGCTTGCTGCAGTTCTCATCAATTATAAGACTTTTTCATGGCTCCTACACTCCTTTCTGAAATGTTAAAGGTCTCACTAATCTTATCAGGTTGTTGATTATCACCTGCTGAGCACAACAAAGAGCCAAAGAATGAGCATTACCTTTAATACCTAGAAGAGCTTTCACTCTCCGTGCGCTCCAAAACTACTCTGCGTTCCCAGATGGTGTGAACATTGAAACGGGCTGTTCAAGATGCGCCCCGCACCCGCGCCAGGCAGCATCTGCAGCAGCATCGGGCCGGGCGTTATGGCACAGTGATATCATGGCTACAAGGCGTGAGGGGTTTGTTCCAGGGATGCAGCTGATGACAATGGCCAGCAAAAAGGGAAGTTTCCACAGAGCTTCATCCCTCTCCCTTAGCTCTCAGCCTCCTGAAATAAAGCTGGGAAAAAATGTGCAAAAGTTTTGCCTCTGCAGTGCAATCAGTAGCAACTCAGAAGATCCCCTCATTAGTGTAATAAATGAGGGGAGAATTAGGAAAGGAAAAGATGCTGCTTTTCAGTGTTGAAAACGGAACCATGTGAGATAAGCCAAATGCTCTGAGTATAAATCTTCCTTATACAGACATTAAAGCAGCAGGACTGGAAGAAGCCCCAGGGGGTTTGTGAAGCTGAGTGTTGACTAAAGATGGGTATAACTAATGCGGGTCAAAGCTTGTGTTCAGTGCATAAGCATTCAAAGCTTTTCAGCTTAAAAACTGAAAAACATATGTATGGGACTGCCAAAATCTGGCTCTAAATATCAAGAAAATCATCTCTCTTGTGATGTTTTTTGAGTTTCCCGCTCTGTTTCAGCTCCAAGATCAACTTTCTTGTGATATTTGGGCACTTCATTTTTTATTTATTTTTTAAAAAATTTCTTATTTATTTGTTCTTTCATGTTTCTCTTTCAGTAGGTGAAGCCTGAACTGAAACTTCTGTAGAGGTGAAGATGAGGCTGGCTGAATGGGACTGAGGTTAGAGAAGAGCCTGACGAGCGGGAGTAGGAAGAATTTATTGCTCTTCTCAATGTGGTGTCAGCTGAGGAAATGGGACTGGGTTAGTTTCACAGCCAGCAGTGAGATCTGTGAAGAAAAGAGGAAAAGAGTAATGGAGATATAACCACATGGCTTTCAGTTAGGGACTCAGCATTTCTGAGCAAGCAGATAAGTATCAACACATGATACTCGGTACTTCTTAGACACACTTTAAGTGCCCTTGTATTTGCCTCCCATTGCTCTGGCACAACCTGCATGGATGTCATCACAGAATCACAGAACAGTAGGGATTGGAAGGGACCTCGAAAGATGTTCTAGGCCAATCCCCCTGCCACAGCAGGATCACCTAGACCAAGTCACACAGGAACACATCCATGTGGGTTTTAAATGTCTCCAGAGAAGGAGACTCCACAACACCCCTGGGCTGCCTGTTCCAGTGCTCTGTCACCCTCACCCACAGCTCCTGTCAACATCTGCAGCTCCTGTCGTCTTGTCTGCACCAAAATTCCCATATCTCCATCTACCTGATTCTCTGCTTCTCTTCAAATCTTATTCCAGTTTTTCCTGCAGCCAGAGCCCCCGAAGCTTTCTTTTGCTCTCCTTACGGTTGCTATGGGTTGCTCTCTAAAATGCCTCATATGCAACCGCCTTTTTCTCTGTTTTGGCTTGAACTTGCACCTTGGCTGGTTCTATGCTGTACGCAGTAAAGCATTATGGGGTTCATGGTCTGTGTCTTATGTGATACAGATTAAAACTTGGGCTGAATTCACAGAACCCAAAGTACTGCTGTAAGGCATTTTTCCTCCAAGAATGGCCTATTGGTGCCAAGGATTCCAGCCCTGTGTTTTGTTATTGGAGTAACATCGAGCCAAATCCATCCTCAGTGAAACAGATAACAAAAGTCAACTCAATCAGAATTGTTACACTTCTTCCATGAGAACATTCCTCACTGTCTAAGGACCTTCTCCAGTCAAGAAGAAACCAGAAGACTGGCGTCAACTGTGTGATGTGTGTCAGCAGTGCCAACATGCATGCGCTTTCTCGCAGGGCTCCATAGAAATGCAGTGTTGATTACTGCCTAATTGACAGGCGATCAAAGATAATTCTTCCAGATGCAGCTAGCTAGTGCCACACGGGAGACTTCAGTCGTGTCAGTGAAGTTTTTGTGAAGTAGCTGCCAACTGCGAACGCCTTTCATGGTATGTCTTAAGCTGGTGGAAACAGACATTTTGAACTTTGTTTTAAGGGTAGGTTAGTGAAAAAGCCAGGGGTTTGGGGGGGGTCTGGTGAACCTATTCACACATTAGGGGCACTTAGAAAATGTAAACCTGTCTTTCTGCAGGTACCTGTAGACCACTAATAGCTACAGCTGGCTGTGAGGACACCGTGAATCTTGAATGCTTTAACAATCACATACCCCATTTATGCCCTTGCATTTTCACAGGCTTCAGGATTCCTTCTTTGAATTCCAGCAGGAAATCCATGCACCAATCCAGCTTTTGGCACCATTAAACTGTGAGTTATTTACTGCATTGATTTGGATGGAGCAGGAGTGGCAGAAGGACTCTGGAGAAGAAGCTGTTAATGTAAGCAGTATTTTATAGTTTAAATCTAATTAAAAATGTCAATCAGAAGAATCTTAGTGCAAAGTTTTGCTTCTGTAATGGAGTTTTAAAAAGGTAGGTTTCAATGATGTTGACTAAGCACCGTTCTTCAGACTTGGTATTGGAGAGAGACTCTCATGGACTTTAATGGGTGTTAGATCAGTCCCAGAGTGATGAAGGAAGTGTTTTGTGAGGATTAATTCTACTTAAAGAACGTTTCCTTCAGCAAGAATTCCTTCTCAACACGGAGCTAATGGACCATTTTTCCTCATTCTATAGCTTTAAAAAAGATAATAAAGAGAAAAGATTCAAGCAGTAATAGTTGTGGGGTTAACACATTCTAACCTGTCAATGCGGAACTGCAACTTTGCTTTGTATTATCTCCTGTTCCTCATCTGTAGACACACTCAATACAGTCTGGAAAGTGCTGACTCTTTTTTTTTTTTCAAAGATTGGTAATTTGTGTGAGACAGAAGTTCACAAATTTAAACACTCTTTACAAGAACCCTGTGAATTAGATGGGTTACTTTGACCATCAAAGTTTTCCTGTCCTGTATTTTTTTACTTCAGTGAAATGACAAACAGTGACATAAGAACAAAACAACAGTCTGATCTTTGTGTTTTGTAATGAATAATAAAGTGCTTTAACCTCTTTAGGGACTTAACACCACGTTAATCCTTTAATCCCCAGAAAAACCAATTTTGTTGACATGAAAAGGGGATATTTATCTTCATCCAATTAATTTTCTACCTTGGAGATACCATGATTATGAAGATTAGATTGAACAGATTCATTAAAATAACCTTATTGTGCATAAAGTGATAGTTTTGCCAGTAGATAGTTGTATCAGAAAAGACAATTTTATATCACAATTATTCTTAAGTTTCCTCTGTATGAAGACTCTGGAACTCAGTCAATCCTCACTGTTCTGTGATAGGAGCTCGGTACTGAATCTTCTTTTGAAACACATCCGATTATTAGAAACGCAAGAGAGCAGAGCACTCACCCCTTTGCCTGTGTCTTTGCTCAAATATGAGTTTGTGATTTTTGGTCATCTTCAAAGTTTTACCCAAGCAGCGAAGCAATAAAGCGGCTACTCTGCGCTGATTTTCCCAAATGCATGGCATATGGAAATCGGGACAGATTTTACACTTTTCACTTAAGCGTTTGCAGGAAGGTCACATTTTCAAACATGTTTTGTGGTACTTCAAAAGGATAAGGCTTTTTTGAAAAAGCCTGCCTTATAGTTTGTTGTCTCTGGAATGAAAAGGATATGCTTAAGACAGAGGAAGGGTGGTTTTATGGTTAAGACATCAAAGTGAGATTTGGAAAATCCAGATTAAATTCCCCACTCAGCCATAGACTCGAAGTGCAGTCTTGGTCAGGTCACTTGACCTTACATCTTCCACTGAAAGTGAGTAGATAATACATCCTTTCTTTGAGTCTTTTTATGCTTGCCTTTACAAACTGGAAGCAGTTTGGGATTCAGACTGAGCCCACAGTTCAATGACATAATACATTTTCTTTCAATCAAACATTTTGTGGCTGAATGATGCGAAACACCAAGTGTGGATAGATGTTCTCTGCTAGTCCAGAGCTGTCACTTCTGGTGAATTTGTACCAGTAATCTTTGTGCTGGATGAGATCTCACTCCCTGTACTACTCAAAGAGTGTGGTTTATGGAGCAGTTTAAGCCAAAGAAAGCCCAGGGTCCTGCTGTGTGTTCCCTCTCCTTCTCTGTGTGAGCACTAACCGAGGACAGCTGTGCAGTTGGCTAGATCACTGAGCGGATCCAACTCAATAGAAACCTTAACCCCACCCCAAATGGTAATTCTTTCCTCACAGCCAAATGTGTGATCACTAATGCTGTCACAAGGGAGGAGGTGGGAATGCAAAGCTTGGGGAGAGAAGGTGGGACTGCACTGCAGATGCACAAATCCTCATCAGGTTGGCTGAGGGCTTTGTGATGTGCGGTTTATAAACACTATTAACATGCTGCCAAAATCTCCTGACACAGGCACCACTGCAGTGGCAAAACAACAGCGTAGTATGGAGAGACCAGAACTGCTGTGCAGAAAGAGCTTCCCAAGCATATCCAGGGCTTCCTTCCTGAATGCTGGCACTATCAACAGAGAAGGGACGTTGGAGGTAGTTTCCCGCATCTAAGTCACATGCACTCATGCAACACACCATGGTGTTGGGAGCCTCATCTCGTTTGGGCAAGTGCTTGGCCTTTTAACATACCTCTGTTCTTGCTCAGGAGTTTGGGCCATGAAACACACCTCAGGCACCTCAGGAAATGTTAGACTGAGGGTATTTTTACAGATTCCGCGCTGGACATGAACCCAGTACGTGTCGATCTTTCCTTTGGTTTTATCGTTTTATTGTCATTACACAAGCAGACGAAAGTGGACAGAACAGGAATTATCACAATGCACTGGCGGACACTTTGCTGCCTCTGGTATTGATTTTCAAGCTACGCTGCTGCACTGTTGCAGTATTTCTCTTAGTATTACCTACAGCATGCTTACGCAGCACTAAAGCATGGAACTGCTCAGAGAATCCCTTTGGGTAGGCAGGAGAACTTGCTCTGGCACAAGATAACATAGTGGCTTCCAAGGAGCCAGTCTTCTCTGCCATGTCAGTAACTGGCACATTAAAGCTCCTTAAACAGACTCTAACAGCACTGAGTGTAACAACTCCAAACGAGCTATTACCGTTTGGGGTGTCAATAGTCCATCAATTAGGGATCTCTATTAGTATGCATTGACCTAAAAGATCAGAAAGGCTCCAGAGGAGCCAGTTGCAGGCAGTTGTTTGCTTTCGGTTGTTTGAGATAGCTTTGTACACCCTCCCACTCAGATATTTTATCCACCCTTTCCGTATTCTTTCTTCTCAAAGTCTGGGGAAGTCCTATATATAAATAACATAGAAACATATTTCAATGTTAGGGTAGATTCAGAAGAATTCAAGAGTATTGAACCATTTTTTCTCTTGCTTTCTCCCTGGAGCAGTGTGCACGTGTTCTCACAAAATGAACACAAACCCTGTTCAAAAAATTGAAGGCTATGCACATGAGGATGCTGTTTAAATTAAGGCTCCACCGAAGCCAAAATGCATCTTTAACTTAGCTTCTGTACAAAGTCCTCAGTGAAAATAAAAAATGAGTTTCCAAGTCAGCAACACAAGAGCAAAACTCATGTGGATGATAGTTTATTAGAAACTCATCCTTGGTGAGAATGTAATTTTCATTCCTATATCTGAGATTAAATGAGTTGCTTTTGCAAGGTAAAACATAGTATTTTGATAGCTGGTGACTAGCAGTGTCCCTCAGGGGGTCAGTATGGGGCCCAGTTCTATTCAACATCTTTACTGATGACCTGGATGACGGATTCAAGTCTCTCCTTAGTAAGGTCATCCACCTTAGTCATGGATGACACTAAGCTGGGGGGAGTGTCGATCTGCTGGAGGGTAGGAAGATGCTGCAGAAGGACCTGGACAGGCTAAGGTGACAGAATCACAGAATCATTGAATATTATGGATTGGATGGGACCTCGAAAGATCATCTAGTCCAATCCCCCTGACACAGCAGGATCACCTAGACCCAGTCACACAGGAACATATCCAGGTGGGTTTTAAATGTCTCCAGAGAAGAAGACTCTGCAACTCCCATGGGCAGCCCTTCAGGGCTCTGTCACCTTCACCGTGAAGAAATTCCTTCTCATATTGATGTGGAACCTCCTATGTTTCAGCTTACACCCGTTGCCCCTTGTCCTATCACTAGATGACATTGAGAAGAGCCTGGCTCCATCCTCCTGACAGTCACTTTTTGTATATTTATAGACATTAATGAGGTCACCCCTCAGTGTCCTCCAAGCTAAAGAGACCCAGGTGCCTCAGCCTTTCCTCATAAGGAAGATGTTCTACTCCATCATCTTTGTGGCTCTGCACTGGACTCTCTCCAGCAGTTCCATGTCCTTCTTGAACTGAGGGGCCCAGAACTGGACACAATAAATACTCCAGAAGTGGTCTCACTGGGGCAGAGTAGAGGGGAAGAAGAACCTCTCTCAATCTACTAACCACCCCACTTCTAATCCACCCCAGGATGCCATTAGCCTTCTTGGCTACAGGGGCCCATTGCTGACTCATGGTCATCCCGCTCTCCACGAGGACCCCCAAGTCTCTTTCTCCTACACTGCTCTCCAACAGGTCAGTCCCCAACCTGTACTGGTACCTGGGGTTGTTCTCACCCAGATGCCAGACTCTGCAGTTACCCTTGTTATAGTCTCCCCACCCAACTCTCTAGCCTGTCCAGCACAGCCTACTGGGGTGTCGGCCAGTTTTCACAGCTTTGGGTCATTAGAAAACTTGCTGACAGTGCACTCTAATCCCTCATCTAAGTCATTAATGAATGGATTGAATACTACTGGTCTCAGTACCGACCCTTGGGGGAACTCCACTAGATACAGGCCTCCAACTAGATTCTGTCCAATTGAGCACTGCTCTCTGGCTTCTGTTTTGCAGCCAGCTCATAACCCATCTCACTACCCGATCGTCCAGACCACACTGCCTCAGTTTGGCTGCGAGGATTCTGTGGGAGACTGTGTCAAATGCTTTACTGAAGTCAAGATAGACCACATCCATTGCTTTGCCATCATCTGTCACACAGTTATGCCCTCATAAAATGCTATCAGGTTGGTCAAGCACGACTTCCCTTTAGTGAAGCCATGCTGACTGACCCTCTTGTCCTTGCTGTGCCAGAGACAGCATCAAGGATAAATTGTTCCATCATCTTTCCTGGGTTGGAGGTGAGGCTGACCTTTCTGATCAAATGGACCCTGGCCTGAGTGAATCTGCCCCATCCTGAGCATGTGGAGCAGTAAGTAGGTACCATTGTCACTTTGGTTCGAAGCAATGAATGATTTAGCCAGTTAGCTTTGGGACTGAAGCTGTAACCGGGAGTAGAAACTTGGTAAATAATGAATGTGTTCATTAAGATTATTTGGATTGTATAAATGCATGAATGCTTTCACAGTTCAGTGAACTGCCTTTGTGAATCACAGAATGGTAGTAGATTGAAGGGACACCTGGAGATCAAATGGTCTGCCCAAGTAGGTTCTAAAGCAGATCACACAAGGACATGTCCAGGCAGGTGACAGCCTAGCTCCCAGCTTTGCAGGAGACTGCAATAAAGGAATCCCTCAGTGCTGTGTGTGGATTGGCTGTTAACACCAGGCAAAAGAATCTAGGTTTGGTATGACATAGACACCACTGGGTAACCCACAGCACTGCCCAGCTGCTGGCTGAGAGCTCTAATGGTGCAAGTTTTCATACCAACTTCCAGCACTAAAGCCAGTGAAACTTCCAAGACTTGTGGAATCCCTAACACCAACCCTGGGGATAATGGACACAGCTGTACCTTTGGCACAGTCCTGCATCCTCAGTAATCATCTGGTGCTCTTTCTGTTCCTCCTGGTAGGTGCAAAGTGAATAGAAACCTCCTGGATTTCCACTAGCCTTGCAGTGCTAGGAAGTGAGCTAGGAGCCCGTCATTTCCAGGAGCTTCCCGGTGAGTCAGCTGGAGCTCCCAGGTGCACCGAGATTCTAGTGATGGGCGGCTTGACATTTCCTTTAGTGCCCTCCTGCTGTTTCGTTCAGTATTCTCTTTCAAAGAGTGAGCTCTGTGGCCTGAAACACAGCGTCCTTCAGATCCTTCTTAACCAGCAGATGGCATGAATGGCACAGGGATCTTCAGCAGGTTGCTGCTTAGAAATCCGTATGACTACGAACTGTGTGATGTTCAGGCAGCAAAGTATTGCTGTAATGCAGAATAAACTGCAGAACTGTTACTGTATTTACTTCAAAATACTTATTTCATAAAGGACATTTTTAAAATCGACTGATACAGAAATTAAACAAAAGTAAATTTCTACCTGAAGTTGTCCTGTAGGTCACCCCAATCAGAACTACATTTATTTTGCCAGAACTTCAGAATATGAACCAGGTGTTCTTGCCCAGGCTTTCACGGACTGGATAACAAGTGTGGCCACTGGCTTGTTAAGTTGAAAAGATAATTGCCCTCTCCATCAGCTGTTGTTGAAAAGAAACTGAACCATCCTCAGCAGCAAAAGCTTTTGGTATGAAACTCCAGGGGAATTTCTGTCAAGGCTGGAGCCTAAGCAGGTAAAAATTCCTTACCACAATTCAGTGTAGTTTGGGTTCTGGATGTGTTTTCTTCCTGACTGTCTTATATCATGTTTGCAGAGTAGATATGTGTTTGCTCTTCCTAGTCTGTACTGATTTGTATGTATGTTACTAGGTTTACCGTTAGTGTCGCAATTTTAACCCAGGAGGTGCTCCTCTTTGAAGTATGGTCATTATGAGACAGAGTGAACTGAAAATCTTGGCAGGAGGGAACTGACATTAGTGCTTACTTTAAGGGAGGAGAAAATTTTGTCCTTTGGTCATGGCATGGTCCACATATTCCTATCTTGACTACTAGTGCTAGGACCATCACTTTTTTTCTTTCACCCACATCATCACACCCTTAGGTCTGCTAAGAATTAGGATCTGGAAACCCTGATCAGGTAAAACCCAAAATAAAGAATTCAGCTCAGCGTTCAAATTGGGTCCTGACTGACTTGGCAAGTCTTCGTGAAATTGCATCAGTGTGGCACGATGCACAAACCCATAAAGTTTGTGAAGTTCTGTTGTTTAATGAAGCTAAGTTTTTGGGCTTTATCAGTTGGCTGTTATCAGTGTGGTGCACAGGGAAAACTTTGTGTTGGTACCTAAGTGATGATCTTTCATCTTTGTGGACAGACAATGTGGCATTACGTCAAGGAATTCAGAAATGACAAGAGGTCATTAGGTGGCAATGTATCATGTGCTCCAATGTGGCTTTATCTCAATATCCTGCAAAAAGATGTTGCTTAGAGCTAGCAAAGAAGTGCGCTTTTCTGGAAAATGTCTGAGCTTGTTTCGTGAGCTGCTTTCTTTTTGTCTTTGTGTTTTTTTTCTTCAAGTTGCAGTTGTGGAAATTCACAAAAGAGATGACTTAGAAGACAGCAATGATAATTCTATTGTGATAGACAGGTCTAGACAATAGTTTAAATCACTAACTCCTGTTAGTAGGTTCCCTTTGAGGTTTGGCATTGTTAGATATCATATGAATTCCCCCTGGCATTTGTCTTATTTCTGTCTATTTTTCAATAGACTCATTCATAATTGCTCAGCATATTGGGGAATCATTACTAGCAATAGGATTTTCTCAAATGGTTATTGAGTTCTCATCAAAATGCCTCAGATTCTTTCTACCTGATCTTGCAGGAAGGCTTGTTTTGGGTTAGCAAAGCCTTCATAGAACTGAATAAGTCCATTTTTGAATTTATATTTGAAGGTGAATTTTTTTTTAACAGGCTGCCAGTGTCAGTATTTTATCTCCCAGAGTCAATTAAGCATTAAAATCAGAGTCAAAATACTTGCTCCTCTTTACCATGGACTAACTTGTGTTGACTAACAGGTGTAACACAGAAGTTGCCATTGATTTCAATTGTATTGTTTCAGGTAGACGGTGATAATTTATACCAAATCCTATATAGGAAAGATCCAGAAACAAAAGCATGTAGCCAGTTTTGGATACTAGAGTTGTGGTACAGAGCTGAATTGGGACAGACAAGTTTTATTTTCACAAAGCAGAATCTCTGAAAAATGGCTTCTTTGATGTCTTTGGTTGGACCTGAAAAAAATCTCACATCCAATGTATATAAACACCTGCACCATTAAGCTAAAAGTTTTGAACCAGAATGTGAGAGCATTTATTGCTTACACACACAAGCTGGAAAACCTTTCAGTGTCATCTTTTCATTTTTAACAGGTTATACTTTTCTCTGTTAGATCAAATTTATCTGTCACAGAGTAATATATTCTGGATAGGAACCTGGATTAAAATGAACATCAGATAGGGATCAGGTTTTTTCAGATGTGTCTAACTTATATACAGATTTTTGTTACATCTGTGCAAGTGATGGATACCAAGGCTTCTGCAGAAATAATCGTTTTTCCAGTTTAATTGAAACACAATTCTGAAAAATTACCCAGGCCTGAACTGAGGGACATGGTATAGATACAGATACATCCAGATATATCACATACATATGGATGATTTATAGTGTGTCTTAATGTTAACAGGGGTTAGGAATGCTGGTGCAAATGTATCTCCATAGAATATCACTGAGTCTGTGCATGAATTTAAAGGAGAGTATGATATCTATGTTTGGAAGAACACAAGCTAGGCTACCATAATTGCAGTTTTTTAGGGCTTTTGTCTAATGCTGCTTTTAAATAATGTCTTCCTTGTGGCATATAGAAGTATTGTTTCAACTGTAACTGGCATAACCAACACACTGTGTAGCATGTGGAATACAGCCTGATTCCAATCACATTTGCGAGGTTTTTCAGGAAATTTCATATTTACCCCATAATTTACCACTGAAGCTATTAAGTTCTTGTGCAGTGATCTCTAGGTGATCCTACTATAGCAGAGAGGTTGGGTTAGATAATCTTCAGAGGTCCTTCCAAACCCCACAATTCTGTTGTTCTGTTGTTCAGTGATTCTGTGGTTGAGATGAACAGATATGTTCCAAATCAAATCCAGTGCAGATCTGCAGAAGGGATGAGAAAGTAGAGGTAGACAGAGCTGTATATACAGAAGACTTTGTAGAGTTTTCGAAGTTCTTGTGGATTCTCTGAATTTACAGAGAAACAACTTGGGTGTTTCTGAGAATCAGTTTAATATCTCAAGCTGATAGGCCATCACTATAGCCCTTGTTCTTTAAGGGGAAGGCAGTATTCTAGAGCTGGACTAACCCAGATCACAGGAGGGTATGGAGATGAAACTCCATGAATGCCCTCATCTTTTATACAGATAGTCTAATCTCAATCTTCTAGACATCTCTGTGGAGTTTAGCATGGTTGCTCATGGAATGTGGGTGTGTTGTATAAGCTGGGTGCAAGGAGTTCAGATTACTGGGCCCTTTCTGAAGTGATGCTTCTCTCAGGTAGTGATGCTCAGCTGCATGCCTGTCCCACTTGATCCTTAAAGGTTGGAAACCTACCAAACTCAATTTCCTCATGTCCATTTCTAGCAATGGACAGCTGGACTCAGATGCTAGCAAATCGCAGGTAATTCCTGTCCATCTGTATTCGTTACCACCTGTGACCACATCATTGACTCTACTACTACCAAAATGATCAGCTAATTACGTGAGATTAGCTTAATTAAACTGAAATGAGCTATAATGTTGTGACTACAGCTAGATTATGTGACGTTTGTAAGAGAAAAAAAGTTCAGTGTTTAGGAAATGCCCCCCAGTATAACATGCTGTAGTTCATCCCTGCGGTAAGAGGGCTTGTGCATTGATTTGCTGCAGAAATTACTGCTAAGGTTAGTATTGTGGCCCTCATCTCCAAAATACAGAATCATCACAGTTCAGTTTATCTAATATACTGCTTAAATCTCTCTGAAATGAAGAAGACAGACCCTTCTCCAGGCTCAACAGCCCGAGTTTTCTTGGTTTCTCCTTGTCTGCTACATGCTGCAATCCCTTCATCATTGTTGTGGCCTTTGCTGAGCTTGCTCCAGTATGTCCGTGTGCTTGTACTGGACAATTCAGAGCTGGACACAAATATCCATGTAGAAGGAGGGGTCAGCTCTCTTGTTTACTACAGTTATCACAGTGGCACTTTCTTCTATAATTGTGTAACTTTTATTTGTTAAGTGAATGTTGCCTTTTCCAAGATAAATATTTATATGTAGCAGGTACACCCGGCAAACAAAAACGAGGTGCTATGTACATTTTTGTCCTCATAGAGGCAATGAGAGAACAAATAATGCATAACACAGGAGCAGTGCATGATTCGTAGTGTACTACTGGCAGGCAGGAGGATACTATGAGGATAACTGTGATGTAAAAGCACACGTGACACGCAGCTGAATACTTGAGGTTCTGTGTTATTTTCCTTTATCAAGACCAAATTGTATCTGACACTTCCAAAATATTTTTGAGGTTCTTTGAAACTGCTTTTCTGAATTGGATTAAACAATAATCAAACATTTTCTGTTCTATTTTAGGAGTCTGTTTACAGCTGATTGTTCAAACCATTCCACCTTGCCCCTTACATGTAGATAAATGGTTGGTTTTGCACTTGACAGTAAGGTGTAGTCATTTTTATTAAGATAACATCAAATTTCACAATATCACTTCTTTACATATACAATTCCATTTAAAAAATATTTCACTGCTTTCAAAAAAACTTTGTAAAGGTTTTTCAAAATACTGCAAAGGCTACAAGTAGGATCAAGTGATTAATTAACAGATTAATCAAACTGTCTGTGTAGCAGCTACTTTATAACTCACCGACTGACAGGTTCCTAATCTTTAAAATAATAATTTTCTCAGACATAAAAGACTTTCCTTTTACAGTTTCGTCATTAATTTACAGAACCCTTGTAAATATATTACTGTCTCCTTTTCAGATGGAGCGTGTCTTTTATATTGCCTTGTCATTTACATATCTTCATTTAAAGTAGCTCTGTTTGAATAACATTAAGTCATACAGTCAAAGAGTGTGATATCTCAGACAATAAGTGAAGCACATAGGGTCAGCTAAAATTCTCTGCAACTATTTCAAAAATAAAATTTGATGGAGAATAATAGAAATTTGTATGTTTTGTGTGTATGGCAGTTGGATGAAGACATCTGTGGTGTTTTGTGGGTAGAATGAACACAAGGTGTCACCCCAGCTGTGGGATAGCTCCAACATAAAAATGCTATGAGTTGAAAAGGAAAGAGAATAAAGATTTGAGGTTATTTTTCTTTTTTTTTTAAGTTGTCCATCAGACGTGTTCCTTCATTTACCTATCACAGAACAAGGCTACACTGCAAAGTTTTCTACACCTTGCTGAATATTTCTAATTCAATTCTGTTGTGCCACTTACAATTTCTAGAAATTGTTGTTTTAAAGTAGCTTCTTGATGTTTGAAGTCAAACTTTATTTCAAATCTAGAGAAAATTACTTCAAATTTACAGTGCTTTCATCTGTAAGGTGAGGGTAGCCATATGAATAGCCATGTTTCTTTACTGCCACTTCGCGTTGGTATTTAGGTCATTTAAAGCAAGGACTGATTTATAAAATATGTTTGTAAGAGACCTGTAACAGAGAAGGTCTGTAGATATCAGGGAGCTCTAGATGCTGTTGTAACAGTAATTAAATACGTATTACTTGAACCACCAAAATACAAATGTCCAAGTGGTTGTAAGCCATCGCTTAGTTACAAGATACACATACATCTTAGGAGATCAGAGTCTAATCAGCCTGGATGGAGAAGGAAAGTGAATAGTGAACAGAGACCATGTAAAATAGTCTGTGTTACCTCTACCTGTTTTTAGCTCATGGTGAAAAACAGAATACCTTTGAGGGAAATACTGGATGTGTTCATTCTCACATTTTCTGCAAGATGCGGTTAGGAATACAGTTAGGAATACACTTCCTAGTGATTCCCTGGAAGTGGTTCACTTCTGCCTTGCCAGACATTATTACTGTGCTCCTACATCCATAGGTTTACACTACTCTTCTGCTTTATATAGTTTTGTATATCCTTAAAACAAGGATACTTTTTTTTAAAGTTACTTTTAAAACACTTTTTCAAATTGCCATTTAAAGGAGTTTTAGCATTTCTGAGAATGAGAACAGTTAAAACTTAGTGTGTTATGTAAAACTGCATTTCAGATTGACATTCATGGGGAGCTGGGGCAGTGAGCACTCCATCAGAAAGCGCTCAATAGCTAGTAGTATTGAACTCTGAGCTGTTATGGTTCAAGCCTTTATAAACTGTGTCAAGCTACGATAGTTATAATTATTGCACACGTTGGCTCAATCTATATAGTGTAGTCATAATGCATTAGGTCTCCCAGCTTTCACTTGCCTGTCTTTTATTATCAGTGACATTTTCCCTTAAGTGTTCAGAGCAAGCATAACTTTATGATCCACTGTAAGCTTTAACTAAACCAACTCTTTTTTCAAGGAAGCCTGTTGTTGAAGAAACCAGGAGATGGCAGTCTGTCTTAATGGATCAGAGTTAAATTCTACTGGTCCTCACGGTTTCTGTTCTTGTGCCCCAGAATAGGCAAGAATTTAAAATTAAGTGAAGGAAGAAGCACATTTCTTATCTTGTTGGCACAGCAAGTCATTGCTTGCTTGTCCCCTCTGATATCTTCCAAGGCCTTTTCTTTCAGTGCCAGATCTTGAACAATCACAGAAATCCAGGGGGAAGTGTAGTCTTCCCAGTCTTCGGATTTCCCTTAGCACAGTTTTCTTACATGACTGTTTCAACATAACTGAACCACAGTTGTGTTCTCTGGTAACACACCCAAGAAGCCAGTGGCTAGCCAGCCTTCTTAAGGCAATGTATTTCATCTGAAGGCAGGCAGTTTCAAAGAATCATAGAATCATGATGATGATGATGAGGATCATAGCTCTCCATTGGCCTCTCTCCAGTAAATTTCTGTCTCTTGAATTGAGGAGCCCCAAACTGGGTACAGTATTCCAAGTGTGCTCCACCAGTGCAGGTTAGAGGGGGAGGAGAACCTCCTTTGAGGGGGAGGAGAACCTCCCTTGAGGGGTGATGAAACCCTCGATGGTTTCAGAGAAGACCATCTTAGAAACAAATTGCAATAGTCTTGTATGTTTGATCAATAAATATGTGGTAATCAGAGGTTGTGTGACCTAGTCTGTCTCTTAATTTACTCCTCAATGTATCTGTTGCCATTCTGGGACAACTCAAAGCCTCCACAGGGGATCAAGATTGTTTTAACTGCCTCTGATGCTTTTGGCCTTTGTTCATGTAACCTGACAAAAGGCAGTGTCACATCAGTTTATAACCCAGTGGGATATCACCTTACAAAGATAAGGGATTGTCTGTTCTTTATGAAAAAATAATTGCTGCACAGTAGTATTAGATACCAGTTTCTTTTGAGCTGTTGGCTGCAAGCACAAACAAAAACATCTTACCTTCCTATATGCATCTGTGTGAAGTAAGTACCAGAAACTCCTAGACAAGTATGTTAATTGAACTCATTGTCCTTCCTGTCACAGTCTAGCTCAAACTGTCTTAAACAACTCCTCAATAATAGCAATAATAGAAATAATATGAATAAATTCTTTTAGGCAATGCTTAATAACAAAGCAGGTGCAGAAGTTAGCTAATGTTTATGAAGTGTTCTGTTTGCTACCTGAGCTTATTTCAGAGCCAAGCAAAGAGGGAAAGCAGTAGATAGTTCCAAATGTCCAGCTATGTTCGTGCTCATCATATTTGTTAGTATTGTAAGGGAAAGCTTCTTGGCTTTTTTAAAAGTAATAAAAGTCCTTGGTGTCATGTCTGTGCATAGAGATTCTCAGCCTCTTTTCTGCAGATCACCATATTCAGTTTGATGCATGTTACTCAGTGTCTTGCCATGGTTGTCCTGGATATTCGTGCCTGTAGACACACTGCAGATGACCGGCTCTATTTTTAACGTGGCATGCAGGAAGATGAGCTGTTCACACCTAGCAGAAAGCACGTCTCTTTTGAACTTGTATGCCAGGGTTCTGCAGCTGAGGATCCTGTAGATGGTGAGGAGTATCTGGTTAGAGGATACAGGTTTGGATACAGATACATTGAGAGTGCAAAACTCCTTGGTGTGATTTGTTTATCGTATGATAAACAAATGATGTTGAATGTACTGAACACAATTTGTTATTTGGCCCACTTCACAAAATCTCAGCAACGATTCCGAGATAGCTGCAATGGAGTTTCCCTTAGCTGTGTATAGGGAGTTTTACTTGCTGTGTAGCATCATAATGCTACTTTTTAAAAGTGGTGTTAGACATTTAGCTTGAGCCTAATAATCTGCCAGAAATGTTTAAAGGCATAATGCCTCATTACTAATTATTAAATCACTGAGTTGTGCGAAGAGAGAAATTCTGTCTTTACTCTCCCAGTGGTAAAATACAGGTCATTTGCCAAGTACACGACAGTACATCTGATGTTGGAATTTTCTTGGAGGGAACAAACCTTATTAGAGGATATGTATTAGTAAAGGAAGGAAGCATTTGTTGATAGAACCAGTGTTCAACCATGGCACAGAGGCTAGTTTTCCACTCCGCCATGCTCTAATAGCTTAAACGCTCTTGTGTCAGTTGGCAGGTGTAATGAAATGATGTTCTTATATAATGTAACCAGAATTATTTCAGTGTTACTCAGATATAGGACTGGGACTCAGGAAATACGTGTATTGCTTCTACCTCTGCCACAGTCATCCTGCATGACTGAAATAAACAATTCTCTCTCCTATTCCTGCTGTCTAGATGTGGACACTAACGGAGGTCGTGCACTTCAAAAGCAGTTCAAATGTCACATGAACTCCATAGTTGTATCTCTGTCTCTTCACTGGCTGTTGGGAGTGCAGAGTGAATAGACTTTCACATAGTTAAAATCCTTGAGTGCAGTTTTGGAAACAGTGCTGGCTGGTTTTCTGTGTTTGTAGGCTTTAAGTATTACCCAGTTCAGTTGAAATGCTGGACTTCCCTAGAGGGTTCTTCATACCCTTTTGTGTAGGGTTCAGTAATTATGCTTCCTTACCCACATAACAATCAGTCATTGCTCCAGGTCTGAGATGTGTGGTGAATCAGAGCTCCTGGTTACTGACAGAGTCTGGCATACAGCTGCTCCTGTGTCCTTCTGGTGAACCCACCAGGGAGCCTATCCTCACTCAGAAGAGAGTCCCGAGGTATCCAGCTTGCTTTGTATAGGTTCTTTTGTCTATGCCTTCATTCCTCTTCCTGAGAATACAGAGCAAAATGAAGTATTTCAAGTAAAATTGAGTAAAATGCAAAGGATTTTAGTTTTGTTCTAGTCTCAAAATGTCATTACTCCTATATAATGTCCATCCTTTGGATTAGTAGTGCTTTACCCTTTGCCGTCCATGTCCACTAGGAATGAAAATAATCAAAGAGTCACCAAATCAGTGTGGGTAAGCTCCAAGCAGAGAGGAAATATATTCACTGTATAGTGCGTAAAAAGGCAATTTAGAGCTTTAAATGAAGCCTGAATTACTTCCAACTTGAATGGAAAATGCATTAATCTGTAATTATGTCATTTCACAAAAGATAGCAAGAAAAACAAGAGATGCCTAACTTGTTTAGATGGCAAAATGCCAAGCCCACCGAAAAAACACCTTACCCAGATCTGGGATTTCAAGAAAAATAAACCAAAGATGCACAAGGAGACTTGGAGGATAAGACATATGTTTTACAGATATGCAGCAGGTCTTGATGAAAGAAGCAGATCTCTGTGTGACCGCTTAGTCTTTAAGCCTTCACACCCCAGCAAGTGTGAGCATTTCAAAATGCCTTCTGTCAAGATCCCAAATGTGGGTCAAAATTTCTGTTTCTTTTTAATGTGCCATAGAATTAAACTGTGATTTTAAAGGAGGGTGATGGTTGACTTCAACAAAAAGATTTGGTTTTGCTCTACCCTAGAGTCCCCCAGGTATGCTCTTCTGAAAGAAAATGTTCCCTCACAGACCCCAACAACAATACCAGGACAATGGTTTGAAGATGCTGAAATTGTGTGTCACATCGAAGCGCGTGCAGTATTTCAGTCCCAACCATCTACTTGTTGTGTATCCTCAATGATTAACTCCTGTTTTCTCAAGAGTCATTTTATGTCCTGAAATTAATGACTACCGGATGATCGTATCACGTGAGAAGGACAATGATTGTCTCTGCTTATAGGTGGTGCTTGCTAAGAACAGTGGAGTTGTCTTTTGCAGGTCAGTCATGTTCTCTGTGCTTAAAGGCTGCCTCATGCAGGCGCATATCTCACATGGCTTCGGGCAATGTAGTTTCAGGGGCAAGCTGGATGTTCTGTCTCAGCTCCTTCAGTTGTTTTTCCTGAATTTCTTGAACTTGTTAGAGGTTTCTGACACACTAAAGCCAAGAGAAATCATTAAGGAGAATAAAGAGCTGGCAGGGCATTTTGTTGGGTTGTGTGTTGAGCCGTGGAGTTGTGCATTGTGCTGGTGAGATGGTGGGTTAACAAATTTTAGAAGGGCTAAGTCCAAAGCCCTGTAAGGACAGAGTAGGAGATACAAGTATTATTTCAAATAAAACTTGTTCTGCTGAGTATCAATACACACAGAAATCTCCTCAGAATATACAAGTCCTGTGAAAACAGCAGCTTCAGTTGTACTCCACATTCGTAGTTTTGCAGTTCTTTTGCATTGGTTGGTATCGTACAGCCATTTGTTGGTCATTGTGAGACTTTCTCTGGAGTCTGATTGCTCAGGATTAGAATTTGCCTGCAAGAGTGAAGCAATTTGTGCTGTGCCATAGAATTAGTGTGAGTCACTTATTTTTTCCTGTCAGAAGAAGATAAAACATTGAATTTTCTGGCCCTGGAGGTAATGCTGAGAGACTGGAGATATAACAAACTGGATTTCCTACCTAGCCTGATTTTGGTGTAGAATAATTACTTCTTCCAGGGAAGTTGAACCTCATCAACATTTACACCTTTTCAACTTGACACCTTCTAGGTAGTTAACTGTCTTTTGAAAAGGATAAACAAATCCTTTGTAAATTATTTTTTTAAATTACCATAAATTCCAACTCATGCAGCTTTATTAGAGTCACTGACCCATGAGGCAGCAGCTGTGGATCTGTTGGTCTCCCCTTCATTATGAATGCCTTCTACTCATTTGCTTTAAGACAGATTCCTTGACTCATGTTTCCAAAACCATCTTGTATATTCACACACATGGTTTTAAGTGTGAATGGTTTAGAAGCTTATGGTGTCTCTTCCTGACTTTTGTGAGTCTGCCTTTATATGTTGCAATGAAGATGCTGAATGAAGAATTTCATTCAGAACTCCAAATTATGTCTGTATCTTGTTATACTGCACTTAATGAGGAAGTGTTTTTAATTTCAGCAGTTAATCTTCTACTATTTTCAGACAACTTTAGCAGTGTAGGTGTGTTTGAGAGGTGCACTTTGATTTTTAAAAAAGAACAGACTAGGGAGCTAATATGAAGAACACTGTGAGGGTCAAGATTTTCCTATAATGTTGGAATGGAAATAGACCCTTGAGTAAAATATTTTAGGAAACAAATCCAGTCAGGGTCCAATTTAAAGAAAAAAGTCCACTTACATGGATAATTACAGAGGTCTGATTTTTCCTCTCTTAAAGTACTGCCCCCAACGTTCTGAAATAAGAATTATTACTCTTAGCAAAATTTTTTGATCATCTATTCTACATGCATTTTGTGGAGTACATTTTCAGATCATGGATTATATGCACATATCTCATTATCACTAATGAGAATTTCAATGCAGCATATAATTTTACTGTGCTATTTTGTCTGACTTGTATTACACCTGTCAGTCTGCTTTCCTCCTGCTATTTCATTAATATTTAAATATTAATATTTAAAGGTCAAACTTTTCCTGCAGTGATATTAAAATATATTATTCAGTTTCATCTGACTTGAGGAGAACATCTCTGGGACAGTGTTCACTACATAAGGGGAAAAAGGCAATCACCACACACTGCTGACTTTTTAATGCAATTTTTTCTCCTCCATTCAAAAGAAATTGGAGTTTCCATCTGGGAGACGGAAGAGTAAGATTTCTAAAGGAAGGAAGCATAATTCATACTGCAGTCTGTGGGAGTGAGGTGCCACTCTTCTCTGTACCTGAACAGTCTTGCACTTAAACAGTTGCAGGACCAAAAGTCTTCACAGGGCAGTGAAGCAAAACTGTCTACTAGAATTTCTCAGTGGAAGATGTATCTATCAAGCTCAAAGCAGCTCATAACCAGATCAGTGTAAGGAGGTGTGTGATCACAGAATCACAGAATGCTACAGGTTGGAAGGGACCTTGATAGATCATCTAAGTCCAACACCCCTGCTGGGGCAAGCTAAGCCTACAGCATCTGGTGTACCTGGATCATCTCCTATCCAAATACAAACAAGGCCCAGCCCTGCTTAGCTAATCCAACATTCCATCTCTATGTCTCTTCTGGGCTGATGGCAGAATCTGAACCAAAATGCTCTCTCTCTGTGTTGAATTCTTGAAATAAACATGGAGAACATTTTGGTAGTATGGCATCCTGGAATAACAAAATCCAAAGTGTTAATACAGTGTCATGGTAAAAGCAGTACTCCAAAGTAAGCAGCAATTGTTACACAAATATTTAGATGGATGAACTGTGCTCCATACGTGGGGTTTTGCATTTTGAGTAGAACTGGATTATCTCAGAAACCATTCATTTCTGTAAATATTTGTGATACCAAGATTGAAGGTTATAAGGTCAAGTTTGGAAAGAATTATGATTCCAGGATGCAAATTCCATAAAACAATGTTATTTGGCTCAATACCATGCTTATGTAACATATTTCTGTGACTGAATCCTCCTGTAAAACACCAAAGAAAACATATGGCCACTATTTACTTGCTTTTTTTACAGAAAGCAGTCTGGTCCTGCAGAAAAAATGGAATAGGTCCTACAAAGAGTGTGATGAATCTGCATAGGTAATCTTGTGCCAAAGGACATGAGGGATCCAACTTGTCTCATTGTCTTGTCTCAGTACACAGCAGGTGATTTTGCAGACTTAAACCAAAATGGTGTCCATACAATGTGGTCATGTTAGTAGTTTGGACTGAGACATGTTTGACCAGGTGTTTATCAGATAGGCATACCTCTGATGCTGGGGAGCTGCCCAGCTTGACCTATTTTAGTGTCTCATTACTCACAATCTCTAGATCATCTTGTCTACAACATGCTTTTGCAAAGAAAGTTTGGACCGGATCTTCTTTGAGGTTCCTTCTAACCTGGTATCCTATGATGAGGAAACAGGAAAGCTATTCAAAGTGTCAAACCTCTACCATGGATGTGAACAGAAGTGTAACTGTTGCTAACAGCCTAAATAATCTTGATAACCTCAACCTCCACTGTAGTTGCTCCCCATTGTTGAATGCCAGGCTGTATTTTTTTTACTGCAGACCTCCATAGGGTACCATTTGAGAGTATGTTAGTATTCTACAGGCAGAGTAAAGAGGACAGAGTCTTTGAGTCTTTGAACTTGCCTATTAATTAAAATTAATTAAATTAAAATGGACAGTATTTATTTCTTTTGCAACATTTTACTTAACACAAACATCTTAGAACAGAACTTCCCAGATCTGCACAGTAAGTTGGTGATTATTGCTTTTGCTATCAGATGTAGAAATTGTAAATGCATATACTTTTAATAAGAGAAGTTATCTTCAGCTGTGTAGCTGTTTATCCAGAACCTAATGTCATTCTTATGAATTTAAAGCTAAATTACAGTTATAATTAATTTTATGACTTTTCTTACTTAATATAATTAGTGTGATTTTTCTGACCTCACTGGTGCTGAATAATCCAATGCCCTTGCTGTATTTGAAACTTCTGAAACACAGTACAGCAATAAGAAAATACAGTTTCATATGCATCAAAGGAAAGGTTTAAAGTGGGAAATGAAGTAGGTGGCTGATCTTTTATCAATTTTTGGCACATCATCAGAGAAAGTATTTTCAATAAGTTAAGTAAATCTTTCTAATTTCAATAGCTGGATAGTTTCTCTGTAGGGAATGTGTACAGGAAAAAATAAAAAACTTTTCTGCTGCCATAGAAACCAGCCTTAACCAGGACCTTGCAAATGAAAAGAGCAATTTCTGGCTTAATATTTTGCATATGTATTCCTTTTTAAATATGAAAATTTCTCAAATAGGTAGTTTGTTTGATCTCCTTGCAAATTCATCTATTTGCAGAAACAAGCTTGAGAATTAATTTTTTACTAAGAAATGAAAAGTACCCACACCCAAAGAGGCTACAGAGGTGGTCTGAATGCTCCACAGATGTTTAATGTGTATCAGAGTGCATTGGATGGAGGGAATCAGAATGCTGCCATTGCATCTCAGTTTAGGGGAGAGACAGCTGATGTGCACATCACCCTTTATATACCTCATTACAGATAGTGGATTTTCATAATGACAAACCTTTTAAGAAATTAATCATTTTGCTAGAGTGGGGCGAGGGATGTGGTGTTGTCCTACAGCTCAGGTCTTACCACAAAAAAAGCATGACTTATGCTTTCCAGAAAAAAGAGCTAGTTGGTGCCTTGATTGACAAGTGCCCCTCTGACAGCAATAATTGCCTTGAAAATAGACATGTTCATTTAAGTGTCACAGGCTGAGAACCCCCAAATGAAATGCTGTCTCTAATGGAATGGAAATTTTGTCACATATCAACTGCTTCTCGAGGAAAAAAGAGCACTTGAGTACTTCTTTGCAATATCATGTTCAACATTGCAGGAAACTTTTCTTGGTTCAGTGTTGAATCTACATTTTAAAAATCAAAACAATGTTTAAAAAATAGCTGTACTTACCTTTTTTCTCACTGTGATTCTGCTCAAGCTCTCTGATTCTAGAGACAACTTTAAAACATGGTAGCATAGAGTTTCTTCTCCTAAAACTATCTCCTAGTATAGCTGTGGAATGAATTAACAGCTAGCAGTTACTTTTCCACACATATAATGTGTGTATTGTCTGTATCTGCTTTTCAAGCACTATAAAAATCTCATGTTGCAGATTGGATCTCCACTGATCTTTTTATCCCTGACACTGTGGTGACTCTGCTAGGGAGGTAGGACTACGCTGCAGTGAACTGGGAACATGACTGTAAAATGAAGGTCAATCTGCTCGGTGCAGCTATACTTGTCCAGCTGGTTCTTCAGTTTCTACATTTCACAGAATCACAGAATATTAGGGACTGGAAGGGAACTCGAAAGTTCATATAGTCCAATCCCCCTGCCAAAGCAGGATCACCTAGACCAAGTTGCACAGGAATGCACATTTAACTTGAGGGAGAATATATTTATATATGTAGGCATAGTATCATTTTATGTATATGGATTTAAAAGGCTTTCTGCTGCTCACTCCTGCTGCCTCAGGAGGGATGCCTGTCAGATTGCCGTGGCTGTCTAGAATGAGAAGCTGGAATGGTTATTTTAACATCTGTGAGAGCGAAACCAAAAGACAAAGCTGGGTACAGCCTACTCTGGAGACCACAGGGGCATTCCTGCGTGCGTTTTCTCATGGACCATTGTAATGAAGAGACTTGGCAAAAAAATACTCTTAGGAAGGAACCTACACTGTTTGTCTGATCAAACAAGGATAAACAGGTAAGTGAAAGCAGCCAGATCACAGCCTAGATCTTTTATATATGTATTTAATGGAGAAAAAGCAGTGAGCCACCTACAGGCTGGGTAATGACAGAGGCTGGCTGTCAGGTACAAAATACCATCTGTTACCAGCAATGTATAAATAATCTGCCCCATGTCAGGGTGCAACTTTCAATAGCCTGTGTGTGAGTCTGCTGGTCATTTTAGTAGGGTCTGGGTTAGCCCTCAAGGCTTTGTGAAGGACACAGTGAAGCTGGATATCCATGCCGTAAAAGAAAGTATTTGATCACAGTCCTATCTCTTTTTGCCGTTGCTGGTTTCACTCTAGCACATTCTGCATTTCTTTTTTATCTAAGTGGTCTGTGTGTTCTCACTTTAAAATATATACCTGTGCCCTAAAATGCAGCTGTAGATCAGAAAGTATCTATATAAAGATAACTTCTTCCTTCTCAACCAGGCAGCACTCAGAGAACAATACTCACTGACTGGTGTGAGAGATGGTTTTGAATGATTTTTCACTCTGTTAGCAGAGTGCTTGTGAGGTTTTGTCAGCCAGTACCACAAAGCAAAACACTTCTTCCCCTGCTCTCTCCAGCATTAGATGCATTTGCTAAGTCACAGCTGTGCAAATATACTGACAGGGAGGGTGTTACATGGGGGAGACTGGGCATCTCCTCTGACCTATGCAGGCTTCCCCCTTGATGATAACATTGTATGAGAAATAAAGAGCCACTACAGGGTTTAGATCTCTCTGCCTTTCTAGATAGCAGATTATTCTTTCACAGAAAGATATGGTTTAGTTCAAGTAAGAATTAAATGAAGTTTCTGGGACTCTTCCAGGTGCTAATGGTTGGGGTGTGGTATATGACATTGATGCCAGGATAGGTGTCCAAGGGCTACCTCTAGAGAAGCAGCAATGTTAGGCGTGACACAAAGGCAGTATGTGGGGGAGGAGAAGAGTTGTTATATCCATTTTAACTCATTGGTAAATGTCTTTCTCAGTGTTAACCTCTGAATTCAGGGCAAATGCAGCCAAACCCGTGTGAATTGGGCTGTGTGATTATGACATGTGGCCACAAAATGACTGACAAATTGACTATGGGGACGTAAGCTTGGGACCAGGTAAAACTTTAAGTTATGATATTTATACCTCTTCACGATTCAAAATGATGTTTGCCTAGACTAACAGTCTACTTTGTATTTGGAACAATGCAGTTCATTAAGAAAGGTACTTGGGTTGCAAAGTCAAGTATTTTGAAGCCAGGTTTTTGGTTGGCCATGCAATAGTAACTATATATCCAGTGTTTCAAATTATAACATCCTACTTCAGTTCTCTACAGAGTACCTGCCTGAGCTCGTGTACAGAAGGAAGTTACAAAGGGAAGGGAATCATGGCAGCTGAACTGGCCTTGACTAGTTGCTGTCTGAAAGACTTTTTCCCAATAGCTCCCATTTTTCTTGGTTTCTGTTCAATGTAATGGGTGTTATTGTTAGTCCAGTGATAATAGACTGACTTGTGCTGAGGAGCCCCTCCTCTACTTGACTGACATGTTCTTTCCACAAATCTCTAATGTAAAAGCCAAGGACCAATATGATAGTAATCTCCCGTTGTATTTGTCTCAGAATATGTGGTCGCATTTGTGACAGAGTTTCTAGTTTGTGTTACCCTATTCCATTTTCCCTAAGATATCCATTGTCCAGTAAATTCTATCTGAGATGTCATTGAGGCCTAACTGCTTTGTTTTCTTTTCCTTTATTTTTAATTATGGTTTTGAACCCACCACAACATACAAAATCATGTCCTTGGCTCCACGGGCACCAGGACTCATCCCAGGAATATAACTTAGATATTTAGACTCCTGATCTTCCTATTTAATAACAAAGCTGTCACTTTTTATATTTTATTTGGGGTAGGGGCTGTGAAACAGATGGAATGAATCAAGCAGAATCAGCTGTAGATCTGTGTATGTATTGCCAAATGGCAAAGTCTACAAGGGAAGTCTCTTGATGCATCCCATACTGTTAGCATGAAAGGAAACTTAAATCACAGTAACACTGTGTCAAACTACAGGTTGAGACGTTATCTTTACCTGTATCTTCATTACAGTTTCTTCATTCTACTTCCTTCTGCAGTCCGTGCACTTGCCATAAATCCTTAAGATGAAATTGAGCTGTTATGCATTCCCTCCTATCAAATTTTGTGTGAATCTGTGGAGATGAAACTAGGATTGTGACTGCATTCTCCCTTAGCAGGCAATGTAGCTGGTCACCATAGGACTGGGAAGGCTCTGAAGAACGGGGATGCCAGAAAACTGAGGAAATAGGGTTATGTTCCTTTCTGGGGATTGTACATGGAGACAGACCAAGCTCTGTGGAGCAGCAGGATGGGCTTTGACTTGAAAATGTTAGTGTTTCATTAAAGGATAAACTACCAATTCCTTTTGGCCCAAGTTGGAAAAGGGGTGCTTTAAGAACTTGTATTCATACTTTAAGGATGCTTATGTCTATATATATGTGCATATTATCCAACAGATATATAATAAAAATATATTTAAATATATATATATAATCCTTCAACAAGTGTGGTCTCACTGCTAAACATAACTGTGCATTTGTAGAAATCTGAGACAGTTATATTAACAAGCATACTAATAATTTTTAAAAATGGTGTACTAGGACCATAGGTGCTTTCTAGCAGAGACTAGTGTGTACAGTGTCACTGGAAGGTGTGACTAGAGCACAGAAAAGCAAGTAAAATGAATGCTGATAGTAGTGATACCGCAGCATCACAGGCTTCAGCATGAGCTTTATGTGTTGGTCACTAATTCCTGATGGATCTTTGCAAATAAAGAGTGTCAGCTGATATGAGCTGGTATTGTCCTGCTGTCTCCTGTGGCTCATTAGTACCAAAACGAGACCTGCCCATGGAGTGCTGTTAAGACCTCAAATCCCCTAAGTATTATTTGATCAAGCAAAAATGGTGGTGTCTCAGGCAAATAGCAGTAGATACTGTTCTAGCTGTAATGGAGGCCTGTTTACAGAGTAAATGATTTGCCTACATATCTGCATGGAATAAGGCTGCCAAACTTCCTGTCACAATGTAACCACCCCCAAAGGAAAATATAATCATACTAGGGTCTTCGCTACATATCATGCCAGTTTCTTTGCATAGCACGAAGTCTGGAAGGGGACTTCTTAGCATGAAAAGCTATTTTGTAGGTTAAGAAATAGTATTTTATCCTTATTCTGTTTTATCTCTTTTCTCTCTCCTATTCTGTCTCCTCCCTGCTGCAGTATGATATAGTGCTACTGAATGCTGATGAGACCACATTAAGTCCAACCTTAGCCACTCATCTTTGGCCAGCTAAGCTGGCACCATAGCAGCATTTAGTGCTTCTGACTGGGAGAAAAATCTATGGAGAAGACTAGTTAGGATATTGAATTCTCTAGGGAAAATGTGGCTTTGTTTTGTTTTTTATTGTATTTACTCAAGTGTAACTTGATTATATTCCCTCCTCACTGTGTTCCTCTCAAAGAGGCAAAATCTTCCTATGTTCAATAATCTCAATCTGTTTTCTGAAGATGCACATGCAGTGAGAAGCCAAGACCTTCTTTCAGCGTGCAGTGAGAAAGATTCACGTTTCCCACTGTTTCTGTAAGGGTAGTGCCTGTGTGCCTTCGTTGAAATCTTGCTTTAAAGAAGTTTATAGATGAGACAAGCAGATTGAAAAAGAAAACCAATGCTGAGAAGTACCTGGAATGAAGGTGGTAGTGTTTTGAAACTGAATATATTGGTATTTGAGGCATATATACACTAAATTTAGGCAAGATTAATCCGTACAGAATTGCTGTTGAGATTATACTAAAACTAAGATAAAACAAAGGCAGTGATTGCTGTTAAGCAGCAACAGACTACAACTGGTATCTGTGAGTGGAAGAGTTCTTCTTCAGTAAAAAAAATACAGATAGATGAGAGGGGAGAAAAAAGGTGATCTCGGCTCTGAGAAGCAAGTGCCAGGACTTAGGAGCTTGTAAGTGTAATCAATAAGATAGAAGTGCTGGTTTATTTGAATTATGAAAGCTTTAAAATGTAAGAGTTGCCATTTATTTGTGTGTTACCAAAGAGGCTGTGCTTTTTCAGAGATAAACTCTGGAAAGAGCAATGACATCCATTCTTTTAGGTACTTCTATCTATTAATGGTACCTAGACTGCAGCAGCAGTCACACTAATGCACTGCAATATAAAGTATATTTCAAAAACATTTCCCTAACTGCAGCTATCAAACACAGCATCCAATGTGTCCTGCTTAGTGGAATGCGTACATTTTCCTAGATGAAATAATAGACACCGTGCAATTTTGCTTAATTAATTACCACACTGAAAGATATGTAGACAATTAAACCAAAATTATACAATTCACATAATCCCAGAATGGTCGAGGTTGAGAGGCACCTTTAGAAATAATCTAGTCCTTCTGAAACTCCCCTTCTGAAAGCAGGGCCAGCTAGAGCAGATTGCTCAGGGTCTTGTCCGGTCAGGTTTGGAACAGCTCCAAGGAAGGACACTAAAACCTCTCTGGGAAATCTGTTTCAGTATATGACTGCCCTCTCAGTGTAAAAACTTTTCCTTGGGTCTACATGAAGTTTTCCACATTTTAGTTTTTGCCTCTTGACTGGTCACAGCTGAGAAGAGTCTGATCTCATTTTCTTCCCTTATTAAGCATTAATAAACATTGATGAGATCGCCCTGAACCTTCCCTTCTCCACTTTTCCAGCCTCAACGGTCCCATCTCTTAGCCTCTATTTGTAAGCTGAAAGCCTTTAGTCATCTTTGTGATGTTTTGCTGGACTCTCCCCTGTGTGTGTATGTCTGTCTTGGGTGACATGCAAGAGAGCTGGGCGCGGGGCCCCTGTATGTGTCTCATTAGGGCTGAGTATATGGGAAGCATCACCTCCCTTGACCTGCTGGCAACACTGTAATGCATACCAGGATGGCTGTGGTCTTTGCTGTAAGGGCACATTGCTTCCTTGAGTTCAATGAGGAGTCTCAGGTCCTTTCCTGCAAAGCTGTTTTCCAGACAGTTTCCTAGTTCCTTGAATCCTCCTTGCCATTCTTGAAGATAGAAGCTATGTTTGCTCTCTTGTAGTGCTCAGGAACCTCCCCTGATCACTATGACTTTTTTTTATTGACAGCGGGCTTGCAGGGACTCTCAGCACTCCCAGCACTTATGACTATACAAGTTAGGCTGCATGGATTTATTTCAATCCAAACTGTTTAAATCTTCCCTAACGTGAGCCTCTTCCACGAATGGCAAGTCTTCCTTGCTCCAGATTTTCTTGCAGACCTCCTGAACCTGGGATTGCTCATGACAACCTTTATCAGTGCAAAATCAAGGTAGAGAAGTTACTGAGTATCTCTGCCTGTTGTGTCCTGTGGCACTGGGTCAAACTTCTAACAGTATTTTAACATGTGAGGTTACAACGGGAGTGCCTCTCTATGTTTGATCTCTGCTTTCATATCTGTCTCTTACTGATAAAAAATTGGCTTTCTTTTTTGTTATAGAACAATTATTTGACATAAGTACACTCTGCTCAAAATATTGACTGTTGCAATCCAGTCTGTCAAGATGATCCAAAATGTAATCTCCTCATCTGGAAGTGCAAGAATGTGAGTTACAACACTCTTATTTTTCCTTACTGATAACTGTGGGATGAGTTCCTCTGCAGCTATGTGTGTCTCTGAGCTTAGTAGCACATTTCATTACCAGAAGTCCAGTCTTGGAATCAAATGCAGTAGTTTATTACAAGAATCATAGAATCATCACGGCTGGAAAGGACCTCCAGGATCATCAAGTCCAGCCCTCATCCCAGCATTTCCCTAACCCCTAGACTATGGCCTCAAGTGCTCTATTTACTCATTTTTTTAAACACCTCCAGGGATGGTGACTCCACCTCCTCCCTGGGCAGCCTAATCCAGTGCCCAACCACTTTCTCAGTAAAGAACTTCTTCCGAAGATCCGATCTAAACCTCTCCTGATACAATTTGAGGCCATTTCATCTCATCCTCTCATTAGTAAATTGGGAGAAGAGACCAGCACCACCCTTGTTACAACCTCCTTTTAGGTAGTTTAGAAAGCAGTAAGTTGTCATCTCAGCCTTCTCTTCTCTAGGCTAAATAACCCCAGTTCCCTCAGCTGCTCTTCATAGGCTGTTTTCCACACCTCTCATCAGCCTTGTAGCCCTTTTCTGGAACCACTCCAGCACCAAAATGTCCTTCTTATGCTGTGGTGCCCAAAGCTGAACACAGTACCCAAGGTGTGGTCTAATGAGTGCAGAGTACAGGGTAAGAGGTGAGCATCAGAACTGGTACGTGTCTACTGCCTAATGATGCTGTGCTCTCTATGTTCCAGTGGGTTGAATTATGCCTAATCATTTCTTACCAGAGTGAGATGAGTCTATGTACTCTACATCTAAGCCTTATAATTTGTGTAGAGTTCCCTCAAATTAGAGAACAAGCAGATGATCACTAAAGCAGCTTGTGTTTCTACCTCTGTGCTCTGCTGAGGGGCAAGTGCTAGGAACCAGATGATCTGTTATCTATTATGTTTTCCTATTGTCCTGGGTTTGTATTTCCCTGGGGTTTTTTTTGCCTTTAACAGTAAAGTTGAAATGGTGCACATGATACTATGGTGCAAAACATTTCTGTTGCTCCTGAATCACACCTATGCATCTTTCAGGATAATGCTTGTGAAAGCGACATTTGACTTGATCTGTATACACTACTCAGTCCCCAGTGCTCTTTAGCTTCATGGAAGGTTTCTCACGAGTCTTGTAAGGAATCTATGGTAAATGATTTGCAGGGCTTTCCTTCTAGGTCAGCAGTTTGCAAACACTCCTTCAAAGCTCAATTAAAATATTCTGTTTTCTCATTGGCATGAGGATACCAAATGGAAGAATTTCAAGGCTTAATACAACTCTCCCTCAGAAATACTTGTGTTTATCAAAGATTGTTCAGATTTCCTCCATGACTGAAAATTGTTAACAAGAATTTGATCACTGTTGTAGGGAAGTAACCAAGGGAATAAAGGCTATTGCTGGCTATTTGCTGAAGGAATCATTTAAAGTAATAGTATCAGTTAAAGGCAGTTGGCATTGCTTTAGAAGTTTCTGCTAGTTTAATAGCAATCTTTTCTGATGTAGTGTCAGGTAAAAATAGAACTGCAGTACACCCTGCACTTCAGGCTGTTTATGTCTTGTGCTATATCTTAATGTGTGCTGTCTGCAGGGGAGATCCAAAATGGGGGAGTGGTGTTATCTGTGCCTTTCACCAAGCCTTCTGGATGATACACTGCTGTTGCAGTTTGAAAATTACTAATATTTTCAAATGTGTAGATTTTGCTTTCATGAAGAAAAAGGTGCATTTTGCTCTAAGAGACACTCCCCCCACCTCAATTCCTCCCTTGCTGTGACCTGTCCTGGAAGAGGGGGTGAGCTAGAGGACATTATAAAAGAGGGCTGACTATCCTGCCCTGCCTTTTTTTGCTGGGGGCTTTGCCCAAGCACACTGGCACGGAGCTTCAGCTCTGGCCCCCTCGCCACTTCCAGGTGTTGGTGGGGAGGGAAGGTGGGATGGAGGGGATGCACTGGCTTGCTGAAGACCTGCTCCCCCCATCAGACACAGCAGCAAGGTTCTGGCTCAGCCCAGTCCCGGCTCCAAGTCGGCTCAGCCTGGTCCCGGCTCTGACCCGGCCCAGCTCTGAGCTGGCACCGCAGTCCAGAGAAGCAAGAACTTAGCGTTGATCTTCCCCCATACCCCTGCCACAGGGCAACATCCAATGACACATGATGAGCTTAAGAATACTCCCCTTTCCCCTGTAGCTGAGGCGGGAGGAGAGGGAGAGAGACAGCAGGGGAATGGAGCTCTCTTGCCCATGTTTGCAGTGTGGGGGAGGCCCCTGCTGAGGTCGGCCACGTGGTTGGTCACCATCTTGAGGTTTACATGTGGCCGGGGCCATGTGACCAGTCGCTGCTGTCTTTGAAGCCACTGATCAGCAGGAAGAGAGACTGTTTGTCATTTCTGCCACTGAGAAAAATATAGGGATGCTCGAGTGTTGGGAGAGAAGGAGCCTTTGGAGAGGCATCTGAGAATTCCTTCGTGCTTAGCTGAACTGTCTGTTCTGAAGGAAGCAGGAGGACTCGAGAATCCTTAGACCTTGGGCAAGGAAGAGAGAGACTGGGTTCCTTTTGAAAGCATGTCTCCTGCATCAAAGGGTGCAGTTCCCGATGCTGAGGAATCAGGTCTGACCCATCAGTGTTTTGCTGGAGAAGCTATGATGAAAGTTTGCCAGTCTGGACAGCTGAGGGTCCAGTGTCTACAAATGAGAGTGGGTGACAGAAAATAGAGGCCTGGAGGGTCTCTCCACATGAATAGAAGAGAGGGTGGTTGTAGTCCTCTTTGTTTGACTGACACGTTCTTTCCCCAGGTCTCTAATGTAGAAAAACTCAAGGACCGATATGATAGTGATCTCCCATTGTATTTTTCTCAGAATATGTGATGGCATTTGTGACAGAGTTTCTAGTTTGTGTGCACTACTTTGCTTAACTTTTTCTTCTTTCTGCATACAGTTATAGAGTTAATGAACCCTTTTCCATTTGCCCTAAGGTATCCATTGTCCGGCAAATTCTATCTGAGATGTTATTGAGACCTAATTGCTTTGTTTTCTTTTCCTTTATTTTTAAATACTGTCTTGAACCCACCACATCTGCTGTCTGGATGCACAAAAGCAAGGTTTTTCTCTCTTCTGCCAGTCTTATTTTGCTCCACTGAGTGATTTATTACTTTAGACATGAGTGAAGTGGTCCCCCTCTCTTCCCTGTCCCGCTCCAGTCATGAACCACGTTTCAACTCATAGCAACCATGTGTCCCCAGTAGTCTGTACAGCTGAAACGCAAACGTTATCACCTGTTCAGAGCATTTCTGCCAACAGGCATGGCTTCAGCCTGTTGTAGTATATCATTCTGGACGTGTAATTCTGGCTTAAGCGCTAAACATTTGGGCATAGACATTTAGTGCAGAGGTTGGGCTCAGTCACTCTGTCCTTCAGCACAAAACAAAACTGCTTGTGCTTTTGTTGAACAAAACCCATGTTTGTATTAAGTGGAAAAAAAAAAATGTAATTTACTGCTTTCCTCCACCCCCAGAGTGAAAATATGGAACTGCCTCTTGCTTGCCCCAGCATTTCTTATGGAGATATTTCCAGGTTTTTTTTAAGGCCTTCCCTTCCTTTTTTTTTTTCTTGAGATTGGTTCTTCCATGAGAGGAATTGTCATGCTTATCACTTCTTACTGCTCTTCCTGAATAATTAGTTGTGCCCTAAGGGGTTGTGAGCCTGAGGAGCTCTTCTTTGACAAAAGTAAGTTTGCTAGATTTTCTTAGTCTCTCATAGCACTTATCCTCCCTAACTCATATTTGCATTGAGCTTCCTCATGTATAGTTAATACATGTCAGAGATGAATCTGTGATATAAAATTTTTTTATGAGAACAAGTTTTTCCATGAAAATATTCCTCAAGTTGTTCTCACCTTGGCCATAGTAATGAATTCCTTTGTTCAATTATTCACAGTTCTAAAAAAGGCCTGTGCTCCAGTCTGTCAGGGTTTACAGAACTCAGGACTAATGTCTCCTAGGTCTGGATCCAAAGTTCCAATAGCATCTTGATCACAGATTGGATGGGATGTGCATTGTACTTGGAGTCTGTCTTCAGATGAATTTAAAGTTTGGATTTTTTTCATGGATGTATTTGAAGGACTTCTTTGGGTTACTTGAAGAAGAAAAAGATGAGTCAATACTGCCTCAGAATTACTTTTAACTATATAGAATTTTGATGCAGGGATATTAACAAACTGATTTTTTTTTTTTTTTTTAAAATGTTTTGACTCTGCAGCTTTTAACTTCAGAGAGATTTACAGTTACCTGTACTTCTGACCATCATTTTCCAAGGTTACTTGACTCACCAGTGACAGAGCTGGAAGAATGAGTCATATTTTTATTAATTACTAGTGATTTTGAATATGTCAAGATTTAAATATCCAGAAATTTCTCAAAAGCCCTTTTCTTTTGTCTCTCTTCCCCCTACCTCCTACTTCAACAACATTGTCAAATACCTTCCTTTGAAAAGTCAGGTTCCTGTATTTCCAGGTTTCAGATCAAAATTTACATGCAAAGTTCTGAAAAGCATTTGTCAGTCACAGAGGTCCTAATTTCATCTGATTTCATCTCCAGCATTCCTCACAATTCACTCTTCCACTTCTGTGAAGCTGCTCGTAGTGTTTTTCATCTGATCCTCTTAAATTGAGAAGAGTATTTAACAGAATCACAGAATTGTTTAGTTTTGAAGAGACCTTTAAATCAAGTCCAACTGTTAATCCTGTCAAGTCACCACTAAACCGTGTTCCTCAGGACCACGTCTCCATGTCTTTTAAATCACTCTAGAGATTATCGTCCAGCACTGCCCTTGGCAGCCTGTTCCAGTGCTTGACAACTCTTTCTGTAAAGAAATTTTTTTGAAGGTCCAATCTAAATCTGCGTCCTCCCAGCTATGTTCCCGTGCATGTAGCCCATGGAAACAGAGCAGATCACAGGATTTCTTGCTCCTGGGTGTGACTAAGCCTGCCAGTGTGGTCAGCAAACAGATGTCAGTCTAACTGGGAAAGCCATGAGCATTGCTGCTGCCATGGAGTTTAGATGGCATGCTGTGTGTTAGGCTGTGCTGGTGGTGTGGCAAAGACCTGATCTCACGGGCTATGCCTGCAGTCTCGTTACACCTGTAAGTGTATTTCTGCCTGTAGATATTGAGCACACTCTATATATCCAATATACCATAAGAAGATACTACCCTTTGCTGATGGCTGTGCTTGAAAAACAGCTGTTTAACATGGAAAGCATATGGGATAAAATGGCAAAGATAAGTACTTTGTGGTACTGTAAACTCAGTTTGGAAAAGAGGTTTATATGGCAGTTTTGAAACCTGTTTAGGTCTTTATTTTCCTTCCATACATTACATGAGAAGAAGAAAATGGGAAAATGATCAGAAAAGTTGTCTGAATACATTTTAATAATAATTTTAACATAAAAAGAGAAAAGCCATAATTTTCTTGAAGTAGTTCATCTCCATTCAGACAATACAGAGGTTACTGCAGAGCTCATGCCTTTGATTTCTTACTTTACTTTGACTTGTGTACTAACCAATTCTTGTTAAATATTTATGGACAAGTTTAAAGACTTTATAAAACTTAGCAGCTGGCAGCTGTCCTCGCCTAAAGGATAACACAGAGTTTTCATTTTAATTAGATAACTATGTGACCGAAATAGGCAAACCTCAAGAGAAATACAAGAATTGAAATATTTAAAGTATTTTTTTTAAAGAAAACATCCTCTTACATTCTCTATTTTCTTTTCCCCTTAGTGGCTTTTATCTGAAGGTGAAATTGTCATTTCTTTTTCATTTCTTTCTTTTTAAATTTTAAATGAAAGTTAGGGTTTTTTTTTTTTCCTCCCCAAGGAATCAAACTCTTCAGACAGGGATCCTTCTGCTACAGGCAAGGCATGAATTAACATGTCTGTAATCTTCCTTCTCTATTCTTCATTCTCTTCCTACACTGTTTAATTTCTCTGTGTTCTTAATTATTTCTATTATTGTGCTAGTGGGAATCTTCATAGTCCATTCTTTTAAAGATTAGTTCATCTCAGATTGTGATTGTGTGTTATTCCATGTTAGCTGCCTACACACTCATTGTTCTCTTCCTGAATGTCTTTACCTACATCTTGCAGTCCAGCTAAAGAAAGGACACCTGCAGCTGAGCAGAAGCATGACCTTTTTTTCTTGATGGACCCCACGTTTTTGACTAACAGTTTTCCCCACCATGTTAAGCTGTGCTGTGACTACTGAAATCAATAAGTTGGGGCTGTCTTTGCATTAATGTCTGCACAGAGCGTGGTAATAAAACAACACTTTCTTCACCCATTCAGCATCTTGTAGTACCAGGAACCCATAGAAAAGTAATACAATTCCTGACTCCTCATGTTTTCTCTGCATGGATGCTCTCATTTTTTTCTTCTTAATCCCGTTTCATGATTAGATCAATTTTCTTTAATATCATTCCACGTGATATTTTCAGCTGTGAGTGTGTGGCTGAGCTTTGCAATCTGGTTTGGTTGTGCAAATAGTTTAAAGTAATCAACACACTTCTGCAAATTTTAGAATCACCTGTACCTATGTGCTTGTTTTGTCCTGAGTGGTATTTGCCTAACTGGGCATGTGCTGTTATGCTCAATTTAGCTTCGCTTTGCCTTTGAGTTGTGTAGTAGTTTGAAATTTGAGGGTTTTGTGGCCTTAGGCATTGGAAGTTGCTATAGCAACTTATGACTTTTTTTTCAGCTCTGCAAAAAACTGGAACAATGGGTTTGCAGTTTCTGGTTTTGAGTTTCCTCCTTCTTGGCATCACTTTTTTCTGTGGTTCAGAAACCAAAGCATGGCACTGAGCTAGGCACAGCAGCCATTTTGCCCTGGGAGTGTGCTGAATGGAGAGTTAGAGAGTGGTGCTTCAAAGATCAGTGGAAGGAAGGTTTGGTCTGAATTCCATGGCTTGCTGAAATGGAGAGTTGTTCTCTCATTCATGGCCATGGGAATTGGCACGCTGGTAGTGATGGACTGGCTTGGAAGCACATGGAACAGAGAACTGGACTTTAAAATGCCCAGTGACACTGAAGGACGTGCATAGGTGGAATGGACTCTACATTTCCACAAGGAGAAGAACTTCTGGAAGCTTCTTACATTTAAGGGAATGGAGATATCAGCTTGGCTCAGTTATGTAGGAATATGTGAATTAATCTCTGTATGTCTTTGTGTGTGCACGTGGGGTGGTTATATGGGGTGAATGAAATGTGGTGTTTGTTGTTTTTTCCCAAATTGCTTTAGTTTTGTTTCTTTGCCTGCAGCCTATAAGGGGGTTTGAAAGCCTCCTTGTTTTGTTTTGGCCTATTACCACATTAGCTAGATCAATAGGGTAATTTTGTCTCAGTATAAACCTGTGACAAGTTAGTGGTTTTAAAGTTACTCCTAACTACTTGGTCCATGATGTTAGGATCTAAAACAAACCAGACATCTACCGTCCCCATCAAAATCATGTGGAAAGCCAGACACTTCCTCACAGTGCTCAGCAGGTGCAGAGGTGAACACAGAAGACATGCTGTTGACTTTGTTATTTCCCACGAAGAAGAAAGGTAGAAAATAACTACAGAAGATGCCAAAGGTCAATGGGTAGACAGGTCCTTCTGCCTGAGGATCACAAACTTGCTTCAGGAATAGTGCTACAAGAACTGAACAGAAATCTCTCAAGATCCAATTGGAGAAGGTGCTCTTCCTTTATGCAGTAGCAAACTGGTTAGAAAGGTGAGTCAGGTTATGTGAACCATAAATTCACACCTCCACTGACACTGTTTGAAGAGACAATAGAATGATGGAAAATGAAGAGACAGATGCAAGAAGAAAATCACTGTAAGCTGCAGATGCCAATTTGTTATATAGCGACTGAAACAGAGATGGAAAATGAGGTTTTTCTCTAGCCCAGCATCGGTGCTTTTGTAGAAGGACAAAGTTGTATCCTATTGCCTCTTCCCTTGACTTTGTACGTACTTTTTATGTGCATCTGTGCAAAAACTCTGCAGATGGGGTTTAGAAGAGAGGGAGCTTAAGTAGGTTGTTTCTGAACACTCCTAGGAAATTAAATTTTAAAAGGATTACTTATTTTTGGTAGAAACCATTTCAATGTAGAAAGGTTAAGAGTCTGTGGAGTGGCAGCTGAGTGGTGATCCTGAGGTCTCTAATTTGGATTTGCATAGCTCAAGTGAAAATTAGGCAGAACTTTGGAACCAGAGTCTTTTTTTTTTCAGATGAAATGACTCACCAGAAATCACAGGTGAAGCCCTTATCGGAGAAGAAAACCCAAAACCGGCTTTGTAAATAATAAATGGACAGGTCTGTATGGGCCCTGGGATTTTAGTTATTACTTCTCATTTCCCTGTTGACACTTGAAAGCAGTGACATTTCAGATTTGACACATAAATATGTTGTTAAAATAACCTACAAAAAACAGGAGGTTGTGGAGTAGCATAGGAGCAGCTGGATCTATGTGATTTTCTTGCATTTGTTAAGAACTGGGTACCGATTAGATTATTATAGTGAATAAACATTTAATGAAAATTACCTTTTTCATTTATTACTTCATCTCATTGTAGCAAATAACAAGAATCAGTGTTTAATAATAGACTAATTATTATTAATTATATAATTTCTTAAACTAGAGAAGGTATTATATATTTATTTTGATTTCCACTTGAAAAAATTGGAAAAAATTTTTTCCAATTGAAAAAATACAGGACTCTTATGGAAAGATGCAAGTGAGATCGGCTAATCTTTTTGAAACTACATGAATCTTACCTGGTACTGTAGTATTAATGTTTCTTGATTCTGTTCTGAAGACTTGTGTCTCAAACAACTACTGAGAAGCGCAGTTATATTTTTCTCATGAAATTTCTGTGATCAAACGTATACTCAAAGAAAAAGAAGGTATGTCATCCCCACACTTGCTTAATCTCATAATCATGTCAAATAACAAGGGTCATTACCACCTGTCACATGTTTACTCCTCTAATACAATGTCAGTGACAGGTCCGTAGAGAGGATAAGGGAGTTACTCCTATAGAACTGAGTTGTTCATTGGCTCTTCTGGTTGGTTGTCTGGATATCTGCAGTTTTAGTTTTCACATGAAAAGTGTTTATTGTATACGGCATCTGAACCGTCTCACATGCTGGACATCTAATCTAGATGTGACAAAGTGATGAAAAATGTCTGTTTACTAGAAATCAATCCAAATACCACGTTCAAGCTGTGATGATACCCATTTTGGTTTTGTTCTGCCTCTCACAGTTCTTGGGCTATGTGCCTGTGTGTGAGACTGCAGGACCTCAAGACTCTTGACAAGGCAAAAATTCCTCCTATTGTTTCTTGGAAGCTTCCTTTGCTGGACTGCACTGGGTAGAGCATCATGCATCTCAGAAATAACTTGTAATTATTATTATGGTCAAATAGTTAGAAAGGATTCAAAGGATTTGTGGGCAGTTTTCAGGAAGATTTTAAGTGATGCTGATTGCTTTCAATTCCTCTTGGAGATTCAGAACTCCATATCACTGTTTCAGTCCCTGAAGGGCAACAGTTTTGTGCTGAGGGGTGTCTTAGTTTCTATCTTGTGCTTGTGATTCATTAACTCAGCAGCTTTTAGGACTTGGTGCCAGGCTGTCAACATCTAGTAAAGGAGAATGCCCACCTTCTCCACTGCCATTGCCTTTAAGCTAGCATCTGTATCTGCAGGTGTATGTCTCGGTTGAACGTCCTTTACACATTGGACCTTTAGTCTCAGAGTTACAGAGCAATGCTAAGAACTGAGAAGTTGTTTTTGATGCACAGCTTTTCACTCTTGTTTCGTAAGTTCTTTGGCCAGGCTGAATACAAATAGCTTTTCAGAGTCAGAGTTGTTTCTAATAGAAAGAAAGAAGTGAAAAAAGAAGTTGGGAGTTGGTGTGAAGAGGCTGCCACAATTGGGAGAAACATAATGAATCTTCATTTTAAAAAAAAAAAAAGAACAGAGAGTTAAAAAACAACCCAATGGATCAGTGAGATTGCAAAACCCCCTTTTTATCTGCCATAAAGCCCTGAGTCTACAAGAGCGCTTCTTGCCGCTTAAAGCAGCAGCACAGAAGCTTACACAACCCACAGCAAGACTTAAATGAGATTGATAATAACTTGGTCAAAGAGAAGGCAGATTTTCTTCTGTCATTAAAATCCTTAGAACTGTACTTTATTTTTCCCATTGTGTCAGCCTTTGCTTTTTTCTTTTTTGTAAGTGGGGTTCCAGTTTTAAGCAAATTTAGCCTATTCCGCTTTTCTATATCACTCTTTCAGGTGAAAAAGTGGGACCTGCTTTTGCTCCTTTTGAAGACTTCACCACTGAGTCTTCTTTAGGGCTTAAGGAGACCTGAAAAAGCCCACAGAAAGTGATTATTTTCTGTTTTCACCCTCCTTCCTTCCTCCAGCCTGAAATATCAGTAGGCTTTTGGTCATCATTCAGACTGAAAATGAAAAAAGCAATTAAAAGAAATACAGCATGCCCCCTTGGCTCAACACAACTTTATTATCTGCAGCATTTTGCCTTAACATTACAAGCCAAATATTTTTCTGACACAGTTTCTGAGATGCCAACCTGCATAATGGCTTTTAGGGAAACCTCTAAAAGCAAGGGACTGTGACTACAGACCTTTCACAGGGCTTTAGGATTTTAGCAACACTTTAACTATACACGTGTATTTAATAAACCCTTTTTTGTCACAATATCTAGTTGTAGGATAGCTCAGATTTTGTTACTCACAGGTTCCTAAGCAATGTTTTTTAATGTTTTATATGTTTTAAGTGTGCAGTACAAAGTGTTCTAGGTGCATTACAGATAGAAAGGAAGACACAGTGTTAGTATCAAAGCAATATCAATAAAAATAAGCTCAGCAGCCGTATCCATTTGGGTCTTTGCTCTGCTGGACAGTAGTTTTACGTCAGGGAATTGTTTGTTCTAAAAGCTGAAGTAGGACAAAAGAGTAACTAGCAGATTGATGAAACACTCCTTCTGTGGATGGCAAAAAGCAGAAGTAGGAAAACAGAATTAGGGGTTGTATGTGTCCTTATCGATCCCAAAGGAACTGTGGGGAAGTATATGGGGTTTAGGAACAGTGTGTTTTTTCTGTTATCTCTCAGTTGTGATGAGGAATGTACTGAGAGCAAAGTGCCTGGTTGGTGACTATTCCTCATGAATCCATATTTCTCAGTTGTGCAGTCCAGTGGGACAGCAGAGACTGAAAGAGTGCTTCACCTTTTCCTCACTATTTTTCTCTATGAGGACTAAGCAGAGAGCAGTGAGATTTGCTTTCCTCTCCTTATGTCTCCTGAGGAAGGCCGCAGAACAGGATGGATCTGGAGCTTTATTTCCTACTTTACCTTTTTTCATCTACCAAGGCTTAGACTGTTAAGTATGATAAACGCCCTGGCTGTCCAGATACAAATATTCTGCTTCTTGAATGTAAACACAGTAAAAACACTCCATGGCTACTTAGCAAAATAACTTCTGCAATGAAAACAGCTTCATCTTTGCCACTTGCTGGTTTCCTGATATGATTCACCCATCTTGGACCATAGAGTCCAGCCATTAATTTGGTCTAGTGAGCCCACTGCTAAACCATGTTCTTAAGCTCCATATCTACATGACTTTTAAACACCTCCAAGGACAGCATTGCTGGCTTTGAATTCTACAAGGTAAAATTCTTATTCCTCTATCATCCATTCCATATGAAGAAACAGGGTTTTATCCATAATGGTGCTTTCCTCCCTGTTTCTTCTCTCTGGAAGTCCAAACTACTAGTCAGTGGGAAAACCAGTCCTGTGTGGATGAAGAACAAATTTCCTTATCGCAGAAACAGCAGCAAAATGTAGCGATGTGAGGAAAACAAGAGAAAGCAAATCTAAAGGATTAAATTCTTTGGTGTGCTCTTACATAGTCCTAATCTGTGGATTGTAATGTCAAAATGTAAACTGAAGGGATTTAGTATCTGGAAAATTTAAGAGAGATTAGCTGTATGTGTGCCTTGTGGCAGCTTGTCTCTTCATTCTCTCTCTCCATGTGCTTTTTCCCCACACACAGATCTTCCTAACCAGTGTTCCCAAGTGGCTGTGCACAGCCTTTCTGAGTTTCTTACTGCCAGACAAGATCACTCTTATAAACTGCACTGGCTGTATTAAAGTTGGTTTGGGTAGGTTTAATCTCTGGTGGGATACCATAGCGAACAAAGCACCACAATTACTATCTTGGAGAAGAGGAGACTGAGGAGTGTCTTCATTATGTCAGGAGGATGTAGCCAGGCTCTGTTCAGTGTCATCTGGTGATAGGACAAGGGGCAATGGGTGTAAGCTGGAACATAGAAGGTTCCATATAAATATGAGAAGGAAGTTCTTCCCAGTGAGGGTGTCAGAGCACTGGAAGAGGCTGCCCAGGGGCGTTGTGAAGTCGTCTTCTCTGGAGACATTTGAAACCTGCCTGGATATGTTTCTGTGTGACTTGGTCTAGGTGATCCTGCTGTGTTAGGAGGATTGGCTTAGATGACCTTTTGAGGTCCCTTCCAACCCTAATGTTCTGTGATTCTGTGATACTTAATAGAGTATCTTGCTTTATAAACCTGGTGGCACTGTGGCTTGGACAGCATTTCCCTCACAGCTCCTCTCCAACCCCTGCTGGACTGTCTGCCTTCAGGGCTTGGTCCCAGTATGAAAACGTTAGCAGGGTTGTTGAACCACTAACAGCTATCCTCTCCCTAGGTATTATGGAACAGACAGGAATGTGGTAATAGATTTTATTTGCTGGCCAGAGTCCTGGCAGCTTGGCAAAAGACTAGTTGGGTATCAAGATCAGACAGCTGTAAACTACCTGTTGGGAGGAAAAGGTAGGAGATTGATTCTTACTGTGTTGAGGTGCGGATTATAATGCTACCTGTTATTTGGGGCTGTGCTTAATGATAAGATGCACACTGTGAACACTAAACAGTAAATATATAGCCATAAGTTTGTGCTGTCTTTGTACTCTCTTTAAAATCATTGGCACTGGGTGTCAGAAGACCTTCTTTGAACCCAGCAGTGAGGCAAGATTGCAGCTGAACTATGCCCTTCCTCCTGGAGCATCATATTTTTCTGTTCTGTTGCAGCAAATAAACAGTGAAGTTAAGTGAGCTGAAGCTAACGAGAGGCCACTGCAAAGCAGTATGTGAATAATGTAAATGTCTTACTATGATAAGATGGTGTATTTTCATTAGGTTGGAACAGCACTGACAGGGCAGCTGAAGAGCCCTTTGGCAATATGAAGGCTAATTACTTGCCATGAAGAAACGAAAACTTGTCAAGTGGGAGCTCTGTCATTGCTCAGTTCAATAAATCAAGGCAATAAATCATACCCAGCAGAGTTCCCATGCCATTTTAAGCTCTCTGGAATGTGTATGGGAGTGGAGAAACCAAACACTGGAAACACTGTAATCTTAAATAGGGGATGATTTTATGTAGTTTATGAAAAATTATTTTCATGCTTGGGTTTTATTGTTTTATTTTTAATAAAACTGAATTTTATTTTTAATAACATCAAATGAGGTCTCCACCTCACTTGGTGGTGAAGAGGGTACATCTGTCAATGAGTACAAAAGGAAAATGGAGATGCAGTGAAAGAAGTTCATTGTTTTCCTTGCTTAGGTGCTCAGGTTAATATGCCCTTTAGTTCTGATCCCTCATGGCGCAGCCTCCAGATTAGCTGATTGAGAGTGTTTTCAGAGGTGCAGATAGCAAACTGGTTCTCAAAGGGTGGTGGTGACTGTTTTCTTATTCCATTCTGGCTTAGGGGACCACTGAATATTGCTCTCAGCTGGGCACTGCTGTTCCAGCTCTGCTGCTGGCCCTCCTGACCTTGGATGACACATCACATGTTCCTGTCACTTTCAGTAAAATGAATGAAAAACTATTCGCCTTATATGTATATATGAGTGTGTGTGTGTGTGTATATATATATATATAGAGAGAGATACATAGTAAAAATTAGTAGGCGAACCTTCTTTATTGTTGCTTTTGTTGTAAGAGAGGTTGTAAAAATCAGGATCTCCAAAGTAGCTTCGATACTGTCACAGAGCTAGATTCTATTCCGTCTGGAGGAGGCCATTTGATCAGCAATTGTAAATGTTCTCTGAAGAGATCTGAAGAAGTTCTTTCTGATTGCTGTGAGGTGGTCATCATCTTCAGCATCTGCCTGTTCATTTCTAATTAAAACAAGCAATCTATGAAATTGAAGAGTAACGTTACTCCTGGTTTTGGCTTTTATGTTCCTTCTGAATAAATACCGTAATGTGCTTTTTTTTTTTTTTTACCCCAGTCACTGATCACAGAAATTCAGTTTTCTCACAAATTAATTTGTGGAAGTGAAGCCTGGTGCACTTCTCTGATGAGTTTAATGAAGCTGAGTTTTTCATCTCCTTGTCCTGTGAGATACTAAAGACAGCAGTATCAATGATACATGGAGATCTACTCACCTCCAAATTGCATTCCTAATAGGCAGATTCTCCTTTTTTGCAGATGCTGTAGTGTCTCATTATATGAAAGGTGTGAATGAGAAGTGCTGCTAGGTTGTCACAAACCCATGTGAAACGTGTGCTAACAGTAGAGTGAAGAATCGTAGAATCATTAGGGATTGGAACAGACCTTGAAAGATCATCTAGTCCAATCCCTCTGCCACACCACGATGTCCTAGACCAAGTCACACAGGAACACATTCATATTGTTTTCTAGAAGTTCTAATCACCTACAACACAAGCTTTAAGATGAAAGTACCTTCCCCACCGTCAGTCACTATAGAATCCTAGAATCAGTCAGGGCTGGAAGGGACCACAGTTCCAACCCCCCTGCCATGGGCAGGCACACCCTACCCTAGATCAGGCTGCCCAGAGCCTCATCCAGCCTGGACTTAAACACCTCCAGGGATGGGGCCTCAACCACCTCCCTGGGCAACCCATTCCAGGCTCTCACCACTCTCACAGTGA
>JAOXOE010000602.1:28627895-28639503 GCA_028565055.1 Phoeniculus purpureus | reverse complement strand
GAAGGGACCTCGAAAGATCATCTAGTCCAGTCCCCCTGCCACAGCAGGATCACCTAGATCAAGTCGCACAGGAACATGTCCAGGCAGGTTTTAAATATCTCCAGAGAAGGAGACTCCACAACAGCCCGTTCCAATGCTCCATCACCCTCACTGTGAAGAATTTCCTTTTCATGTTTATGTGGTACCTCCTGTGTTCCAGTTTATGCCCATTGCCCCTTGTCCTGTCACTAGATGACACTGAGAAGAGCCTGGCTTCATCCTCCTGACAACCACCCCTCACATATTTGTAAACATTAATGAGGTCACCCCTCAGTCTTCTCCAAGCTAAAAAGACCCAGCTCCCTCAGCCTTTCCTCATAAGGGAGGTGTTCTACTTAATCATCTTCATGGCTCTACGCTGGACTCTCTCCAGCAGTTCTGTGTCCTTCTTGGACTGAGGGGCCCAGAACTGGACACAATACTCCAACTGTGGTCTCACCAGGGCAAAGTAGAGGGGGAGAAGAACGTCTCTTGATCTGCTAACCACCCCCATTCTGATCCACCCCAGGATGCTGTTGGGCCTCTTGGCCACAAGAGCACACTGCTGGCTCATGGTCATCCTGCTGTCCACCAGGACCCTTAGGTCCCTTTCTCCTACACTGCTCTCCAACAGGTCACTCTCCAGCCTGTACTGGTACCTGGGGTTGTCTGGCTCAGATGCCAGACTCTACACTTGTCCTTGTTATACTTCATTAAATTTCTCTCTGCCCAGCTCTCCAGCCTGTCCAAGACCTGCTGAATGGCAGCACAGTCTGCTGGAGTGTTGGCCACACCTCCCAACTTTGTTTCATCAGCAAACTTGCTGACAGTGCACACTAATCCCTCATCCAAGTCTTTAATTAATAGATTGGATAGTACTGGTCCCAGTACCGACCCTTAGGAGACTCCACTAGATACAGGCCTCCAACTAGACTCTGTCCCATTGACCACTACTCTCTGGCTTCTATCCTGCAGCCAGTTCATCTGTAGTGAGTTGACAAACCTGATTTTCAGTGTTAATTTATGTGAATCCTTTCACAGCAGTATTTACATTTTGTTTCACAAAAAACATTTTTAATGTTTGGCTGAATATAACCCCCCCATTAAACTAAAGTTGTAATAATGCCCTTTTTCCTAAATCCGTGTCATTTGGAAGAGTCTAATGCTAGATTTAAGATTTGATGCTCAGTCTAGTCAAGACCTAGGTTGGGATGAGATGTTCTTGGTCCGAAAAGCAACGTGTGCGTTGTTTGTGTACAACACTTGCATTGCCTGGTAGGTTGCAGTCTCTTCATTCATGCCCAGTGCTAAGACCCTAAGAATGTGAAGAGCTGTTCTAAGTTTCTGGTTTCCTGATGGCAGCACTTGAAAAGCTTATTTCCTTATAGCTGATAGCTGTGTGGCAGCTGAATACATCTAGTGCTGTATTTTTTTAATGGTATTTTTTTCTGGGTACCAAAATATGATAAACTAAGTGAAGAAAACTGCTTAACATTTGTATATGGCATTTCCAAGATTATCCTTAACTATCATCTCAGAAAGTGGACTTTGACAACAATATCCAATTGTCTCTCACATTAGCAGCCCTGTCAATTGGGCTGTGGTGGACATTTGATAGATCACGAAGTGGCTTTGGTCTTGGAGTAGGAATTGCTTTCCTGGCCACATTGGTGTCACAACTTCTGGTCTACAATGGAGTTTATCAGTAAGTATTTAATCCTTTGAAGTTAAATTAGAGTCTCCTGAAGCTATAGCGTAAAATCAGAACAACTGAAAGGGCAGAATTTGACATGATTTCCTAAGCTGCCAGAACTTAATCTTTTTAAGCCAAACATAATCTGGACTGTTATTGAAGGCTTTTTGTTTTAGAAAACAATTATAATTATAATTTGTTATTTGATGCAAGCAATTAAATTTCTGCAGTATGTGTCTTTCTGAGTTGAAATGTCCTAATGTTTAAATTTGTCCATTTGTCTCATGTCATTGCAATGTTGAGCTATAAAACATATTCTTTGTCAGATACACGTCTCCAGATTTCCTCTACGTTCGTTCCTGGTTGCCATGTATATTTTTTGCTGGTGGAATCACTATGGGCAATATTGGCAGGCAGCTGGCAATGGTAAGTTTGAAGTGTCGGCCAATCACTTCCTAGTTTTAATCTAAATTTCATTCTTTCCTTCATATGCTAATCAGCTAGTTGACTTATGTATGAAGTAAGGCAGAAGTAAGGTAATCACTGCTTTGTGATCTAGTTAGTGAGCTGTTAGTATTGTTACTCAGAGCACAGCCCATGCCTTTGCTCTATATGGTCTCCATTGCATACAGTACTTCCAGGACCAGGAGCTAAATAAAAGCTCCCATGTTTGGGGAGGAGTCAGGCCATCGCCATAAGTCCAAACTGCACAAGGAAGTTGCAAACCAGCAGACTGAAATTGCAGCCAAGACACTGTGCACAGAACTTAAGGAGACCAAAGGTATCTGGGTGGAGTGTAAGCCAAGCTGTTTGATCACTTGTTTTGTAGAAAAATTCCCCTTGAAGCAGTCTTTTTCACTGGTTATGTAAATTAATATTAATTTTGTCAACTTCTGTTTTTCAGTATGAATGCAAAGTCATTGCAGAGAAGTCTCACGAGGACTGAGAAGGAACAATATGCACCTTTTAAACAAGAAAATATCTGAAAAATGACTGTTGGAGGAGCATAAGGAACACTTGACTATGAAATTGCGAAAATGCAATTTTTTTCCCTTGAGTGGTATACTTTACTGCAATCTGTGATTGCCACTTCTATAGAAACCTTGGTGTCTGATTTTGATTACTGTGAAGTTACAATAGTATGCAATATATTTGACAATATTGGTTCAATTATAGGATTCTTTTTTTCAAATCTAAACTGAGTTTACCACGAACACTTGCCTGTCCATACTGTTACAGTGCCAAACAGAACCTTTGCACTACGTTTCTGTAGCTGAAACTTCTGCTTCACTTTGTATGAAGATTTGAGGAATTAGTTCTTAATAGCTCAGTGAAAGACAGGGGATTAAAATTTAGGAATGAAGATCTTATGATGATGATAGCCCATAATATCTTTATGAAATTAATAGTTTACAGGTGAGCTTTGATGCAATAAGTAACCAATATCTGCTTATGAACACACTGTATCATCATTCTTACAGCACGCGTGAGGGAACTATACAGGTTGCATGGGCTGTTGGTGTAATGTTTCATTTGACTGTGGTACATGCCCAGTATCACAGAATACAGAAATGGAAAGACTGGAAATTACTTGCTCTTTTTCCCCTGGTGCAAGCGGTATAAATGTTTGTATTTGGGTTTATGGAGACCATCATCAGATGTGGACAAGTTCTAAAACTACTTGTATTGAGTAATGCAATACAGTTGTGTCATACTTACGCAATCTCTTAAGCAGAGTTGTGTTGATCCCTTATTAGAAAAACCTTCAAACTTTAGGGAGCTTTAACTGCAAAACTTAATTCTGTTGAACTAAATCAACCACTACCATATAGTGTCATAAAACTCTCCTTTACCAGTGTTGCTCTTGGTAGTTCTTGTCTCCTCACTGCCCTGTTCACAGGGATCAGTAGAAGGAGGTGAGACTGTGTTTTAGGTAGCTTTTATTGCTGTGACTATGGTCCAGGCAACCGTAAATGCATTTGCTCTCACAGCAATTTTCTGAGGTAGAGGAATACTGTTCACCCCCATTTTACAGGTGCCTGCGCACACAAGGTCTGATAGGACAAAGAGCTGAAACAGGCTGGCTGCTAACTGGTTCCCTTCTTAAGAAGGATTTTACTGTGTGACCCATATTTAGGGGCATAAGTGGAATTTCCTTGTGGCTTTGTAGCTCCTTTTTAAGGCCATGAAATAAAAGGACCTGTGCAGGAAGGCAGAAAGCAGACCAAGAGGACACTGCTAACCTGTTCCAGCAGTGTATTTGATATTGGATGTATCTGCTTTGTTTTCCCCTGTTCTGTCTCTGAGTTGATGTTTTAATGTATTTGTTTTCCTTTTTTTTTCTTGAAATACTATATTTGAAATCTTCCATGAAAGGTTTGTAAGACATGTCACAGTCACCAAGGAGGGCTGGCATTGGTCCAAAGAACAAATAGATGTATAGACCAGGTTTTATTAATAAATGTGTGTATGAGTTGTACAGGAAGCTTGAAACCGGCAACTCTTGCAGTTTTACATGCTTATGTCTCAGTCTGAGAGGTATGCAATGGAGTGCTTCCAAAAGTGTTGTAACGACAGATGGTCACAAAAGGAAAATTTCTTGAATGCGCAAGTGTAAAAATAATAAATAAGCAATTTCTGTATAAAGAGCTTGGTTCTGCAGCAGCTCCACAAGGTTCCATCAGCTTATCGTGGTTCTGTGACAGTGGAACACTTGAGGCGAACTTCCATCAGGTAATGTTTCAGGAAACACTTTGCACTCAGATTCATCTAAACCCAATTAGACTGTGCTGGCCACTAACTTCTTTATATTTCATTTTGGAAATGTTGTGCAAAGGCAGCCATCATCCAAAATAAATTTGGATGGAGTCTATTATTATGAGTGTTTCACTGTTTTTATAGTTATTTAACCAAAGTCAATCCTGGATTCACATGGTGGATGTCACTTTTTTTTTTTTCAAACTGCATTGTAATTGTGTGGCTGATGTATTGAAACCCTAAAAAATGTTCATGATGAGAATGCCGACACGGCCTTAACTGTAGTGGTGCGAACATGCTGCTGCTGTATAGCGTGTAATTATACCATTAGACTGTCTTAAAGCTGTTGATCAATAGAGACTGAATAAGGTATATTTTAGATATGACTTCATAAGCACTATAACCTCTCCACTAATTAAGCATTGTAAGGTCTATGCTGTTTAAACAGGCAAATTGCTGTTAAAAGCAAAACGTTCATTAAATACAATTGTAACCTTCTTTGATAGGTTTCTTCTTTCTTAGTCTGTTTTAAAAATCAGTGTAATTTGAGTTGCCTTCTATCAGCAATCTCATAATAATTTTGACCATTGAGCTGGCACTGAACACCCATCTAGAAATAACTAAAGAAGAAGCAGCAAGATCAAATCGACAGTGATTCTATCATAATTGGCATGCTGAACAGCCTTTTAAAAAAATTGCAGTTTTGAATTTGCAGTGGGAATATTTGAGCTGGGGGAAAATAAGTCTGGTAACTTCAGTCACAATACAGAAAATAGACATTTAGATACGAATAGCCACTATGAATCTGAGAAGCAGCCCTACGAATGGCAGGGAGTCCCTCAATATATTTGTGTTTATTAATGTTCTGGTTTGGATATGAGCTGAATGCTGTTCCGCTATTCACAGACTGCCCATTTGTAGCACCCATCGCTGTCTCAAAAGAGATGTAACAAATTGAGATTTAGAAACATATAATGAAAAAGCCTCCAGGCAGAGGTGAAGAAAGGGTGGGAAGAGTTCAGTGTTTGAGAGGCTGGTCCTGGCACCCCAGGACAACACCACAAGTGGAAGCTGGAAAGAGCACAGAGAGTGAATAGAAAAAAACATGTTTTTGTGTTGGCAACCTGTGACGCAAAAATCCAAACTCTGCAGTCAAAAGACAGAGCCCTGGGCATGCCAAGTGTCTGACCAGGGAAAGTACAGCCAAGGATAGAAATAACTGGAGTTTTGCTTTGTCACAGCACTGAGATCCGTCAAAAACACACTGGCATAGGTGCTCTGCTGGAGACTTAAGCTCTCCCTTTCCTCTGTAGCCTCTCCATGAGACCATTGCCCTGGGGAATAGAAGCTGTGACTCCTTTCCCATCGAGTTCAGCCTAATGGTGTCAAATGAAAAGTTGCCCATTTTGTAGAGAATATTCCAACTGCTGGGCCGCCAGGTTCTTGCAAAACACATCTTGTGCCTCCCGTTATAATGTGGCTGCTCTAAGCAGCTTGAAGGAGAGTAAACAAAGAAACTTTTCCTCCACAGTTTCTGTGCTTCTGCCATCTGTCTGGGAGCTGCCATGGGGACCTGTGGGCATACACCAGCCTTCCCTTTTTATCTCTCCCAGCATGTAAGGAAGGGGTATCATTTTACCAGCTGTGTCACCCTGGATATTTTGCGTATGCTTTTTACATTTTGGAGCAGGGTTACCAATAATTTCTAATGGTAAGGGCTGGATATAACCTGTAGAAGTGATATTAAATATCAGATACAAGGCTTGTGAAAAGCATGAGCACAGCTGGGCAGAGGGAACATGTTATCTTGCCATGGGAATAGCTATCTAATGCTGTTAGTTTTGATGCCAGTACTAAATGCAAAGCATGAGTAGTTTTGCAGCTTAATGTTCGATACTAAGCGGTAAATGAAAGGTCAGTCCAACGTGTTACCTGTCATGGAATAGTAAACACTACTTTAATTGCCTCCTGCAGCCAGCTTGGAGTTTTGTGTGTCTGTTGTCATATTTTGAGCAGCATGGTCCAGAGCCTTGTCCTGATTGCCTCCCCGGCCAAGTGACAAAGCCTCAAATTAAAGTATAAGCTTTATGACTGGGCTTTTCAGGCAGCATACCTGGAGTTTGCGCTTTGAATGCTTAAAAGCCAAGATGGGGAGGAGAGTAGTGGGCACTTTGTCATCTGATTGTAGCCAAAACCCAGGCTGAAGTGTAGTTTGGCATTGGCTTCAGCGCAGACGTTTTCGCAGCTCCCTGCACTTTCTGATCTTCAGCTGTTCTCCAAAGACATCACTTTATTGGCCGTGGTCACCACAGTGTGTTTTGACTCATCTGTTTTCCTCTAACCCAGCTGTGCCAGTTGTTTTCTCAGTGACTAGGGATACCCAGGGTAGGGCGGCTGGAAATTCATTGGAAAATGGCCTTAACAACTGTTAGCTGAGATTGATGCTGTCTTTCTAACCTTTGTGAAAAAGTGGTGATCTGGCCCTGGGCACTTTGGCTAATAGTGACGTAAAGGTAAGGGATGTGACTACATGGTGCTTGGGGTGGGGGTGAAAGTCCCTGTAAGGACATTAACTGTAGGTTCTAATAAAAAGCAAAGTTGCTCTGCTCTACAGACTGTCATTTCTTGTCTCCAGTGGTGAGACCTGCCATCATGGTGCCCGATATCCTTTTTCCTCCTCCTTACTCTTCTTTTGCACAAATACATAGGAGCCTGAGCTAGGGACAGTTAATCCCGTTCTTGGAACTGAGACTATCTGTAAGCTGGGTTGGCACTGAAAGACTCTACTGTTTTCTTTTTAAAAGCAAATGCTTGTTCTGTGCTGCATGTCAAGTGCAATCATTGCTGAATGAACTGATACTCAAAGCCAAGTTCTCAGCCGAGCTGGCCCAGCTCCATCGATTTCAGTGGGTATGTGGCATTTCATGCTGGTTGGGAATTTGGCCCACTGTGTTTGAAAGGGATGAAATTGTTTAGTCTTTGTTTCTTTTCTGCTGTAATACAGGTCAAAAAATTCCTACGTTATGCAACAAGTAAGAGCAGCACGTCTGCTGTTTTCGCCGCCGATGAAGACTGTCATCATTCTCTGTGATTTGCAATGTATGCTTTTTATATGGTGTATCAGCTCTTCACCAGCACTGCCTTATAAGAATCAGATCTGGCAGATCAGATTAATAATGATGCAAATGCAAAATGTTGGCCGCTGATGAGCCTGTTGTCAGGAATGCTCGCTGTGGTCTTGCTTGGGTTTTTTTTGGTCCAGCGCTTCACTTGTAGGAAATTCAGCTGAGGATTTGTGTTGGACCTGTGCCTGTTCTGATTAAACTGGATAGAGAGAGAGAGAGAGAGAAATAATACTGCTTTGTGTGGTTTCAGGCCCCTCTTACTATTCAGTTTCCTCAAGTCAATGTAATAAACAAAAATGCAGCTGGAGTAGAGGCTTGAAAAAGATGAATTGTAAGATTCTGAAGACTGATGTTTCAAGGACATGAATTGATGCAGTGGTGTGTCCATGGTGGAGATAAGTGGTGTAAGAAATGACAGACGTGTAGTGTTATGTAACTGATATGTGTAGAAATGCAGTGTTAGAAATAATGAGCCTAACAGAAAGTGAGACACACACCTGTTCCTGGAAACACTTTTGGGGAGGTTTCTTCTGCAGACTTTGGTGTTTGCACTCGTCCAGCGGATGAACTCTAGGACAGCGATGAACAGAGACAGGGGTCACTTGATAAACTGGTTAGATACAAATGGGAGTTCAGTTTAAATGTCAGGTCGAAATGCCCAGCACAAAGAAAACAGCAGTCCATGCACGCTGGCTTTTTTGGTCTTTTTAAGTGTAAGTTTATAAAGGCAGGTCACCTTTAAGGATCAAGGAACAGCCAGAGATTTCACAAGTTGCATTTGCATCCAAGCCTTAACCTCTGTGGGAGTATACTTAAAGATGGGAGGAAGAGTTAGTTTTTTCAGATCCAAATGTGCCACAATAAGGTGAGCTTTGAACCCCAAGTCCCTCGATTTGGAAAACCACTGAGGTTCATCACTCTGCTCACCAATAAATGAAGATGATTGAGTTGCTCCTGCAACCTGTGGCTTGACAAATATGGCTCATTAATCTTCTCCCAGGAAATCAAATACAATTAGTTGAAGCAGGAGCAATCCCCCAGTTCCCCAGCTCCCTCCTTTCCATCACAGCACCACTACACTGGTCAGTGCAAAGGGAAGGCCTCTTCTTGTCAGCTTCTTCTGCCTTATACCAGTTGAGAAGTGAGGCACCAGAGATTCTGTGCAACAGGAAAAGGAGCCAGTTGCTGCCAGAGCCCCCCAAACTATTCGATCAGGGAAGTTTCCAAGCTATGTTGGACGGTACGTGCTTTCTGGCATCATCTGAATCAGCTTTTGTGGAATACTTGTGCTTTGAGGAACTGTCAGACTTTGACAGTTTGGCATTTCTAAGGTCACAAGAACTAATGAAACCTAGAGAGATGCGATGAGGTTGGTCTTGTAGCTGCTACGCGGCACGTCGTCGAGGGATGTGACCTAGAAAAGTTTGGACCATGCAACACGTCTCTTGATGTCTCTCTTGCGCAGCTGCTGCAAGGCATGTGCTGAGATTGTGCTGAGGAAGGACATAAACAGACAACTGACGCTTGTACAGACAAATCTTTATGGGATTTGATACCCGACTAACTGACTGATGTTAGAGGGACTTAATGGGCAGGAAAAACTGCTGGAAAATCGTCCTACCAGAGCTCAGATAGATGGTGTCGAGTATCTGCTGTGTGCGATGAAGATGAACATGTGTTCATCACTTTGGCATCTCCTAAATTATCGAGGCCTATTCATTCCGCTATCTAAAATTCTTGAAAACAGTATCTTATCACCCGTTGCGCTGTTTCCCTGAGACAGCTCACGGCACTGTTTATTGTAAGCTCTGTTGCATCACGCCATTGATTAAAATGGTGACTTCCAACTTAATCTTCCCATGGGAGAAAAATATTTGAGAGAGCAGTTTTCCTACACTTCTTCAATATCAGGCTTTTCTTCAGGACAGTACTACTTTAATTAAATCTGCCAACCCTTTGTAATGAATTCTAATGTAAAAAGGGCTGATTAATGCCCAAGCTCAATACTTACCTTAAAAAAATACTCCTGCGTTTTGTTCTGACAGCCATTTAACATCTAAAACATATACACCAACATCTAAAATGTGCACCTGTCAACGTGTACATATGCCCTTGTCTTTTGGGAGGTCTTCACTGAGTTGGTGTGCCTGAGACCTGACACAAGTTCTGAGATAATGCCATCTCTGTTCCGGGGACCAGAGCCTGAGTTGGCTTGAAACATGCAGGGTCTGACCCGTGGCTGGACCCTGAAGATGTCTGTGAGTAGAAGACAGAGAGCCACCTGCTCTCCTTCATCCCCACCACTTCAAAGGGACCCACCAAAGCCATGCTTGGTGCCAAGTGATAATTGTACAGTATTGCTTTACAGTTAACCAAGTGCTGAAAAAAAAGTTGTTTCTTTCCAACACTGTCTTGTCAAAATGCCAAACGCCGCTTGTTTTTGACAGTTTCAGCTACTGTTAAATAATAGTCTTGCTTCTGTCACAGCTAATGTTGACTTGAAGGCAGTTGTGCATTTCTCAACTCAAATGCTAAGCAGACAGGCTTGGGTCTTGACAAATATTTTCCGGGCTTGCCCAAGGCAAGTAAAAATGAGCTTCTACTTAATCGTTTGTTTTAAAATTCAAATTGGTGAAATAGGCAATTAAAAAAAATGACAATTTTCATCAGAATTTGCAAATGAAATGTCTCTTTGCAGTCAGAGCGGGTTCAAGTAACAGCAATAGATAATTGCTATTTGAAATCAGTGAAGTATCCAGTATTTTAGGGCCGCGAGGACTGTGGCTGTTCTGCCTTAGTAAACCTTGATTGATTTGGTAAATAAGCATTTCAACTTCTCTCCTTAAAATAAATAAGCAATTTTACTGCTTTATTGCTTACCTCTGTATGGGAGGTAAACAAGCACTTGGGCAGTAATGCCCTAATATCATGAGCCCAAGTGCCATCTGTCACCGAGGCTTTTGTCCCTTTATGCACAATAGCTTCTCGTGGCATTAGATCCATTGTAGGTTAATTGATTAGCAGAGATCCTCCTTTCAGTTGTTCCTGCTTTTCTTCGCTAAAGGACCCTATCTCTCATCTCCATTTCCTTTTCTCTCTCCCATATTAGCATACTAATCACACTGAACTCCCACTGCTAAAAAACTCTATCCATTTTATATTGGGGGAGGGGAGGACGAATAAACTTGCATCTCCTGAGAGATTTACAGATTCTGGTTTATGATGGTTAGAAGGCAGGAAAAGGGAAGCAGAAGAGGTGGCAGAGGTGAATAATGCACTGCGCTGGCTCGAGTGTGCCAGCAAAAGCTGAGATTATAGCCACATAAATATTAAACACATTTGAGAAGCGCTATTAAAATAAATATCAAAGACAAAGTTGCTCGCACATCTGTTTCTCCTCAGATTTTGCCACAGCGCTCAACATTTGTTTTCTCTCCAGCTGTTAACACCTGTCTTTCTGTCAGTGGTAATAGCGCAGCTTCAGGTGGGCTGCGGAGCTGACAGGAACATGAAAGAATTCTCTATTTTTGATGTAAGAAACTCCTTTTTCAAAACTAAAAAGAGCTCTGTGAACAAAGATACAGCCTTGGGTAATCCTTCAGAGCGGTTTATGGGCTTGTGTTGTTGGTTTAGGGTGCGTTTTTGAATCAAGTGTCAGCGAGTTGGGCTTGTTACGGCACAGCTGAACTGGAACTAGAGGAAACATCCTACAGTGGGCAGCTACTGCTTGCCTCTGTGGTTCTCATTTTATTGCTGACACATATTCAGGAGGATGTGTGCGCGTGATACTCCTCTCCCCGCGTGAAGCTTGTTATCTAACCTCATCAAAACTGTGTGCTCTGCATTGATTGCTACCAAAGGGCGCACATCCAGTGGTGATATCTTCTTTATTTACCTCACACATGAGCACGGTGTTCATGGAGCTGTTTGAAGAAAGTGCTTGTAACGGGTTGAAACTAAGAAAACTGCTTTGCTCCCAGGTTTTAAGGGGAAAGGAAACCAAAGCAGTCAGGTC
>JAOXOE010000602.1:28565096-28625918 GCA_028565055.1 Phoeniculus purpureus | reverse complement strand
CTTGTGACCATATCACCTGTTTCCTTTCTGAGGGGGCCCACACCTTCCCTAGTCTTCTTTTGACCATTAATATACCTACTTACAATACTCACTATAAACCTCAATACCAGTAAATGGAACATGAAGGGGGACAGACAACGGACAAGGGCACAAAATAAGAAGTCATGAAGAAGAAAAAGGCTTATTTATCAAATTTTAAATTAATTCTTACATAAGAAACCAAAACTTACCCTACAATGTGCTTTGAATTCTTGCTCCTGGCTTTTTAGGTTTTCATTCATGGCCACCAGTGCTCGCAGACTCTGTAATACGCTAAATGTGAAGATCCAGAAAACCACATTAGATTTTCAGTTTCCAACTTAAACTGATGGAGAGCTATGAGACACTAGAGCAAGCTACTGTATAAAATAAATTTTCCTGTCTTTGGAAAGTAAGCCGGAGAAATATTTAACTTTAAAACATTAGTTACTTGTTTAGGTTGACAAAGCAAAAGGCATTGAATCACTCATTTCAAACTCATCATTTTTCAGATTTTCAAAAGGCCACACAAGAAGAAACTTACCTAGAGTCTGCTTGAGATTCTATTGTTTCTAAGGCTGCCAACTCCTTGTCCAGCTTTTCACTGTGACTCTTAACCTAAGGATTGAAATTAATAATGAACTGAAACACACTTTCACAAATTAAGTGATTCATTTAGCTTTCCCACACCATGGGATAAGTGAGTTAAGCTGTCAAACACTTTCACCATTTAATACAGCCCTCTACAAACAGAGCTTCTCAAAAATGATCCAGTAAGAATCAGTAGACACAAAACTAAGAATTACCTCTGCTAATGTCTGCTTTGCTTCAGCACATTTTGCCTGCAGATCAGTACATTTAGCTTGCAACTATTAGGAAAGAGAAAGAACAGAGTTCAATTTATATTCACACCAATTACACCTGTAATATACAACAGCAATATCTGAGCTGTTGATAACAGTTATCTATTAAGCAATAGGCCAACCATCAAGAACACTGTCTTATCTTGTCATCTACTCTGAGATCATTTCATTGCCAGAATTCTAATTGAATATTTCATCAATAACAGAAAATATTTTCCACCTGACTTACAGGTGTATTAGGTCACAGAATAAACAGCACCTTTTATGAAATGGATGTCAGCAGTACGGTAACTTACTGGATAATAATTTGTTCAAAGTTGTTTAGCCTGTTTCTACATAACAGCATCAAAACACACAGTATTATGATGGTAGCAGTTGGAAGGAACTTTATGAGACCATCCAGTCCAACCACCCTTGCAGAGCAGGTCCTTCTAGATTAGATCACTCAGCAAAATAACAAAGTGGGTTTTGAATGGCTCCAGAGTTGGAGACTCCACAACCTCTAGAAGTGGCCTGCTTCAGTGTTCTGCCACCCTCAAGGTAAAGAAATATTTCCTTATGCTTAGTTGTAACCTCTAGTATTCCAATTTATGTTATGGCACCATACCACAGACATGTCCATAGCAAATAAGGAAGATGGTTTGTGATTTTCTTTTGTGTAACTATGGAAATAGAATGGAATATCAAATAAGAAGGTAGTTAACAAAATGCCACTGGATATTTCACTTGGCAAATAATTTACAGAGGCTAATGAACTTTCTTTAAAGTCCTTATGCAATAAGGTAACATTGCAAATACATGGGTTACAAAAGTAACACAGATGTGCACAGAGAAAGAAATGCACATTTGGGCTGAATTCTAACAATTTGAGAAAAAATAAATAAAAATTTAAGGCTGCAGTCTACATTTCATGAAAACAGACATAAAGATTAAGGATCTCACTGTTATGAGAATTCTTGCCGAAACTGTCTGCAGTAGTGAAACCAGAATGTCACAAACATTTTTTAAAGGGGAGGGGTTTGGCTGTCACTGATTTCAAAGGCTGTATTTGCCAAGTGGTAAGAAGACTTCAGCCAGCTAATTTTTATGTTAAAGTGATAAAGGGATTATATTTGTCTTACAGATGTCAGTATTTTTCTCCCCTATTTGAAAATACAGCACTGAATTGTCATGTACTGGAAATAAGCAACACAGAATTAAAGGTCTCTAACTGTTAAAATGGCAAATAGCATTACAACAGATTTAGAAAATACTTCAGTTTTCCTGTGGCTTATGAAGTAGTTTGGCAGTTAAAAGCAGATCTGTAGTGAAGTAAGGACTTTACAATCGTATTTCCCCGACCTCAAATTGCTTTCTTCTTCTCAGCAGTACGTGGAAAACAAGCAAACACTCACTCCCATGCCAGGGTAGCTAGTAAAGGAAATAACTTGCACCAGGCACAAAAATGTAATCCACTCAACATCTATCTAGTTGGAGGCATATTCTGAATTAGTAATTCAGTAGCCACACTATGCTACCACCTTTGGAATGTAAGAGTCATCTGCTACAGAATAAACGCTTTTGAACATTTTAGCCATTGAGACGGCATGTAGACACTGGCAGATTCTTTTAGCTTTCCAGATCATAACAGCACAAAACTGAAGGGCTGCAGAAGCTCCCCACAACTACAAAGCTCATTCACCAGCCTCCCTTACTGCTCAGCTAGGCAAGGAAAATAAAGGAAACAGCATGGCTGGAGAACTGAGCTCATGTACATTTTCATTCTTTGAAGCCGAGCCAGCTGTTGCAGTTTCCTAATGACACACTTACTGAATAATTGCACCTACCTGTCACCCCCAGAGCAAAGCTTGAGCTAACTGCCTGTAAGAACATGAACTGTTGTCACAGTGCAATGGCTGTGGAGCAGTCAGTGTTCAGGTACATACACATAATAAAACTAGGCTTTCCTCCAGCATGTCTACACACTGCCTGTGTGCCATACTGCTCCTGCCAACTGGATGTGAGCTGGTGGGTACAACCAAAATCCATTCACAGTCTGTAGAGCTGGAGTAGAACATGTCCCTTTTTATAACAGCACAATGTTAAGCCACTGTCAGTCATGACAATGAAACTTCTTATCCGCAACCAGTTTGTAACCCACCTCAGAGCAGGCGCAGAGAGCCTGCATCTGTTTCCATTCTACAGTGCACACACAGCACATCTGTATCTCCCTTCATGTGTTCTTACAGCTTTTATGGTTTAAAAGAAGAATTAAAGTGTGACAGAAGCATACTGCAATCACTTAGGATCCTCCTCTTTTCCTTCAGTCTTGAAATTCTAAAGACCTTATTCTGTAATTTGTGTTTCTACTTCAGCAAAAAACTACAAACCAAAACCAGGAATTCGCACAGGATTTAACTGTCTTAAGCCCATATTAGGATTTTGAAAGCCTGACACTTCAGCTAACATTTATTTAAATGCTAGTTATTATCAGTATCTTTGTTACTGATAGTCATGTATCACAGTCTCATAACATGTGCCATACAGACATCTGTCTTTGGGAGTCCCTGTAACAGTAACATTCAATAGGCAAAAACAGTTAATACGTAAAGTGTAAAGACATTACTGACAAGAAGAGAGCAAAACAAAAAGCAGATGATGAAGCAGCACTGTACTTGACAGAAGCAATATGCAACAGTTTTTCCTCAAGTACTATTTGGGTTTGGACAACCTCTTCCAATTACTGACTCTGATGCAATATTTTTTCATCAGATTCTGCAAGCTAATGATGGCATGGTGCCAATTACAACAGTACATACAATTAAAAGCAGCATTTCTCTAATGCCATAGCTTTTCTATTTTTCTCGGTTTAAATGGCAATAGCATAAGCAGATTGAAACACAGGAATGGTAGTTATTGCTCTTATTTATAAATACAAACAGAACATCAGTCACAAATTAAAGACCCTTTCCCTGCTAAAACAAATGTGAAGATGTGAATCAAGAACTGCCTATGCTCATAAAAAAATAAGATGTGAGAAAAGTCATGTGTAATTTTTGAGTAACTTCCTAAATTGTTTCTTGCAACAGTGAAAACAGCCCATTCAACACTACAGCCAACATGTCAAACAGAGATACTGGTTTTTACCAAGAGAGATATATAAAAAAAGAGTAAAGCATGTTTTGATTAGCTAGCCCCCTCTTCACAGAATAGGCCATACAATTTTCTAATATAAATCCAGCCATATTGTCTTACTAACAAATGTGCAAGCCAGGAATTCAGAGATGCTGAAATAAATGTTCAGAATGACAAATTGCTGGTACAGAAGAGAGCTTGCAAATCTTTTCTGGATGACAAAAACTTTGTGATCAACCATATTTATCAATGTTTTCTTCTTTATTACACACACACACACACACACACACACACACACACACACACACACACACAATATACCTCTTCCAGAAGTTTGGTCTTTTGCAAAATCTGCTTATTCAGAGATGCCACCTTCCTTCTGTGTTGTTGAGCAGCTCCAAACCTTTCTGGTCGCTCCTCAGCAGAAAGCTCAGATTGCTAAAATAAACAGTAATAGCAGCCTGTTGTAACTCACATCACAGAATCACAGAATGACATCATTATATTTGGCTTCTTCAGTAGCCCAGGAAATGTCCAAGCAGACACACTGTGTATTCTTTATCAAGAACTGTGTCCCACTAACCAACAGAAAGAATGACCGATTTATCTTCCATCAAGATAAGGAAAAAGCTGAAACAATAAATTAAACCCCCAACATAACAGGTAAGATAAAAATAAAGCGAGGTGCCCTGGGACAGGTGGAATATACTACAGCATACAGTTATGGTTCAACCTGGTAGAGTTTTTAAATGAAAAAAAACACACAAACATGTAAAAATCATCTCAGGCAGTGGTATTTATTGACCTTGTTGAATCAGAGATGCTTCATACCCCAGTAAGTAAATCCAGAACTTTCAAATCCCTTGGACAATTTATATATAGGTTCTGAAATACTGGCTTGGATGCATACTTCTGCTGAATGACAAAGACATACTCTGCATGGTAGACACATTTACCACCCTAAGTGGTTTTTTGTGTGTGTGTGTGTGTACTATGGACACCAGCCTTTGAAAACTACTCAATCCAGCATGTTTTGCCACGAAAGTGTCTCACAAATACATAATGAAGACAGCAATCTGGTCTCCTGTTCTGTCTAAACTACAAAAGCTGCCAGCAACATTTTTTAACCAGGAATAATATTTGAAATGGAATCATGTATTTGCACTACACAAAAGACTGATTAAAAAAAAAAAAAATAAAAAAAAAAAAAAAACAGTGATAGCTAAATGTTTAAGTGGTTATTTGCCTGAAAGTAATTTGCACCTTTTGAGAGTCCTCACTTAATGTAATACTCACATCCATCTGTTTTGGTAATGTGCTTCAAGGACTCTGACTTTTTCCAATTAATCTATTTTCCAATATTTCATTAGAAAAAGAGTTAATTTTCAAGTACTTCAGGTGCTAATTTGCAGAGCACGTCAAAGTCTTCAATACTAAGTGCTTTTTGAATAATTACCAACTGTCAAGAACCACTACAATGTATAATCAGCAAAAGTGTTACAAAAACCCAAATTCTTGTTGCTTATATTTACTCCTGGAATTCACTCTAAGATGAGTAAGAAGGCTGTCACTAACAGCTTAATACTAAATGAAAATAGGAAGCAAAACCTATCTTATTCTTCTCCCTTTTCTATGTCAAAGGGGGTAGCCTCAAGACAGCACTTCTCTAGTTTTAGTAGTTCTCTAATTTTACCAGGGAACGAGCATTTTCTCCTACTCTACTCCTAGCAAATCCACTTGTTCTAATATAGCTATACTTGCAAGTTCTCAGAAGAAGAACCTTTGTAAGACAGTAAAATCAAAGCTACTTTGAATAATCATCATCCATAAAAAGGTTAATGTTTTTCTGCCAGGATTTTCTGAAAGTGAGGAACACCACCAGAATCTTCTTTCCAGTTTACCCAGCGGCAGAAAGAAGAGGCAAATGCAGAAAACTATATGAATTGATCTTCTGCAAAAAAGCCGCCTTGTAAAAAAGGTCCTGGGATATGGCAACATTAGACATAGAGTATTGTTTACCAGCTGTCTTCACTGGGCCTGTAGATAAATAAGCACTGTTGTGCTCTTCAGAGGATGTATAGTTACAAAGGATTAAAATTATTAGAACTATATCCAAACGTTCAATAAACCATTTGATAACATCCTTCATTCTCTTTTCCTGCTACATGCAATACACAAATATTTTTTGGTCACATCCCATAGATTTGGAAAACAATAGTTTTTTGTTTGACTTGAACCAGTTCTAACTTTTCAGAGTATTAATCATTGTTCTACAATAATAGTCAAGGTCCTGCTGCCTTCTCTTAGGCCAGGAGAAATGTTACATTGAAATATGACCCTTGGACTTCTGTTCTTGCAATCCTTTATAATAAAGGCAGGCCAAAAATTTGCTATAGACTTTGTTGAGTTATAGGATTTATCTCCCAAATGGGAAGCGCCATACCTCATACGTGTCAACAAAAAGGAAGAAATATGAGAAGACTATTGGACAAATAAGAGCGACCCATAACTCATATCTGGCAGTGATGTATTGTACGTATTAATTGCTTGAAGAGCCAGATTTTCTTTTCACATTACTGTAAGAACAATCACAGTTGAACATAACAAATGGAGCTAATATGCACATTTAATTGCCTTGACTTCTAGAAGCAACAGAGGTTTGGTTCTGAAGATACTAGATTCAAAACTAGAGATCCAGGGCATGACTGAGAATTGGAGCCCAGCGCAAACGAGAACAGTGTGTGAAAATCTGAGTGGAGGTGGCCTAGATTCTTCTCCGAATAGGCCCACAGATCTTTATTTCTGTGCTTAACACAGAACATGTTAAAATGCATTAAAAGAGTTCGATCTCTAGTTTGACTAGATATCAATTCAGGCTCTTTCTTATTCATGAAAATGTTAAGCAGGTGCTTAAACCCAAACCAGTCATGAATGCAGCTCAGGAATAGGTACTATCACACCAAAAGATTGTGCATATTTAAATCTCATTAAAATACTTGACTGAATCCTAACCATGCTGCTATCCACAGCATACATGAAACAGTGTTGCTTCAACAGAATCAACAGCAATCAGGTTGGAAGCTCAAGGTCTACATTGACGAGCTATCAAATACTGGTAAAGCACTATCAGGTAAGACACTTACCTTTTCTGCATATTCTGACACTATTTGCTTGATCTCATCGGACTGAAGTCCAACAATCTGGCCAACCGTGCTTGCTGTCAGTTTGCCCTGCGATTATTTCAAGAAAACATTTGGAGGTTTGGAACTGCCCATGCTTTTTACGTGGCAGTTTGCCCAAGCTCTACTTTTAACAGTAATAAACTCAACTATTAGACTGTATTTTGAGACAAACTATAACAACGCAGATGTGAGAAATAATGTACCTTTCATACTGGAAGCATATACAAAAAGTCTTCAAGTAGAACTGAATTCTACAGTGTATTTCTGTAGAAGGCACGCCATCAACTTTCAGACTAGACTAATTATTATCTATTCTTCTGTGACTTCAGCATAAACAGAAAGAATGATTAACAACTGAATTTCTTCCGTCCTCTCAGCCAGAAATCAAAATGTCAGCAATTTCAAAATCACTACAGCCTACAAGTTCTGTTGAATCATTAACTACAACCAATTAAGAAAACAAGATATGCATTCAGTATTTTCAGTGTCTTTGACTAATGGTGTCTATGAATATTTATCAGTGCTTTGAAAAACATCTTGAAACACACACAATTCTCCACTGTCCCCAGTAAAATGATTACTTGTCTGAGTATCTTCACAAGATGATAAAAGTAAGATCATGCCACATTTTGAGTAGCTGATTGTGATGTCTTTTCCCTGAAATTCATCTTGTAGAAACCGTCTGAAAGAGGCACTTATTTGTATTGCTTTTATCATTTCAAGGCAAATGATTACGTCGTCAGCCTCATAAAAGTTACTGTCTTCCTAATTCAGCCACATTTTCTTGCAGTGAAAATTTAAACAATCATTCTAAGACTTCAGACTCAGCATTAAACCAATTTTAGGCATAACTGCCATAGTCAACTATGACTTAAACAAAGTTACCAGTTTTAAATGCTGTTTACCTCTTCTGTTGCCATTGCAGCCATTCCAGTCATCAGAGTTTTAATGCGAAGCTAGGGCAAAATATGAGGAATTACTCATAACAATTTATCTGTCATTATTAAATTCTGTCTAGTGACAAGGACACATGTATACAATTAGCATCACATAACGTGTATTTTGATGTGTATAACAAGACAGTAAGTCTATGAAAATTAAAGAAGAGGTGTCTAAAGCTACCCTATTTAAGGAACATTCCTTAGAACAGTTCAGCTCCCACTGTCAACAGAAAACACTTTTATAAATTGTGCAGATTCCAAACTAAGAGTTAAATTTTTTGGTACTAAACATCAACAATTAGTTTTGTTCATCAGTTCCAGGCTCCATATTCTCCTGTGGGAAGCACCTCTCACTTCAGCTAAACATGGAAGTTTTTCTTCTTCCAGATAAGGACTGGACAGTGATAACTACTGCCCTCCCCCCAAGTTGGTAACATCCACTATGTGGATGAGGTATGTGGCACACCTCTTCAGCAGCCTGGAGGTCGTCTTCATCACAAGGCTCCACTTTTCCTGCTGCTGCAAGCCCTGGAGGTAGTGAAATTTTCTTGTCTTCAGCCTTTAAAAAAAAAAAAAAAATTACAATATTATATCTAGTTCCAGTATTCTAAAGTATTAAGAATAACAGCAATGAGAAAATGATGTCATTAAAACCTTGCAGCTACTGGAACATCCTCACACTCCAATTCATGCCAACTGAAATGTCACCCTCACTGATTTCCCAAAGATTTCCCAAGTATTCCAACTGTCCAAGTCAGTGACTCTGGCTCGCTATAGACATATCTGGGACAAAGATCCCTTATTCGAGAGTCTTCTGAGAACTACCAACCTCACAAGACAATTACCTACCTCAAAATATGATGTCTGCTAAATAGGAGAAAGCTCAAACTCTTTTTTTTTTAAACATAATTTTTTGAAACTTAATATTGGCACAACAAACATTTTATAAAGTGTAAAATTACCTAGTTTGGAGAGAAAAATTCGTATCACTACACTAATGAGAACTAGTGACAGAAAGACTCAATTTCTAGGTTGCCCTTGCACCACTAACCTCATTATTTAATCTTCCACTTCATCCTTACTGGAGGCCCCATTCACACAACAGACATGATGACCATCTAACATTAATTCCAGAGTCAGTAATATTTTTGAAGAAACAAGATGAACTCTATAAGTAAGACTGCAGCCTGTCAGTTACTTCAAGGGAAAAAGAGGTGTGCCTAGATTGAGAAACATCTGCTTTTATGAAATTTAAATGCTAAATTTGTATGTTGACTATTACAAGGAAGAACAGTAACCTTAATATACTCAGTGTATAGCATGTCTTCATTATCTCTGTTGGTAATAAAATCCTTGTAGCCAAAATAATATCTGCACTGAAATAAGAAAACTGCAAATACTCTGAGAAGGACACTTTTTAATTCTATAATCATCAAAAGCACAGTAGGGTTGCTACTTTTAAAGAGGTGCACTGATTTATTTAGGGCATGGTATCATGTTTCTCTATCACATTAAACGATGTGTTACATAAATTTTTCCTACAAAACTTATGAAGCTGAATAGTTCTTCAAAAAGATGATGAAATACTCTTTAATAAAAATCACATAAATGAACTCTTAATTAAAAAGCCACTCATGAAACAGACACTATGCCATCACCTCACAATAAAAAAGAGCCCATCAGAGTGAACAAAACACTTAAATCTCCTTTCTTCTAAGCAAAAAATATTTGTAAACTGTGGTCTTTGAGTACAGACGAAAGAAATCATTTAAAAAAAAAAAAAAGAGATAATACTCCAATGCATCATTTGTGGCATGCAGATTTTCAGTTACAGTTAGCCATTTTAAGAGATGGCAACATGAAAAGTTGTAGCTGTTTATTCTGTTCCCTTTATAATGTACAGTAACCAACACTTTAAAAACCCAATTCTTCCCATATTTTGAGTATGTACGAGTATACTTTTTACCTTTTCTGTTTTTCCTGCTTGCCTGCTAAATCCATATCTCCTGAAAGAACAATAGTAGAATGAAAGACACATGTTGCTTACAAATACATTATGTTTCTACCAGTTTTCAATATATGAAGTGCAGTAAAAAGTGAACTGTGTAACAAAACTAACATCCAGATTCAGGTTAATTCTGGAAAGTATTAAATACACCAAATAAGCAAATACTTGCATCATATTTACAGCATAATTTCAGACCCATCTACCCCTTCCATCTTGATAGCAAATCTAGACTGTACATAAAATATCGTCCTACAGAGCTCATGAAAGGAAGAAGCCATATTCTTTTTCCATTTGGAAGTTGAAAGGAAGAAGCCATATTCTTTTTCCATTTGGAAGTTGCAATATTGATTGATAGACTTTATGTAGAAGCATCATGAATTTAAGCCTGTTTATAAAGCAAAACCAGAGTATGTTAAATAACCATACCCTACTAGCAGCATAAAGTCAGAACTTGGCCTCCCATTGTACAAAAATGGTTCACGTATTATGAGGACTGTCTGGTCCCCAGAGAATGTACAAGGTAAGCAAATAAAACCCGAAATCTAACAGGAGTATGTCCAAAAAAATCTGATGCTCGGGCAGTAGAAAAAGACCCCAAACAATCAATTCTACATATATACAATACAAACCCAGCAGAAAACTGAATGTAGCCTTTCACCTGCCATATTCCAGTAGAGTAGCATGAACCTTTGATTCCTCATCTAGCAGTTCTTCAGCTCCTTTCTGACGTTTATATTTTCTCTGGGGTTTGTAAACCTCCTGTAAGATAGTGAATTAATTTAAAGCTTGTAAAATGCTTTTCTAAAATAAATGATTTATTGTTATCTAGAGTGATATATACCAGCTTGTTTCCCAACTCAATATACTTACCTAAATAAACATCCTTCATTTTATCTTTTTGGAATTACATGATAAAATCTTACTAAATTTACTTTTAAATTTAAAACTACTTGATACAGGACCTGTATTTCCGGGTTTCAAAAACATTTTAAATGAGCATCTAACAATAAACATCATTTGTTCCACTGCCTGCTCCAGAAGGCTAAAAAAACCCCACAATCTTCATCATCTATTTTAAAAAAAAAAAAAGCCCTATGATTTAGTTGATACAAAAAGGTTAACATTTCTAAACACTCACAGTAAGTTAATTCTCATTTTTATTTAATTATCATAATAAGACATGAAATTATTATCTACTCAGAATCACAGAATAACTCTGTTTGGAAAAGACTCCTGGGATCATCGAGTCTAACCATCTACCCTATCTTACAAGTTCACCCCTCAACACCTCATTTAAATGATCTTTAAACACATCCAGGGATGGCAACTCAACCACCTCCCTGGGAAGCCCATTCCAGTGCTCAACCACCCCTTCTGTGAAAATATTTTTCCTAATATCAAGTATAAACCTACTCCATTGTAACATGAACTCATTCCCTCTTGTTCTATCACTAATTGCTTGTGAGAAGAGACCAGCATCAACCTCTCCACAATGTCCTTTTAGGCACTTGTAGAGAGTGATGAGGTCTCCTCTCGGCCTCCTCTTCTTCAAACTACAGAACTCAATAGAACCAAAGTAAATTTTATTAAATTTAAGGAAGAAAAAGATCTTAAAGTTCATGCTATCCTAATGTGATCCCATAGCTCGGGAACAGCCTATCAAGTAAAGTAACGATTTCTAAGTACTATTTTCTGCTGATAGAAAAGTATTGGAACAACAAGAAGCTATCCCAACAATGTAGCCACAACTGTTATAGCTCCATAAATATGGTCTATATTAAAGTACTTTTTAACTTGTCTTTCCCTTTAGATCAACTAGGACACTATAAAAGTCTATATAACCAAAACAGGAACATCACCTCTCCGTTAAAGAGACATCCTCACCTTTTCCTAAAAATTGAAGCCATGAAATACAAATTAGAACCACGATAACTTTTACTTTGTCTGTATTTTTGCTGTTTGGTGAAAGACTAGGGCACAGCGAGTCTGTAATGCAACATTTCTGTTGCTGGAATAAAGGTTAAGTTAATCACATCTAGGACTTTTTTTGCTAGCAAGGATACTGAAGAAGAACCTAACCAAGAACATGTGGGGTTTTTTTACTACAACAGATATTTTTTATGAAGTGTCACATTCAATCCATTAGATTACATTTTTCCTCCTCCTTTTTCTGAAAAGGAAATTCCAGCGCTCATCACAGCAGAGAAAAACCTTCATCAAATAATGACCATCAAAAAGGAGCAGCCCCCTCTCCTGTGGTACATATTACAGTAAGGGATTATAAATCCTTTAGAGGCCAGGCTCAGAATGCTTGGAACAAGTAATTACAAAAAAACCTGTGGAAATCAAAGCTTGGGCTTTTGACATACACATTAAACTTAAGAAAAATCTTATTCCCAAGGGACAGAATATTCAATGCAAGAAAAAAAAAACCAAAAGGAAAAGGAAAAAGACTTTTTTGCTTTATCTGACTTTTTTGTGCAACACAAACTACGATATTCAACAAGCAATTTCTGCACCATAACCTTGCAAAAGACCGAAGGCTATTTTGGTGAAGACATGTAATCCCAAAGAAGATATTTCAAACAAGTGAAAATAGACAGTATGCCTAGGCAAGTTTATCCTGAATTTGTCAGTCACCCTTTGCAATTTTTACTTCGTTTCTAATCTCAATTTCTGTCATCTTTGTTTCTAGCTATTAAATCTTGATACATTTTGGACTGTCACATCAAAAAGCTTTTATATACTTTCACACCTACAGAAAAGCAACGTACACCATATAAGTAGTCACAGCTTTTATGATGGCACTCTGTATTATACCTGTGCTGTATCAAGTATAGGCACCATACCATAAACATTAGTCTTGGAATCAGATAATTGAAAAGTTGAACAAAAACACCACAAGATCATCTCAATTCACTAGACAGTCACCTTTCAGCAGCAGTTCTTACTCTAATAACCATCAATGATATTTAATATTCCCTTTTCTAACCTTTAGACCTGATTGTGATAATAAATCTTACTGTATTGCCCCCTTGAGAAGAGAGGAGTAGGTTCTTAGACCAGAGTTATAATAATGAATTCAGGCAACAGATTAATCTTTCACATTTGCTGGTCCTCTTTTAGGAAGCGGATTTATCTTCCAACTTGAGTGTATCATGATTTAAAGGTGACCAGCAAATGAGCCTTTATCTAACAACCACCTTCTTCTTCTTTCAGTTCCTGTGGTCAGATATGAAAGCTTGTACACTTTATCTCCTGAAAATTCACTCTGTGTGTTCTTCCAGACCACATTTGTGCCTAAATACGTTAAGACATCTCATGAACTAATCTCTTGTTAAGAAGATCAGCCGCCAGCTGTAGAAGATATAATCCTGACAAAGCTCTTGTATTTAAGGAAAAGATAATTGCTCATATGCTGAGCAATGACGAACAAATGTCAAAAATTTGTCTACCATGAAAATGCACCTGAAAACTACAGATCTGTGATCCAGAGAAGACAGAACACAACTTAATCTCTGCTATGTCACTGTCTTGGAGCTCTACAAACTACTTTCAGAAAACACAAAGGTAGATATGTAAAGGAAACCCAACCAAGCACTTTGGATGAGCTGCTTGAACGGACCCAACATTTACTGTGTAACTGCACACAGAGTAGACTGCTCTCCTTTTCAGAAAAGTTCTTCCAAATAAATGCATTAATGAAACAGAATAAATGCATCAAAGAATTAGAACATAAAAACTGGAAACCAACTCTGTTCCTAGCAATCAATGGGATTCCTTCATCACTGTTAATCACGTATCTTGTGTGTTTTTTCAATTAAAAAAGTCTTAGGTGCTGATGTCTCAGCAGCACTGTGATTTCTTTGTTTCTGTCTCTACAATGACAAGGTTGGTATCAGCCACTTGCGCACAGTATCTTGAGTGGTACTGAAAGACAATGCAGGTAAGAAACAGGCACACTTGAAAAATTAGGACAATTACCCTGAGAATAAATAGAAGCTCTGTGAATTTCAAGTGCTACTTGATATAACATACTGTGTAAATTTGCTTTCTTACATGGTTTTTCCCTCTGTAAAGGATTATACAGGTGTACAAACAAAATAATAATCCCACTCACAAGGGGAGTTAATTCATAAAATGGAAAACAGATGTCACCGGAAAAGACAAGTGTTGCTGGCTAAATGAAAAGACTTATACTAAGTATGTTGATAATTAAAAAAACGCAACCAAACCATGGGGAACAGTTAGAGACTGTGATTGAAGTATCACAGTAAGAGTAATTATTCAAATAGATTAAGCAGGGATTTCTGCTGGTCATCACCTGGAGGCTGACATTTTTCTGTAAAGATGTGCTGTTACTCAACCACATATATTAAGTTTGGCAGCACTTAGGTTGTTAATATGGAAACAACTACCTCCAAAACATGGAAAAGGAGTATGATGACTCATCTGGTCCATTATACAAACTATTATGCACCTCGCTGTATTGGTATTTAACACCTCTATAAGTGGATGAAGAGTTTAGGGTATGACGAAACAACCTGAAATACCACCAATTTTCTCAGAAAAGTGGGGTTTCGCTATCTCTTGAGGAGCTTTGAGAGACTCCCATTTGGAGAATATCCAAATTTCTCCTCCCTTCTCAAATGCTGGCTTGGGAATTTCCGAAACGGGGTGTGGATTTTTATTGCTAATTACAAGAAGTAAAAAAGTTAAGTTCTGAAATGCAAAAAACTTAAACTGAGATCATTACAGTTTTGATTAATTTCAAGATAGAGAGTCCTATTGCAGATATCTTCAAACAGTCTGCTGGGGGTTTATTAGCCTGTGAGCTACTTTGTGGCTCTTATTTGATAGTGTGGACTCTCTGTGCAGGCAGATGATGTAATTTATCTGCTGATCCGGTGCACAACTAAAAGGTTTTTAATCTCGTATGTTGTCATTTTGAGACCTGTTCGAAGATCGAAGCTCAACAAGTAATTTAATTGGTACCTTCTCATGAGAGAACCCAGTTCTGGCTACACTGAACAAAACTACCCACCACCATTTCATTATTAAAACCACTTGCTTCTTGATCATAAATATCTAACATACTTACAAAGATATCAGTAACAGTTTTGATAGCCTTCTCTTTTCTTTGCATAAATTCATCATCCTGCAAGACATTAATGAAGGTGATTAAAAGTACTAGGAATGGAAATTACATCTCAACCATTGCAATGAATTTAGCAAACAAAATTGTCAAGTTCCTTACTGAGGTGCCCAATTATTCAGTGAAATGTTATTTATTTCCTGTAACACAGAAGAATATTTGCTTCTCTCATCAGCTAGGTAGGTACCACATCTTTATAAATGTAGCCAGATCAGCAGTCTTTCTCCTCTCCACTTATACAGTACCTGACACAAATGCAATCCCAGCTCAGTACTGGGACCTCAGATCATTACTGCACTGTGAAGAAATGAAGTTGTGATGGACTTAACGTGGAAAAAAGAAGTTTCCCCTATTATTACTTTAGTTTCCAAGTGTTAAATGCAATCAAATAACCCAAACCAAAATCCTAATTAAAAAAAAGTTAATAAATTGACTTTCCCAATACAAGGGACATCTACCTTTAACACTGTTACTGTATTAGAGACAAAACTTGCATCCCAGCTTTTAAATATGCAATTGCTTTGGGATACGCACGAACAGGAATGATGGCTCTGCACTATAGGCACAAATCTAAGCTTGTTACAGCTGTTCTCCTGCATGAAGGAAACTTTCTATCATTACTGCAGAGTAGGAAAAAAAGAGGATCACTGCATTGTACTAAGCAAGTAACTTTAAAGTGGGCAGTGTTTGCCTATTATCCAAATAAGAAGGAATGTGAAGGTGTCTGAACAGTACAAAATTACTCTTGGCACTACAGTTATAGGTAAAATTACATCTCTCACTCTGGCAATCACTTTTTGCTGAGACAAGTATATGTTCTTTTAACCCAATCCTCTCCCTCTCTGTCTCTCTCCAGTTTTGAATAAAACTTTTTAAGAAACTAGTTTTCAAGAACATACATTGGGGTTTGGATACAGGGAAACAACTGAGTCTCCCTGCATACAAACAGGGATAAACTAGGGATAAACCAAGTCCCTAGTTACAGAGCACAGCATACCAATTTTCATTTCATTAATCAGCTTCTCGACTGCACACTTGGTGCTTTAAAACACATTTCAGACAACATAGCTCAAGTTACATGGTCTGTCTGGACACACCGCACACAACTCCACATCGATTCCCAAACTGCGCTACCTTGCAAGCCAGACCAACAGAAAATTACTAAACACTGCAGAAAAACTGAAGTGACTACTAGGCAAAAGTTAATCAGTTTCCATGTTCTCTATGTCATAACCTTTTTCCCAGCTGCATTTGTACAAGGATTCTTTTAGGATGAGTTAACAAAACAATAGTAAAAGCAACCTGTATATTGCACTGATTTCAGAGCTGTGAAGCTACTATTGCACCTCAGCATTTGACATTATTATAGTAGAAACAAGAATTGGCTTGACCTTACCTCTGGTAGTCTATGAGTTTTTTGAAACTGTGATATAGAGTAAGAACGGATATAGTCTCCCATTTCTTCTCTTGTTTCTATTGCACGTTTCACCAGCCACTGAAAAAATACAACTCAAAAAGCTCAATGCAGTGGAAAGGAGGAATAACAGCAGCAAACACCAAACTATCAAATAATTATCTTTAATATGAGAAAAAAAGCTAAAAGTACATTAAGCACACAAGCAATAACATGATTTGTAAACACGACCTATTCCTAACAAAATTATTCAGTATTTTATGAACATCACATTGCTTTTCTACATCCCAAAATACTCAACGGAACAACCAGATATTGCATATCTTAAGAAACCACATGGCTTTTTTTATAATAAAAGTTTTATATATAAACCCCTACATATTCTACATCCTGTTGAAATATATTGAACCATACCACTCACACCACAGAGAGATTCAATAATCTAAAGAAGATCAAACAGCCTTCCTTTATAAGCTCCTTGGAGAGGCAGCTGGTATCTGCTCAAAACCAACCCATTCTTTGTAAGATGTTATTTGTGAATAGTACACTGTAAAATTAGTGATTTTATTGTATGATTTCCCCTTTATTTAGCTTGCATTGTAATTTCTCATATACTGAATAGCTTTTACATTATAATTAATTTCATATAACAAGTATACGTATCCAGGCGGGTTTTAAACATCTCCATAGGAGATTCCACAAACCCCCTGGGCACCCTGTTCCAGTGCTCTATCACCCTCACTGGGAAGAGGTTCCTTCTGATATTTATGTGGAAACTCCTATGTTCCAGCTTACACCTATTGCCCCTTGTCCTATCACTAGATGACACTGAGAAAAGCCTGGCTCCATCCTCCTGACATCCACCCTTCACATACTTATAAACATGAATGAGGCCACTCCTCAGTCTCTTGGACTAGATGATGTTTTGGGGTCCCTTCCAATCTCTAATGTTCTGTGATTCTGTGAAGTATGGAAAGAAATATCTATTGCAAATTTCAACTATTAAGGATTCTTATTTGAAAAACCCCTTTACAAACAAAACCATACAAAATATTTTGAAGCATAAGCAAAGTTCATGGGAAGAATTTGCCAAATGAATTTCTGTAATCCAAATATTTGTGTCTTCAATAAAACCATTCAAAAACAAAAATGAAGAGGATCCATTGACTAGAAATGGATGTGGGATACTTTGAACATCACTCTTTTAGCTTGAAACTTTGAGAAGAAAAACCAAACAACCCTGAAGTGCTCTCTCAAAAATCTCAGTTGCCTCAAACCTACATACTAAAAGAAGAAATCTACTATTTGAGCTAAAAATATGCTTTAACAAGCATGTTTCACCACCCTAAATAAATAGTTGTATTATCTACAGTATTGTTATGACTCATTTAATAATAACATTATGTAATCAAAATACAGAATAATACAAAATACCAAAAAAATACACAACAGTAGTTCATGAAACAAATGGATGTAGTTTTCTGCCTTTTTGTTTTAATCTCTGCCGTGGAATGGCCAACACACCTGGCAGCTCACCAGTCCAAGAACTATGCTGTACCAGCCTGCACAGCACACATTCCATTCTATGGTCAAAATACTCAAACCATTACTGTACTCTAAAAGTTATAAATGCTGCCCTACTGAATAAATAATAAATCTCTCAGTTCTATGAAGCACTGGATTTACAGCACATGCACAAAATGGGATTATACCCTGCACACATCCAGGTTCACCCTTGCCTACTCCAGAGAAGCCCTTGGAGATGTGCTTTAAAACAAATGGATAGAACATATGGCTGTGGGCTATGGGATGGTCATTCTTCTACAAAGGAAGTGTGAACTATTCACAGCACCCAGCTCTATCAGTCTGAGTAGGAGGAGACAGGCTGGGTCTGTGTGGGAATTGGAAGAAATTAGAAGTTGAACAGAAAATGTCCCGGTCTCTCATTGCCAGGACCCACTCAACCTGTTGTGTGTCATTAGTTCATTATTCTCTGACAGAAGAGACCACTTGGAGCATTACCTCAATTTGTTTATCCGGGCTGCACCCCTGGTAAAAGCCTTTATGGCTTGCCTATGTGCGTATATAAAATTTTCCTACTATGGATCACTTACTGTTTTTAAAAACTACAGTTCCACTGTGAAAAAAATGTATCTTCAAGCCTGTGGTGTGCTCAAGAAGAAACATGTGCCCGTACAACAAAAAAGACATTTATAAGACCACACAAAAAGCCACAAAAGCTTGAAGTACATTTTAAATAATGCTGGGGAAGATAAATCTTGTGTGCTGTTGACAGCTTGTATAGGAGGTCACATAAGAAATTAGATCAATCTTGGGATCCAAGTTTGAATGAACAACTGCTTTCTCTGCCATAGCCATGAACAGCTGGAAAGTGAGGGAAAGATGATGAGAACGAGAGACACAAAAATGCAGACTATTAATTACAAAACACATCAACACTCAGCCTGCGTTACACAGAATTTGCTAGGAAGAACAGCACTGTTTCTGCCCAACTGTTACATTTCTGTTGCACACTATGGCAGCAATCCAGCCCAATCTCATTTCTTCCTGTAAAGGATTCATCTAAATTGCTCTCATCAAATTCACCAGACTGGTTTGCACAGTACAAGAGCTACTGAGACACAATGCCAGGTGAAGGCAGGAGCTTCTGTATCATTTGGGAGCTGATTTGAGATTTAGATAGCAAGCAAAATCTTGAATTTAACCGAGCATCACATAAACTGTCACTATCAAATACGTAATTCCTACTTGCCACAGTGTGGTCAGCCTATTACAGCTCTTGAACAATCTTTTTCAGAACACAATATACTACTGACAGCACAAAGTTTTCTTGACAACCTGTTTTGGATGGGACAAGATGAGGAACCAACAAGCAAGTGGAACTTCACATGGACCCGACAGAAAGATACAATTTCTAAAAACCACCCTCTACATAGAGAAAAATAAGCTCATCAAGGAAGACTTCTTCACCAAGTATGGCTTTGATATACCACCTGCTGGCCAGCTACTAACACTGAGAATCACTGCCTGCAGGGAAATCTCAAAACCAGTTTCCTCTCTGCTTAGAATTACGTTTCTCCTTTCCAGAGGTAATTTCCCAAATCAGGATTTTGGATAAAGCAGGTCAAAGAAAGAATACCCAGAGCTGTAGTTTCTACATCAGAAGTGGTAGGTCGCATTCTCACTTTAGGAATTATTTTTCCTGTGAAAGAAGTCTTGCAGTTGATACATGTAGCCATTCATTATCATTATTATCATCAAGTGACCAGATTAGGAAGTTAACTTGAGTTGGGATTACTTTTTCTTGCTAGGAAAATACACATTTAGAAGTAAAATCTCACACTAGCAAGATGTAAAACTTTCCACTTTAGGCAGCATCAGCACAGCTTGAAAGCTGTATCACAGCAGCACACACCACAGAACTTTCTGCAGGGAGTGCACTTCAGTGTGGTTTTCCTCAGGAGCCTCCTACCAGAAAATAACAAGAAAGAGCCAACAGGAAGTTTTCCACACTTCTTACAGAGTAGAATTTAGATTAAACTCTTACTTGCTAAATTCTTTCACAGGCAGGAGGCAAGGAGACATTTAATGAAGACTTAAGTAAGCTTTTTCATGTTCCCTGTATATCAAAAATACATTTCTGTGGGCAGATGAAAGTAAACTCAAAAAACGGTAACTGCATACCAAGGATTCTCAAGATACCACACGCAACTGGAACACATCACGTTAGTCTAAACCTTCATAAAATGAAGAACTAAGAGCACGAACATGGCCAATAAGTGGCGCTTAGGAAATACATAGTAATAGGAACACATGTCAGAGCAATTTCTTATTTCGCCCATACAGTTTTTAAGTGATACAAATGAAGGATGAGTTATGCTTAAACAAACAACCCCAGCTTGCTTTCATCTGATTTATATCCTTACCTCTGAATGGTAATCTGCACAACTTGCTCCATAAGCTTAGAAGCAGATATTTCACAATCTGTGTTTCTTTCATACTCTGGCAGAGTAGATTATCAAATTGTGAGACAAGCTCAGACTTAGGTCCACAAAGGCAGAAATCTGACTCCATCCCAAAGAATTTAAAGACTTTGTTTCGTGTTCTTCTAAAACGTCGACCAAACAATACTTAGCTCTATTATCCATAATGTCACCCAATTCTTGAAAACCATTCATTTAAACTACTTTTCTGTGATTATTAATTCCCAAATGAAGTAACTAAACAAACTATAATACAGACCTTGGTTAAACTTTTTAAGCAAGTTTTATTGCCTTTTTCAGCAAAGCATCAATAGACCACAAAATTATTACCTGCACAACAGGAAATATATGAATGAAATCCAGTCCCTGGATCTGATGTGGTTCCAAACGATGAGGACACTTCATTTTTGGTAATACTGACACAATTTTTTCAGTTAAGGCACTATTATAAAACAGCAAAAGCACACATGTATATATGTATACTTGTAAATACAAAAATTATTTTTGCAAAAATAATTTGCAGTTAGAAGGTTCCCTCTAGTGGCTTTAATTGTGTAAAGCTGTGAAAAGCACTTTCACTTACAAAATAGCTTTTGCATTGTACTTACTATATATATAGTAAGTCTGAAGAGGTGATTAAATCCCTCTTGCTTTTAATTTCTTTTATAGCATTACACATAAAAATTCAAGATCTGATCAGATGAAATGCTCATGTAAAATACATCTACCACCATCTCTGCATATTATTATTAAGAGAAATGAAAATTTTGACATAATGCTTATGAGGCAATTTCCCCTATGGCTCTATGCTAATATTGTACAGCATGGAAACACCAGCACCTCTCTATACAAAGCAAATGCAATTAAAATGCAAATAAAAAAGGCAATCAATAGACGCAAGATCCTTCCCTAATTTATGTTTCCCTGTTTATTCCAACCCAGCACTTAAATAACAGGACATCTTCAAAACATCTTCAAAATAATACTGAGAAAACAACTTTTCCTTATCTTGAGAACATCACAGAAGCAATGAGCCACCACCCACATAAACATCACTGGGACAGCAAAACAGACTTTGCTTGTATGACTGAACACTTTAGATTTACACATAAATCATTGTTGCTGTTTTGGGAAAGAAGCCTGAGTTTTGTTTTGCCAGTTTTGCTTCCAGTCAGTTGGAAAGATAACACACCATCTTGAGAATAACTTAACTATTTCCTTGCTGTTCTTAAGGATAACAAAGATGAAACAAAGTTTCTGTGCAATCTCCTCTAGTGCACTTGAATTGGATGATCTTCAGAGGTTCCTTCCAACCCTTACTGTTCAGTGATTCTACGGCAATTATAAAAACTACCTGTGCTCTTAACACTGCTTACTGTAGTTAGTTACCTAGGATGATTTAAGCGTATCCAAGTTTAATGGTAATAACCAGCAATCTTTATTTTTAAATTTGTTAGTCTTGCTGATACTAAATGACTCTCAAGAAAACAGCACAGGGAAGATGTTGTTTTCTGCTACACTCAGCAAACAAGTCTCTTTGTGCAACTGTATCAGACTATTCTTACTTTCTGCAAATTTTAATTATGGCTTCTCTTATCAGAGAATGAAGTATTAAGTTACATTAGAAGGTGTTCCCTTTCTCAGCATAAAGGATTTTTACAGGCTCCGTAGTACAGGAATTAGCTCAATTATGAGCCACATAAGAAATGAATCAAACCAAAATGGTCTCACTGGATCACTATCAAGAAGTAACTACTCCCTCTTCCTCCTCAGTATGGGGTAGGCAACTGTATAATACTTCAGCTTTTGTTGCTGATGCCCACAACTACAACCCAGATCAATAAAGAAGAATCAGAGGATATTTACACAGCAAAATGCAGACCCAGAGAACTGAAAGAAGGTCTTCTAATGTTGTACTCCAGTTTCCAGAAGCATGGTCTCCCTCTGCCTTTTTTTTTGACCTCTGAGTCATCCCCTTGCACCAACACAAGCATCTGTGCATAGATAATTGATCCAGAAACTGATTCAGTAAAAGTTTGGGTTTTTTTGGGTAGGTTTTAATCTAGATCAGTTCCCAATCTAGTTTGATGTGGAGCCATATAAATGTTTTCACTGTTTCGCAGGGATATAAGAACATGGTAGCGCAGAGGGGACTAGAACTGCCTTTTTTGGAATAAGCTTCTTCATGGTTTTGGAGTTTGTGAAACTACAGTCTGAGCAACCTAGAAACCAGAACCATGTTTTCCAAACAAGTGGTCCTGAGAATTAGGAAACTTGGAAATAAAAATTAAGAAATCTTTCTTATAAAGAAGTAAATATCAGATAATTTCATGCCCCTCACCCGCTTCCCCTTTTCTAGAAAGAAAATAAAAATACAATTTGCCATTTAATCAACTTACATTTTTTGACCAATAGTAGAGTTCTCCTGAAACAATAAATCAACATCGATGTCAAAGTTGCAAGTAGTGATGCACCACGTCATGCCACCTACCACCTAGCAAAGGACAAACAGCATGGTTAATTCCATTTCAATTTGGAAAGATAAACCCAAATATATCTTAAAGGCTTTAATTCTTTTAGAAGCTACAGATTATTAGTTTCCTCATCCTCAGTATTTCTGCATAGAAACTGAAATACATACAGAAACCATGTATGTAGAAGTTGACACATGTAAGACAGATGTAATACACATAAACACAGAAAAAAACCAGCCATTAGTGACATTCTAAATTCTTCTATTAGCTTTATCCATTAGTCTTGAAACAGCTCTTGGATTTCTTTAAAAATAGATAAAACACAACAGTACGTTAAATATCATGATCTTTAAAAAGCTGACCACATTAATATTTTATCAAGAATCTTAATTTCTGTAATCTTATATTTACCTTTGTATGTACCTTCGCTACTGTTATTCTTTGCTTGCTGTCACACACAACTCCAAGTGCTAGACATGGTATAAATTTAGTAACAGAAACCTCCAGCTCTGTAGAAATCTCTATTTCAGGCCCTGTTCCTACAGATACTCAGGCATGCTTTAACTCCCGAGCCATTTCATCAGCTTTACATAAACTACATCAATACTTAAAGACAACACTGCATAAACATGCACAATAACATGCACAATAACCTGACTGTATGCAAAGAACAGAAAAAGGGATTAAAATGTGGAATAACTTGCCAACATTACACAGCAATTTAGGGTGTTCTATACCAAGGTTTTCTAACACATGAGGGTCTAACATTTCAAAGAGTTAACCAGTATTCCTTGCATACTAGCAGCTAGACCATTTTCAATAGCAATGCTTATTTTTGTAAATGTCAGTTGCTGTCATGAAATGGAAAATCGCAATTGTATTCAGGCAAGTATAAACCTGATGCATCCATTTCCACATATAAATGCAACACTATTACATCCTAAGGCCTTGAAACTGCTTTGCGTCTGTGCTCACAACCTCCCCAGCAGCCAAGGTCAGTAACACCAAGCAGTGTGAAGAAAGTAAAATTTCACTGCAAAATTAAAGCTATGCTATGCTCAAAGAAGGAGCAGAAAGCAGAAGTGCCCACTTCCAGGCTGTCTTTGTGTTTTCCAGCCCTGTTTCAGGAACTTCTCAGAGTCAGCACTAAACCAATTTACAAGTCTCTTACTAACCTGAACTTTGCTCACTGCCAGAATCACAAACTTCCTGTCCACCACAATGAAAGGTTAACATACATTTCATCCTAAAGGTACACAAAACCAGCCCCAAAAAAACCCAGCAGGGTAATTGTTCCACTCTTACACGGAGCCTCTCAAGACAAATATTTTGTCATACATTAATATATTTTAAAATTACCATGCTATCCCCAAGTAACAGGTCTATCCAGATATTCTAACTGCAGTTGAGAGTGGTAAAAAGTCTCCATTTATTACTCCAGTTAAGGCATAACACCCACAAGAAAAAGTACACCAGCAATTCACTTGCATCCAGTTGCCTCCTCTAAAACAGGCCTTGCCGCACAAAATAATCCTTTTTCAAGACAGAGATCCTACCTGCCTGCAACTAGGTTGTGTGCAGAATTTTTTACATAGGTAAGCCTCATGTGTTGCAAGTGTCTTTTTAAGTCACCTTGAACTGCTGAACTAACTAGCAAAAACCCCAGGAGCCTCATATACTTTAAAAAGGTTTTAAAAAATATTGCATTGGTCTCACCTTGTCAAAGGGCGATAACCCTTTTATCCTTGCTCGAAAATACCCAGCAGCCACCAACAGTTCTAAAATCTCAGACAACTTGATGTTTTGTTCCTCATCTTCTCTTGTTTCAACCTGACAAATTAAAAATGCAACAGTAATTCACTGTTTCTCTTGATTCTTCAGATGAACACTTTCCGAACTTTATCTTAACGTGGACAATGCATCAGGGAAAACCATCAGCAACTTGGATCTTAATTTGAACGGCAGTAAAGAAATAGGTAATGCATTCCTACATGGATTTAACATCACATTTTTTCACCCAGTTAAATACTTTAATCTGCTTTTGCTGTTCAGATTCCTGATCCACTGCTTGTCTCCAACTAGACAGATTGCTCGTATTGCCATAAGACAGTTAATTTATTCCACATTCTGCATGTTTCCTTCCATTTCAGGGTTCACACAATATCATACATGCCAACTTCACACTTCTATAGAGATTTATAAAACTATACAAACCTTTTTATGAAAACAGGAAGAGAAATGCACGTGGAATCTCACGTTTTAGGTAATTTTAAGCAAACTCAAAGTACAGCAGTAACAAGATGTGAGTGGTAACGGCCAGGTTGGCCAGTTTCTGTGCTCCCAAGCCTTAACAGCACAGCAAACTCCTAGTAGCGTCTTTGTCCCCTTGTTACAGGGTGAAAGCCCACAGCCCCAGGATCATACGTGGTTTCCCGAAAGCACAGAGCACCCGGCACCCCACAGCTAGGCCGGACTGGCAGATCATGGGGCTCTGCATCTCCCCTTAGAGGCTGCAGGGACCTCCACACGCCCTCCGCACCTTCCTCTTCGCCTCTCTGCCCCAAAACCTTGCCCACAGCCTCCTCCTCCCCCTCCCACATAGACCAGAAAAGCCTCTAGAGCAGGGGGCACAGGGAAACACAGGGCTGAGCGCATCAGCTCTGCCTGCAGACCCCGCCGGCGAGGGGCCCTGCTCCCCGGCCCGGCAGACCGCACCCCACGGGGCAGAAGCAGCGACCGCACCGCACGGTACCTCCGGTGGCCCCCGGCTCTCTTGTCCCCGTGGCAGCGCCATGGCCCTGCCGCTCGGCCTCTCCCGTCCGCTCCCCCCGCCGCAGCGCCCGGGCCCAGCGATGAGGCCGGCCGGGCTGCTGCCGGGTTCCCCCACCCCCGCTCAATGGTTCGCCCGCGACCTCCTTCGCGTGCAGGCGCGGCCGGGCTGTGCCATTCGCGGCCGAGGGGGGGAGCTACGGAGGCTCAGGGCGGGGGCTGCGCCGGTCCCGGCGGCTCATGTGACTGATGGCACTGGAGCGAGCACCGGCCCCGCCCCCGCCAACCCCCGGTGCAGCCTCGGCGCTGCCCGCTGGGCCCTCCCTTGCCGGCCCACTCCTTCAGCTGGGGGGCATCGCAAGCCAGCGAGTGGTCGAGCCTGGCTTTGGCCTCAGTCTGACAGCGCGGGGCGGACCCCGAGGCGCCACGGAATGGTCTGCGGTGGAAGGGACCTCAGAGATCATCTAGTTCCAGCCCCTCTGCCGTGGGCAAGGACACCTCTCACTAGAGCAGGTTGCCCAGAGCCTGTCCAACCTGGCCTTGAACACTTCCAGGGAGGGGGCATCCACAGCTTCTCTAGGCAACCTGTTCCAGTGCCTCTGCACCCTCACAGGGAGGAATCTCTTCCTAAGGTCTAAGCTAAATTTACCCTCTTTTAGGTTGAAACCAGGGTGAGACTGGCACACCAGCTGGGAAGCTCTACCCAGACACTGGTGGGTGACTAACACCTGCCCTGGCTCTACCATACTTTAGGCTCATGAATCATACAAGTTCATCTTTCAGGGGTGAACTTGTAGGGTAGACAGTTGGACTTGATCCCAGAGGTCTATTCCAACTAGAGTGATTCTGTGATCAAATTACACAGATGCACAAGGATTTACTGGATGATAACACTCTGGTGGTTACAACACTCCTGGTACGACAGAATAAGGGGTGATGGTTTTAAACTGCAAGAGAGTATATTTAGACTGGAAATCAGGAAGAAGTTGTTTACAATGAGGGAGGTGAAACACTGGAATAAGTTGCTCAGGGAGGTAGTGGGTGCCCAATCCCTGGACATATTTAAAGGTCAGCCTGGGTGAGGCTCTGGGCAACCTGCTCTAGTTGCAGATGTCCCTGCTTAGTGCATGGGGGGAGTTGGATGAGATGACCTTTAAAGGTCCCTTGCAACCCAATGCATTATATGTTTTTATGATTGTAACTCAACCCACAGCCTGGAGGCAGGGTGGTCTTGTGGATGCTTGGTTTGGAAATACCTGACAATGGTCTTTCTTCAGGTCTCCCTCAGGTGTCTAGTTTCTCAGCATTTTGCTGCGCACAAAGATTAAAAAATAATCTCTGTGTTAGGCTGTGTCTCAAGGTGTCTCAAAGAGGTGAGGGTACAAGAAAGTCACATTTGAGCATTGTCTCCATCTGTTGGAGGGCATTTGAGCATCCATGAACCAGCCCACACCGACTAACAGAGTAATAATAGAAGCAAAAATATGCCAAACTGGCTCAGGCCACGTACTGGTATAACCACAGGCCACACCTTAATTAGAATTGCAGAAAACAGTTATGCAGCCCCAGAGGCTAACATGCTCACCGGACCAACCCAGGCCTCCTGCTTTTTGTCTGCTGCCTTCTTGCAGAGGACTGTGTGGCTCTAATTTGATTATCATGGAGAGGAAGACTGAAACACACACACACGATAGACCCCACCCAAACAAACAGAGAAGTGTTGGAACAGAAGAGCAATAGGAAGCAATGTACATGACCTCTAGACAGAGTAGCCAGTACAGGTTCTAAGATAAAAAGGAAAAAAAGTCTCTTGAACCATGATAAGATCATAAAATTCCTTTTCTAAGAAATACATTAAAGGATAAATAAATAGCCATGGGCAATATAAACTAGGGGCTTAAGTAATAACTGAATATCAGACAGAGGAAGGATTGAATCTACTCAACAGTTTTTCTGACTTTTTAAAGCATCATAAATGAAAATGAGGGTGATTGAGCTAATTAACTCCTGTGGACTTTACAACTCATACAGTTGGCACCCAAAATCACAAAGCTGTCTTGAAATTATGTATTTACAGGAATGTAAAAACTTGTTTTAATTTGCTTTATGTCTATGCAGCCACAGGGACTGGAAACATTTTTTCGTTTACAGTGAAGGCTGGAATGTTCTTTCACCTAGTGTATGGTGAGGAAATGAAAGGGGAAGCCATGAAGATACAAAAGTGTATTTCTGTTGTTATTATTACTCATCTTTGATGACTTGAACCTCAGTAAAATACTCCACAAAGACATTGTTTCCCAATATCTAATTGTGATGCAAATTCACCGTTATCCAGACAGAGCTGTTGTCCCCTATGACATTGAGATAATCAATCTTCTAAATACCAATTAGGTTTTTAAAAAGTCCCAAAGGGGGTACCATTTGAAAAAGTAAAGCCTCCCTTCCTTCAGATCTTCAGATTTTGTGCTTGCAAATCCTCTAGCAGATTCAGCTTCAGTATTCATTTATCCCTTCTTTGGTCTGTTTTGATCTGTGAAGGCAAGCAAGCTCTGACTCTTGGTGCAGCTCCTTTGAACAATCCTGTTTTGATTTTTCAGTGTCATTAATCTTGACCCTAAAAAGCTGACCTGAGGGCCTCCTTCCTTTTTTCTAACCACACTGTTTATTGTGCTGTTCAGCCTGGATTTCTAACAACATCAGACCTGGTCACCACTGAAAATGTAGCAGTAGATTTCACTGTATCTTTTAGCACATATTTGGTTTTTCTCATAACAAGGATTGTAACAGCAACAGCAAGAGCTTTGTTTTTTATTGGACAGACACGGTTAGATAAAGACAGACTTAGATAACTTTCCAATATTCTCCATGCTGAGAAGCCTAAAAGAGATATATTTCCATAAACATTGTGTGACAGATAAAGATAAATTTAAGTGTAGCTCCCTGTACAACAGTCCTTTGTGAAGCATCTTTTTGTCAGGTACACCACTTTGTCAGGTATTGACATCATAAACCAGTGTCACAGACAGATCTTGGAGTAAATGGGAAGGAACCCAGTGATTGCCTTGGACAAGACTGATAGATCCTTGCCTTGTATCATTAGTGATACAACAAGAGGAAAAGGCCTCAAGTTGTGCCAGGGGAGGGGAGGTTTAGATTAGACATTAGGATTAGACAGAGTGGTCAGCTATTGGAACAGGCTGTCCAGGGAGGTGGTGGAGTTGCTGTCCCTGGATGTGTTCAAAAAACATGTAGATGTGGCAGTTAGAAACATGATTTAGTGGGCATAGTGGCATTTGGTTGATGGTTAGACTTGATGATCTTGGACGTCTCTTCCAAACTTAATGATTCTAATAGACTTCAGTTATAGACCAGAAAGTGACAAGATTGGTGGGTGCTTTAATTTTGGGTACTTTGACTTTTGAATAACTTTATGAGACTTGAGTTTTGGAGAATGACTACTGTGCTCTCTTTGAAAGTCAGGCTACTAAGGAGTTTCTTGGTTTCTACATGGTACATCATGCAAAGTCCAGGTAAGGACAGGCACAGTACACCCTGGCACAGAGTAATAATAACACATGATAAATTTTGTCTGGGAAGTGGCAGACATTGCATATGTTGTCTTCTGAAAGTCTTAGCGCATCTGTAACATTGAAGAAATTAAATCTATTGGAGAATAAAGTGCGTTTTTCTGACTCACTTATCATCCATGAAACAACTAATTAAGTCTGAGTCACCAAACCTTTACCTGGGAAGACATAAAGAAAATGAGAACAATTGCACTGTGAGTGCGTTAGCCAGTCCTCGAACTGGCCCAGGATATTTTTGAGAGTGCCTGGATCTGTGATGCACCAGCAAGAAATGTTTTATTTTGGTTTTATATATAAACTGAGCAATTCTGATTTGCAATTGCTGGAAAAGAAAAAGCCCAGGAACTTAATAATTTTTAAAGGTAAAACTTTTCTAAATGGAATCACATTTAAGATTTATTTGATGTTCAAAGACCAAAATAATGTAAGTTGTTGGATTACTGACTCTTTTGGAACAATCCTTACAGTGGAGCAAAGAAGCGTATTTTCACTGTAGCTTTTTCAGGCAAAATATACAGATTTAGACTTTACCTTGTACATGTCATAATAGTATGGCATATCCTTCACTTAAAGTAGTTGTAAGAATGAACAGTAAAGTTCTCCAATGGAGACAGATAACCTGAAACAGTAACAGAATTCTCACAGTTACATTTTGCCTCAAAAAAGACAATGGAAAGGTGTAGGAGTTTATTTAGCTTTTCTTCTGCCGTGTCTTCATCTCTTGTGAAAGAAAAGGCAGAGAAGAAGCAAGAGAAAAAGAAAAAAAAAAGGAAAGTATCAGTGATGCAGAGTCAGAAAAGTCAGAAAGGCAGAGATACAAGGGGAGAACTTGAACTATAATCTCAAACAGAGCTAAGCAAAAAAGAAGATGGGCTGAAGATTGAGTGGAAAGGCATGTGGAGCACTGAACAAACACTGTCCCACCTCTCAGATTCCTGTTTTATTCAAGTAAAATAGCACTTTGCCTTTTCTGTGAATTACAGGTACTGCATCAACTATTATGTCACTTTTTTTTTGACAAAAAGATCTAGATAAAAAAACATTAGCTTTTCTAAAACCTTTGTCTTCTTATACTAATGTCTCATTATGGCATTACTAGCACACCTCTAAGATATCCAGGACTAGTTACAAGCCACTTTAAAATGAGGTTTGCCTGCAGAAAAAAACCCCGAAAGAGCTGTATCCTGTCTCAGTAGAGATCAAGTTTAACTTGATTAGTTTATACGTGTATATGTTCAGAAAAGAAACAGTCCCACAGAGCAATGGATTTTAGGAATTTTAGCCTGACCGCAGCTTAACCTTAAATGAAAAGCAGAATTTGCTACCATTCACTCTGCTTTCTCCATCTTCAGACTCCTAAGCAGTGGCATAATCCAGAACTGCCACTGGAACCACCCACGTTTTTAAGAACCAAATGCTGCTTAGGCAAAGACACTTTGAGAAATGATGGAAGAGCACCATCTGGTGACATCAGGCACATCACTGCCTTCTGCTGCCATTAGAAAATATATTCATGGAGTACAACTCACTGCGTTTTGGAAAGCTGTCTCTATGTGTTTTAGTATGTTTTAATAAATCTTTCAGTTATGCATAAGGAGTACAAGAGCAAACTTCCCGAAGACAAATCTGAGCTGAGAGTTACCCTATCTGTACTGTTTCATAAATCACTGAGTTCTTGTAATTTGAATCAAACATCCTCTGAATTGTTCCAAGACATTATTTTTGGAGGCTTTGGAACAGCTTTCATGGGCACCATGACATGCAGTCCCCAGTTTTATTGCACTGGACATTTCAAGGTTTTTCTGTGTGCATCCAAGTATTTTCTTACAATGTTCAAGAAAGTTGGCTCAGCTGTCTTATAAAGATTTTCCTTTTCCACAGAAGCAATTATTAGGAAAAAATAAATACCTTTTGCCATTCTAGCTTTTCACAGGAAAGGAAAAAGGATGGGTCTTAATCTGACCTTTATTTGCAAATCGTAGCTCATTTCAGCACAAATTGAACCTGAATATGCTAACAAATAAGATACATTATTTTTCTGAATAGGTTCTTTTTCACAGTGATGATGGTACCCATATCATCATCCATTTTATTCAAGTTCAAGGGCAAGTTCATGTGAGATTAGTTAGGAATTAATAAAAATAGCAATTATAATAAATTTAGAACACAGTTTCTGGTATTTTAGTCTGCAAAGAACTACTTTTGTAAGATGGTGGTTTGTGCAGACTAACACACACTGCGAAAACAGTGCAAAAACCCCAAAACCTCAGGAGAACCTTGGCAAGAATTAAATAAAGAGTGTGGGAACCATGAAAGCTCTTAACTGGGACACAGGAATCAGGTATGTGTAATGCTAAAAACATACTCTTATAATTACACACATAATATTGATTGAATCCTTTACTTAATACCGTAATAAAGGATCATTTCTTCAAAGTGTGAAGATAATCATCAGAATGTCACCCTGCACAGAAATGTGCAGCATGTCATTAGCGTTAGTAAACAATGAACCTTCAAAATTCAGTCTTCATAAAGAATATAATCAACTTAAATCAGGTGATTTAATATGCATAAATCATATAGCAATATGAAGGCTTTTCTATCTGCTTCTTTCTGGCTTTTACACCCTTGGAGATTTTATTTTTCCAGCAACCACAGAATGAAGAAAACCTTTCTTGTTTGTTTCTTAATTAAAGCAGAAACTTTCCCCTAATCTCTTGATTCCAGGAGCCGGGCTTTAAATAAACATCAAATATTGCAAGGCCCATAGTGAAAACAGGGAGAACTGACAATGCCTTATTACACAGCTTCACAGCCTTTATGCAGGGCCACTTAGGACAAAGATTTACCTCTAAGATTGTTACCAGTTTTCTTATCAGCCAACTCAAAAGCAGCAGTTTGGCTGACTCCAGTGACTCTGTTGGATTTTTTATAGTTCAAGGCTAATGAGGTCTTTTTGTTGCTGAATTCTCCTAGCAATTTCTCCTCTGACTCCAGCAGTTCATATTCTTGTGAGTTTGAAAAGCTAGAAGTAATAGATTTGGAGTTACACTGCATATCCCCAAAGCATGCCCTCTTATCAGCGATTGCCTTCTAGAAACCAAAAATGGAAAAGGGTCTCTTGTAACTTCCATGAATTTTGAAATTAGGAAAAAGTTTCTAGAGGTACACAAATAGCCTGGGCTGTGCTGTACACTGTCCAGTCTGGTTTGTTCAGGATGACTATTAAAATCACAGCTTATTCACAAAGCAAGCAATAACAGCTCCAACAAACTCTTTTGGCCATTGCGGTTGCCTTCTGTGTTACTTTTGCTTAGTATAAGGAGCAGATATGCAACTACCTCTTCTTTCCTCAGTCTGTCTTTGTGTAGGGAGTATAACCTCTTGCAGTTTCCTAGCTGTAATGGGCTGTGATTGCAGAGATGTGTTGATTCTCTTATCCAGATGTTCATAAACTAAAATGCCATCCTAGAACCCATCCAATTCCTGTAGATTGACTTAGCCAAAATTAGTTCCTTTCACCTGGGAAGCCTGGGGCTGGTGGAAAGCTAAACAGTGAGCACTGAGCAATGCTATAAATTGGTGTTTCTGCATAGTCCACATGACATGGCCAAATGCAGGAACTGTTTTCAGGGAGAAGATGCAGTTGCCCCCTTTAATTCAGAGGCTACAACTTCCCTGGACAGAATAATTAACCTAATATTCTACTGAGCTTAAAGCTACTTCTTTGTCTTCTCTTCTGTCTCAACTCTCTCACAGGCTTCTTTCTACTGCAGATTTAAAGAAAAATCTGACAATTCATATTCTTTTTGTCAGTCTCTGCTTCCCTAGCTGGCTGCCTTGTTGTCAATCCTGCTATACTTCTGCCTTTGTATAAAAGAAAAAATCCTACCATTTTTTGACTTAGAAAGAAGGATAAAATGAACTGCACATGCAGTATTTGAACACTGCATTAGGATTTGCTTGCCTGTATTTCTCCAAGTGTATATGAAGTGAAGCTTCACACTTCATAGATGCTCAGAGAAAAAGGTCTGCTGATCTGCAAGAGAAAGAAGATCCAAGTTTGCTTTCAGTAGGATGAAGCACTGTACTCAGCACTGGTGAGGCTGCACCTTAATACTGTGTGTAGTTTTAGGCAAGAAAGACGATTAGGTGCTGGAGTAGGTGGGTGTTGGTCTCTTATCACAAGTAATGTGTGATAGGACAAAAGGAAATAGTCTCAAGTTGTGCCGGAGGAAGTTTAGATTAAACATTAGGGAAAAGGTCTTTATTGAAAGGATCATCAGGCCTTGGAACAGGATGCCCAGGTTGGTGGCTGAATCATTACCCCTTGGATGTGTATGTGTTTAAAAGTAATGTAGATCTGGAGATTAGGGACATGGACTAGTGTTGGGCTTGGTACAGTTTGATTAGCATTGAACTCTATGATTTTAAAGATCTTTGCCAAACTAAATAATTCTGTAATCATATGAAGTGAGCTAGGAATGATTCCAAAGTAAGATGAGAAGCAGTGACTCTCATACCATGTAGTAAATCAGAAGTACCAATGAATTCCAATGACCTCCCCAGCAGAGGCAGAATTGCAAATGTTGAACCGGTACTGAAGAGACTCTGGCTTATGAAAGTCTGCCTGCATAGATGCTGGGTGGTTGTGCAAAAGAAAGACTGTTCAAAGGAAAACACGCACTTGTTCCGTGAGAGAAACCAAAGAAAAGAATATAAGCATGGTGAAAGGGTTAGAGTCAGAACAACTATTTTAAACATATTATGGAGAAATAAAATATGAAGAAAACCCCCCACATCTGTGGCCTTTTGCCTTGGTGAGCTCTAGACCAGTCTCCTTCCAAAGCGTTTAACTTAACTGTATAATTCTAAGAGTATTTTGTTCCATGTTTCATACAGTTTTCTCAGGCCATCTGGACAGGAATGTGACTGTTACTATATCCACCAGAACACCCTCTAGTGCTAATTGGTAACCCAATGCTGGGTAATACTTTTTCATGCAACTCTGATTGCCCCAAAAGGAGCTTGTTCTCTTTGGAAACTGGCATGCTGGTGTTTCATTCTGGTGGTTCTTCACCAAATTCCATATCAAATTTACTCCAAAATGGGGGCTTTCCAACTGCCTGGTCTGCACTTAAAATAGTATCTGAAAAACGAGATACATTTTTCTGCCATGTAGTTCATAAGTTAACTTTGATAGCAACAGATATTCTGAGATCAGGAATTGGCTGCAATTTTATTGCTAAAGTATAAGGGGAGATAGGCTGTGTCTTGCTTTTTCTACAGCTTTATTGATTATCAAGTCTTTTAGTAATTAAAAAAAAAAAAACCAAAACAGAAAAGCAAGGAGATGTCAGGTGTTGCCATGGAGGAAAAGTTAATACTAGAGTAGCAACATGCTTCTCACAAGAGCCTATACCTGACACTGCAAAGAAAAATGAAACAACTTGTAATAAAGGTATGTAACTGTAAAATCCTCATTTATCTTTCAAGGCTATCAGATTAACTATCTAAACACAATATTTAGGTTAATCTTCAAATATCACTGTAGTGTGTGCAGTAGTTTTTTTATGACAGCTGCAGCCAAAGCCTACTGAGGACAAAGTTTTCTGTTGCTTAATTCTTTGGCCTGATTCAACATTAAGTCATTGAGTCAAAACTGGATATGTGCATATAGGGAATAACACAAAATGTCATGCTTTTACAGACTTCCTGTCTCTAATTGCATTCAGCAGTGATGGAATATCTTCCACTTTTAACACCTTTTCCATGATTAAACTCTATTTCTTTAATTCATAGTCTTTTGATATTGCCCTGTTGTGCTTTTTTCTGGCTGCAACCCATTACTCATAGTGCATATATTTCTATTTGTAAAATGCAATGAAAATGCCAGCACTGAGTAATTTGACTGGAAGGAACTACCTGACATACTGAATGACAAGAGCTGATGATCCATCTGGTCTGGTCCTTTCTGCCCACTAATCTCTGGTGCATCCACACATGTTATAATTACTGATTACTTTTCAAACTGTTCTGGGTTATTTTAAGCCAGGAGGAGAAGATGGGATTTTCCAGGATCTGTTGGAAGGAACAGAGAGCAATGCTGTGAGAAGGACCATGAGGAAGGCTTTCTCTCTAGAGCAAAAAGAGGATGGAGTTGCAGAAGTTGAAACATGCATAAAGCACGGTACTGGCATTAGTTAGGTTGGTATTGCTGGAATTGACACAAAATGTGAAAGCAATACAAGGCCCCTTTGGGCAAGGTATAACTATGTACAGGATGGCACTGAGCAGCAAACTGTACTAGAGACCAGGCTTGCTTCGATTTAGTCTATGGTCATTTTAACACTTTAGTAGGAACACAGCATCCTCTGCTCTGTTACAACTCCTGCAAACGGTAGCGGTAGCCTAGTGTCCTGTGGGACACAAGCCTTAAGGCCAGCACTTGAAACTGTGGAAGACTTGGCAGTGCCATGGCAATCAATACCTGGGCACATCCCACATTTTCCCGGGCCTGTGGAACAGGTTCCCTTATTTAACAGCAGATGGCAGTGAAGTTAAACAAATGGGTGGAATGGCGACAATGTGCTTTCCTGGATGCTGCAGAGCTCTTAGAGGTCCGTGCATATTCAGACAGTGCAAGGTTCATTTTCAGTGCACAGATCACCCGTGCCACATTCAGGTAGAAGAAAACATGAATTTACCTAAATGTGTCTGTAATCGTAGTAATGTTTCTTTTGTTTGTGATGTTTTTGGTTACAGATAGACTTTTTTTTTTTTAAACCTGTGCATAGCTGAACACATGAGGATGAAGCTCAGTTTCAAGTGAGTAAACTTTTATTCTTTATTACCTGTCTTGTGCTACATCTGAGAAAATGAAGATATAGGTTGCTTTAAAACTTTAAAAATACCATTTACCATTCCCACCCCCAAAACAATCTGTATGAGAGCGTTAATAAGATATTAGTTTCAAACTACAAGAAGAAAAGACTGATAGTAAACTTCTACAGTCCTCCCTTACACAATAAATTAATCTCACGCTGGTGGAAAGATGGGAAAGGGGGTGTGGGTGTGTTAATTTTCCAATTTCCAGCAGACAAATGATGGAGATGTCAGCATAGATATTTGGCTGCGACTTTTAAGTTCCTTGCCTGAAATGAAAAGGGGATGAAAAGATAGTAGAGGTATCTACTTAATGTCATCAATATCTTAGTTCCATAGCAACATCTTGAAAAAAACATGCTTGTTGGGTTTGTGGTTTCAAATCAGATGCTAGACCATCAAATACACAACCTATTTCCCTTATTTACTGCTCAGTGCTTGATCCACCTGAGAAAACCCAGCACAACTCCCCCTCCACCACATACCAAGGTAATTACTCAGTTCTGTACAATTATGCAAAGCCCTTGAACAGTGCCTTACATATAGCACTCAAGGCCCAGACCTTCTTTTCAAAACCTGTTAAAGACATTAGCAAGCTCTGGCTGAGGTCTTTAGCTATTAACAGTCCTGATCTGAATGTCAATAGCAGAAGGAGGGGAACCTTTCCTGTCCTCTTCTTTCAGACGATTAGTGCTCTGCAACACAGATGTGGATTCTGCAGTTCTGTTCCTAAGAGCAGTATCAAGCCAGTGGGACTGCTCAGAGAGGAGAGGGCTTCAAGGCTGCTCTTAAGAGTCTGATCGTCCTTTTCTGTAGCATGCATAACTACATCTTTTTTTTCGAGTTCATATTTACACATACTCTAGACTGAGTATGCTTTTAATCTGTCAGTTATCTTAGAATTTTTGGCTAAAAAATGTGCAGGACACTCCAGCAGAGGTATTTACAACAAGCAAGGGCACAGGTCTCAATCACTTGTGAAGGAACAGCCCTTCTTAATCTGTCCATCAGCCCAGGCACAAAACAGACTGAACATCAATTGCTTTTTAGGTTATTTACTGTGACTCATACCTGCCAATAAATCTAAAATACAGGTTAAAGAATATGCAGCTCAAGTAAATCCATAAACGTAGCAGAAAAGCTTCACTAACTACCTCACATTGCCAAAGCTGAGGTCATTTCCTTGTTGTGAAAAATACTGAGGTTCATAAATTATTTTTTATCACCTCTGGGGCAATGCAAACAGTTTCCCACAGATGCTGAAAGTATGATGCTTTTTATTTCATACCAGAACACCACTTTTACACAGCTCTTAACATATGAGGTCCAAGGTTTCTGCTTGCGCTTTAAGGCCCCAATTCAGCAACATATTAAAACAGATGCTTCAGGTCCTGACACTAAACACGTGCCAAAGTGCTTTGTTGCATGGTTATAGATGGCTGAACTGGAGCTTAAAGACTAAACCTTTTCCCCATGAAACTCAGAATTTACTTTCCATCGTCCTTCAAGGAAAGCAAGGTATTATTTTTAACATAATATAATAGATCTAGGGGATCCTGCTGTGGCAGGGAGATTGGACTAGATGATCTTTCCAGGTCCCTTCCAATCACTGATACTCTGTGATTCTGTGATAAACAAACATCTAAATACATTTAAAGAAGACTTGTTTTTCAGAGATCACTGGGGGACCAACAGCTCTGGAGGTGAATCTTGGACAAAAGTTGCTGTATCCTTTTTTTTGGCCACAGTTTAATTGGTGTTTATCTAAGATTTAGTCAGCATTGTTTCCACAAGGCAAATAAAAATACCTTGAACGTATAAAGAACATAAGCATGAATGGTGAACATCCTACAGAGAACTTTGGAGAAAACACCACTGAATTAACTTACAGTACATTTGTTAAACATGAGCAGCTCTAATAATGACATTTCATTTAACAATGCCCTTTGTCTTTTCAGTTCATCAGTTACCTATTTCAGTAATGAACTGCAGTCATACCATTCTGATTTTCTCCTAATGTAAAGGCTGAGATCACTTCACTTCCAGTGGAGCGTGATGCTATTATTCTGTTTGTTACTTAGGAAAAAAGCTATAGAATATAGCACGATAGCAATTGGCTAACAAATATTAAAACCAGTGATCAGTAAGGATACCAGTAATTTAGTTTAGCTTTTAATGGAAACAAGTAAAAGAAAAAAGGTAAAAGAAATGGTTGAAATTGCTCAGCGTATCTATTTCATGAGCAGAGCAGTAAGTATTCATCTGGGGGGGGGGGGGTGGAATAAATGAGCCACGCATTAAATGTTATTTTAATTTTGTATCAACAGTCCATGCATAGAATTTAACAGCAACATTTTCAGTTAGGATGGATAATCTCAGTGGCAAAAATAAAATGGAGTTGCCTGCCCTGCTTAAGAGGCTATTTTGAAAGAGCTGGAGGAAGTCAGATTAAGTGGACAATATTCGACTTTGAACTACGTAAATACAAGACATAAAAAATACCATAGGTCTACTCAATATGATCCATAAGTCTTATAAGATGCAAGAGAGCCTACATTCACTCTTTTCCCTACCTCTTTTCAGTGTTTCTTAAACGTCAAAATCTTTTTCATTGCCTTTCTAGCTGCAAGAGAGACATTTTAGCATGCTGTTCTTTTTGCTTTTCTATTCACCGTGATCCATTCAAAGTATTTTCAGAGCTCACCAAAACCATTTAATTAGCAGAGACTGGTGTCCAGCAGTTCATAATCTTTTCCCAACTGAACCAAATCTGCACAATTTACAATAGATCTTTGGAAAACCGTTTTCTACTGTGTGCTGCATCTGTAGATCTCTCTCAATTACCCACAGTAAATTTAGGCATTGTACAAGAGCAAATTTTACAGTCCATGAAGAGATGAAGTGAAATCTAGATGAAATTCATTGTGACAGATTCTCAGTTAGTGCCCTGATGTGTCTGTATTACAGAAGATAGACATTCTATTAGCATGGAAGCTCCCATAATGGACTGTGAATCATTTCAGGTAATAGAGATGCCAACTGGAATGACTGAAAAGCACTATTGAATTCCATTAGAGCTCTTTGTTTTTAAATCAGTCATTTCTTTGTGAATATCCAACTATATACTTCTTGACCCTGGCTGAGAGTAATAATTGTGAAATAATATTACAAAACATTAATCTGAGTTACTGTTCAATTAATGTTTTTGTTTGAGGGTTATTTTTATGCTGCAAATGTGAAGGAGACTGTGGCTTGTATTACAAATATGTATTTGGGCTTGAGCTAGTGCAGAATGCAATTTTCAGTTATATTTCTCTCTCCACCATATTCAGTCTCATCTCGTTAGCTATAAAAAGACTCTAGTATTGGCTTTTCTTTTTTCAAAGCCATCCTACCAGAATAAAATAACTATAATCAACAAATCTATAAAGATAAACATTTTTATAAGGGATGCCACAAATAGTCTTCTTTCATTTAGGAGCTTAGTTAATTATCAGCAAAATAACTAACACCATATCCTGTTACCCAAACAGCTCCACCTTATCTATCAATCATACATGATTTATCAGACTTGATAATTGCTTGGATAATTAACACCGAATTTAGGTTTACTCTGTGTGCTGAAGCCTCAGTAATGCCTGCATAATTGCCGTTTGTGTAGTAGATGAAGTTATGAATAATTCTTTTTCAAATAAATATGAAGGCTGGATTGCAGGCAGCATATATTTCCTCACCCACTGCCATTAATGCAGATATCATGTCAGACAAGTGCTATGGCATTGTCACATGTTAACTATATGTATATAATTAAAGTAATTAAAATAAATATCTATAAAGATAAGGGAAAAAAAATCTTCCTCTCTGTTTCTGAGTACCAAATGCTCCTTTCATAAGGAAGTACAGAAGGAAGACTGAAATAGTATTAGTCTACTCAGCACAGTGGCAACCAGATTTGAATCTCTGTAACATTCACACATAAATCCTTTGGGAAGATTTAGAAAGAGTAGCTCTCATCTTCTGTCTATGATCATCTATTTTCACATCAGAATGAGCAACATTATCCTTATATGCTAGAGTATCTGTGTCTACAGCTCGAAAATGAGACTCTCCTTAATGTTGTAATGACAGGTGTAAGATTAACTTTGTTAGGTGTCTAGCCACTCATGCAAACTAAATTAAATTAATGGAACAAATTTCTCTCATAATTAAGATAAAAATTCATGTCAGCTGTAACCTTGCTGTACACTAATTATATACAAATGATTTATCATCTGCTTTGCCCAGAATATTAATCCTCGACTCATTGATAACTGCAGCCAGTGTTAAGAGATGAGAGTTGATTAACTATGACAGATTGGGCGACCACAGTACCAAGTGCCTGAACAACCAGTGAAACCAATAATATTCAAATAGCACTTCTTACTTAAAAATGCATTCCCATGGAAACAGATGCATGTTTAATGAGGGATACGGAGATTATTTCAGTAACGACTGATGTTGGAACAGTGGGCAGAACTAATCAATAATAATTAAGCCCTTAGCCTGGTTAAGATATGGTTCTATAAAGTAGGTTATATACACATTAGAGAGATACTAGTTCAGGCCGTGTTACAGATAATGTCTTCATGCATTGCTGGTACTTGTTTGTTTTTCCTGCTGCAGAAGCTACCATATAGCTTACATATGGTAAAACCCCCAATACTCTAGTCTTGGCTCCCACCAGCTTTAATGAAAAGAAGAAACTGATGCTGCCAACAGTTCTTGAAAGTCCAAACTCCTGTGATAATTATGCTTCAGGAAATTTCTTAATGAAAATATTGTTCTAAAAAAAAAAAAAACAAACCAACCAAACAACCAACAAACCAACCCAAAGAAAAAACAATTCTTGAAGCATCATCTATTAAACAGGACACTGATCTCTCAGCATGACATTATACTTTTAATTTTAATAATTTTTATCTAGAATAACTTGTAAAACCTTTAACCAAAAGCTGTTATTCATTTTTTTAATATCTGATTTGTATTTGGGGGACGATTGTTAGTTAATATTGTATTCTTTAAGGGAAAAAAAAGGAACGTTCTAGACATGTTGAAAATTTACAGGTTTGGGCTTGGTTTTTTTTAGTGTTAATTCTGTCTCCCCAGGATAGCTTTTTTAAAACTAATTGCTCATTGAGACTCCAAGAATGCCTGTCAGAATGAAGAAAAACCCCAGACTTGTACTCAGGGATTAATAAGGCACAACCAGCAAGCTGGATGAACTAAGGAATGATATTGCTGTAAATTAATTATTTTCCTGAAAAGTTAGTGTGTCTGAAGACAAGTTATGTAGGGAAAGGAAAACTAATTGCTAATCTAAAACTGAAGGCAATTATGAAGTTAACACAGGTTCAGAGTGTAAACCTGTTCCTCACACTGATGAGCCACGTGAAATACTGCTCAATTGTGGGTGTAGAGTCTAGTCTTCAACAAATATACTGATGGCAAAGATTGCTGGAGAGGGGTGTACAGAGCGACCCTCCTAACCACTGCAGGCACCACTCTAGCTTTTCTGTTGGACTAAGTGGTGCCATTCTGACATAAAGGAACACATTTCAAGAAATTGGTTCATACCCTGTGGCTGCCCAGTGACTGAATCTTAAGAGCGTCATCACTTCTCAGTTTGGTATGAGGACACCTATTCCTTTGGAACCGGAACGGCTCATTTCACATAGGTTACACCAGGATTATGTTTTAAATGTGAGCATAATCCCTTTAGGAAGCTTACATCTTCCTTGACATGCACTCAGCACCTGGCTGAACACAGGTGCTCCTGTATAGGTGGCTCTAAAGCCTGGCTTGGAAGAAATTTGAGCTCCTCTTAGTGACTACAGAGTGAGTTGCATACCAGCTCACCACAGGGACAGGCTGGGCAGAACAGATGGTATGCTGCATGTTTGTCAGTGCTTTGTGGTGACACTGCAGGTTGGCATTGAGCAGACAAACCACACTACCCTCTAGAAACACTCAACACTGCACACAGCCAGAGTTCTAGCTGCCGAGAGAAAAGTTAAAAATGAAAAACCAGAGCCCAGCCACCCCAGCGCTAGCAGTCTCAACATGTGGATGAAAGATCAGAGTGTGCTTTCTACTTGCCAGCACAGACTCTGCCTCTCAAAAGGGTAGTTGAATCACCAGCATAGGAAATAAATATTCTATTTCATTATAATAGCCCTTTTCAGCTTCCAGTCCCTCGAGGGACTTCTTTTTTAGCATGTCTTCTATTCTTCAACAGAAATTAAATTTCCACTTAAATGAAAAACAAAATACGAACTTTATGGAAAATAAAAATTCAAGTATTTCTTTCTCTGTATTTCTAGCTATTTCAGGGCTAATTGCATCTGAATCTGTAAATGCAGATAATAATAAGAATCCTACATATATGGAATTGAAAATATATGCAAAGCAAGTCCAAGTACTTGATAACCAATTTAACTTGGAGTTGGATATCAACTTTAAGTGAGTAAAATAGTCCTAATTTTTTTTCCATCATCTTTTCCTTAGGGGATACATATCTGCTATGAATCTAATCAGCTACAGTGCATCACTGATTCTCTATACCAACACTAATAAATGAGCATTTACATGGCAGAACAGAGATGGATCATCAGCTCTTCAGGTCTGATGTGGCAACTGCCCTACACATTTCTATCAAGATTCAGTGGGAGCAAAGGCTTATGTGTAAACTGCCTTTCAGGTCTTAGGGATGATGATGCAGAAACAATAATCAGTAGGTATAATGAAAGCAGAAAAGAAGTTCCTCATGTAAAATTACTTTTCTGAGCAAATTTATATATAGTGTGACATGCAAACTTTCACCAACCAATGCTAAAAACATCTAAGAAGATTATGTCTACGCTACACTGGTGCACCAGTGGTCTGCATCAAAGCAAGCAAGAAACAGCCACAGCAGTTTTGCTGTACCATAGTGTTTGGAAACACCCTTTCCAACAACGCTTTCCAGCAAAGCAAGTCATAGTTCCCAGCAATACAACAGTCCTATTCAGCAACGTGGCCCTACTGCAAGGAGGATTATGTAGCTGCTCTGGTGGTTGGAGTAAGTTGCAGCTCAACAATAGCTATTTTCTCTTTCCTTCTTTCTTTCTTTAAATAAATCAAAGCATGAAAACAGCTACCTGTCTCTCTAAAGCATATAGGAGTTAATGGACCAGTTTCAGGGGAAATGCCAATATAGAAGGCAGTAGAACTCTCTGCTTAGAGAAGGAAGTGAACTAAAAGAAAGTCATACTAGTTAGTGAGGAGGCATGCGGTCATTTAGCACATCTTTTTCAGCAGAAACTCAGCATGGACATCTGGTAATGATGGTCTCTAAATCCAGCTTTGTGGGAATGGCTAAAATGGGTCTATATCGATTAGTGGTAATTTGGCTAACCACTGCTCAAAGTAGGAATTAGGAACACACTGGTAGCCCTCATTGCTGTAAGTTGGAGCTGATAGAATTGAATTTGCTCATACTCACACAAAGGAAAATGCACCACCTTTGATAGGTTCCTCCAGTTTAACAAGCACAAGGACAGGCTGATATAAAAAATGGAGAGTGTTCTTGTTCTAAATCTCTTTTGCACAATGAATTAGTCTTATCATAAGCATCTTCAGTGCCCCTTCCCCTCAGAGCAAGAAGTAAGATGCACTGCTGTCTGACTTCTCCAGCATTTACACTTCATTCCATTGATTGGGCTCTGCAAACAATGCAATTATTTCAGAGGAGGGTGCAGCAAGCCCTGCTTTTGTTATTTTCACTTATTACTGTGGAGCATCAAACTACCCAGCAATTTTCCTGTAGCCATCTTTAAAAAAAGGCAATAATCTCCATGTGCTGCTAACCTAATGAGGGCTGCGTGTGACAAGAGTCGTGGATACATTTTCTCACTGGCCTAATGAGGATAGTGACAGACAGTGAAACTGTTCACACTTGAGTAATTTCCTAGTCATCAGCAACTGCAGTGTTCATGGTAGCAGAAGCCAGAGAAGGGATGGAGAGATATACAATAAAACCACATTGGCCAGAATAAGTTATCACTACGATAGAGGTCTTGGGGGAAACTCCCTTAGGAAATGTGAACAAAAAGAGTCAATTTAAGGCATCCTTAGCAGTGCATTCAATTAAAATTAAATTTTAAAAGTAGGATCAGCTGTTGGGCTGTTAGGCCAGCTGCCCAAAGGAAGGAAAAAAATTAGAGATGTAATGAACCTTTACTCCTGATGTCTGCAAGCTGCTTACAAATGACTGAATAGCAACTGGCTTCCCACAACAGTCCATTCACCACAAAGTCCAGTTCTCCTTCTTTGCCTCCCACCCTAAAATGAGGGGAACAAGCAGCAAATAGCTCATTACCCAAACAGACAGCAAGTGCTTGCATTGAAAACACTGTCCTCCTTACATTTTTAACATGCTGGCAACTTCTTCCAGTGAAATAGTTATTTCTCAAGGGCACGTTACTATAAACCAAGCCCTGGCTCATCTGTTGGCACAGCCTCCAGGATTGATGTCATAAGGAAACAGCAGAAGCTGTGCAGAGCTGTTAAGTTCTTCAGACAGTATGTTACTACAGCCTAGCACCTCCCATTCCCAAACATGAGAAAACCAACTGGTCCACAGCGTAGAGTTTCACCTGACAGTGGTAAGGTCCAGGTCTTGAAAGGAGGAGATATCACATCAAGCCTTCTTGATCATAGAATCATCATGGCTGGAAAGGACCTCTAGCATAATGAAGTCCAGCCTTCATCCTAACATCTCCCTAACCCTTAGACCATGGCCTCAAGTGCTCTAGCTACTCGTTTTTTAAATACCTCCAGGGATGGTGACTCCACCACCTCAGTCGGCAGCCTGTTCCTGTACCCAGCCACTCTCTCAGTAAAGAACTTCTTCCATCATCTTGGTTATTATAGTCATTACCAGTGACAAAATATTGTACCTGCCTCCCTTCTTCTCTCAGACCAAGACAGAACACTTTTGATACTGCTGGGTCAAGGAAAGCAGCAGCAGCACACAGGCCACCCAAAGCTTTCCCCGTGTGAACTGGCCTGAATTTCTAAGCAGGAGGTGCATTAGGAAATGAATAGTCTTCTGGTTCCCCACCTAAATCATTCTGCTGTAGCTCTTCCCGCCATGTGTGGGAACCAACTCATAGACAGTAGGGCATTTTTAGCCCTACTAGAGAGCTGTGGGCATGATTTAGAGGAGCAGCAATTAAGTGTGGCAGAGCTCATACTGCCCTTCTAGATCTGGCGCTGCTCTGCAGGCAGTATATGATCTCCTTTGTTGTTTCAGTACTATTCTACATAGATCCTTCTTTAAGCAGCTTTGTGGGAACTGGATGATGCCCAAAATGCCTAAATTCACCTATGGCTTCACCAATCACAGCTTCAGAGTACCTTTGCTCCATGGAGCAGCTAGGACAAGTAACAGGCTAGAGGGTAGATCAAAATCCATCCCAATGACCACAGCAGCAATGGATGAGCCTTTGTGCAATTAAATCCTACCCTGCAAGAGCAGTCTGTAGCCCCGGGACAGAGCAGAGCTTTACAGGCTGGTGGGAAACAAAGGACTTGTAGGAGGCACCAAAGGCACACATGATGTCAGACAAAAGCTGAACTCAAACGTCTGGGCTCTGGGCCTCAGCTCTGGCTACTCCACCAAAATCTAGTTGTCTAAGCTCACAATGAGCTTGGGTAAATTTCTGTTTTCTCTGATGTTTCTCCTTGTGTGCGTGAAACATTCCCTTTAGCTTCTCACTGAAGGCTCACAGTTCAGAAGGTGACTTGGCGCTGAGTCAGGTTCTATTCACCTGCCACATCTGCTACTGTTTTCCCCTGTGACCTAAGGCAAGTTATTTTAAACTTATTGCACCACACACATCATGTCAGAGAAAGCTTCTAAAAGGCTGTTGTGACAGCACAGCATAGTGTAGGGCAAAGCAATTCTGGGATGTTCTCATTTGGTCCTTTTGCTGGGTCTGGACCTGGACCCTTTCATCTAGGCTTTGTGTTCCACTGAGCCTTGATCTACTTCTGGCCAGAGATGGACATCTCTTGACTACATCCCCCCCCCACAGCAGCCTGCTCAACCTGTACATGTTCTATTTTCTCCTTTCTAAAAATCACCAAGCAAGCGGCTAGCGTAAATCCAAACAACTCAGGGTGCATCTCCCTTGAACTCACTGACAGAGGGCTGCAGACTCCACCTCTGTGGCCCACCTCTGCCGCATTTGGCCTTAATTTATAGCTGGGGTTAGCAATAAACACCAGGATTTTCTAAAAGGCATAAGGGAATTAGGTGCTTATCACTCCCTGACTTTCACTGGGGCTCAACATTCAACTCCTTTAGGCTATTTTAAAAATCCCTGTGTAGAAAAACAAACCGGCTTTTATGTGGGCAGCACAAACATTAAACTACCCTGAATAACTCTCCGTGTGGAACTGATCATGTGCAATAAAACCAGCAGTGTTTTCCAGTACAAACATTCATTTCTTGAATTACATGGCTGTTGGGATAAACTGTTAAATGTGTATTTAGTAATTAAAGTCCTGCTTGATTGTCAGAAGTAATACATGCTGTTCAGCTGGGAGAATTTGTATTTTGGATCCTTTGCATAAGAGTGATTGAATTTGGCTTCACATGCTTACATTTAAAAACTCTACCCAAGACCTAAGGGCAATCTGCAAAGGAAAACGAAAAATATTTAAAAAACTCTTTTGAGAATTTTCAGAGATTGCACAGTGGAAGACACTCTACATGGAAATGCATTTTAACTACTTTTCCATAAATGTCTTCATTCTAGTAAAATTCTGTCTTGCTCATCACAGATATCCTGGGACATGGTAGTTCTGGCCATGACAGCCATGAGCTGGGATCAGCCAATGGAAGCAAGGAGCAAAGAACTATTTTTGTGGTGAAAACCAGCCAGTGGTATCATGCAAATAGCACATCAGGATGGGAGAGATCCTGTGGTGCAGTGCTGCAAAGGAGAGCTGTTCCACCCTTGCAGTGGGAGATGACAGCACACAGATGTGAGTCTCACCACTGACATTCCGGATTTGATGAGTGTGTATACCAGTAATCCAGCAGCCCAGATGATTTTAATGCCCCGATTCATTCTGAGCATCTGCATCAAAGTTTATCCCAGTTGAAATGTGGTGCAGCATTTTCAGTTGGGCCTTAGTGAAACTGTTCCACTGCCTGAGTGTAGTTGGACACAGATAATCTGCCAAAAAAATGTTCAGCCAACCAGGAAGTGTCAAGAAGATTTTAAATAGAAAAAAGAGATTTGAAGAAACTCCGTGGTTAAGTCAATGTTCATTTTACTTTGTAATTCACCATAACCGCATGTGAGCCAAAGTTGCCAATACAAGAATTGCATTTAAAAGAGAGAAACCTGTGAAATGGTGGGACAAATAGTGTCTCCTCCACTAGCAAAACGAAACAGCAGCTACTTGTGAAAAGAATCCAGTGCCAAATCTGTGAGTATGCACTACCTTTTTTATGCTGCTGCTATAATTAATGTAAAAACCTTCAAAATTCCTGAAACTTACACTTGTTATACCAACATATTTAATTCCAGAGCTACATCTTTTAGCAGATTCTTTTACTTCATTCAAATTATTAATCGTTTAGATTGTCTCTGAAAGTCTTTCCTCCCTCGCTCCCCATGCATGCTTAACCTAATTAACTATAAATGAGAAAAAATGTTATTCACATAAAAAGAAAATGTTAACCTATAAATTATCCAGTGCTCCCTCCTGAGGCTGGCAACGCCTCTTGCAGAAAAGCTCATATGTTGGTGCAATATTCTTGGCTTCCTATCCAGTTTCTGCCACCTAAAATCATTTCATACAACATATTACTCTGCCATTTTGCACATCTGGCAACATTTGCTAATACTAAGTCCTCTCCTATGTTTTCAAGATTAGATGAAGGAGTACTTCTAAGATGATTAATTGGAGAGAGAAAACCATCCCTTTACATTTCAAGGAACACTGGCAGAAGACGAATGGTCATTTATGGAAATACAGCCTCTTTATGCCCATTAATGTGTTCCAGTGCTCCCTGTGGGTCACACAATTAACCACCCATTTGTGTTTCTTTGCTGCCATCATCTCAAGTCTTCTCAATATGTTGCCCCATTTTTTTTCCCCTTTTGCCAGAGAAAGAGGACTGCCTTGGCAACAGCCTCTTACCAGAGGATGAGCATACTCCTCCTTGGAATAGCTAGCTAAGCAGCTTTTGATTTAACTTACCACCAATACCATCACTACCCCATGTGAGCTACAAACCACCTGTATGTTAGAAATGAGCTAGGAATTGGGTGTCATCACATGAAAAAGGATAATGATAGGGCAAGGGGGTAAAGAGATTTCTAGTCTCATTTTGATTTAACAAAAGCTAAAGCAAAGTACGTGTATGTTGAATAAAAGGCATAGTCCTAACAAACTATCCACACATAAGTTGTTTAAACTTAATAATGCCACCCATTTAATGGGCTTGGGGTCAGCAAATATGTTCTCATTATACCACAGCCATACGACATGAAGATTTTTCTGTGTTGATCTGAAAATGAGGAAGATGGTTATAATGACTGAAGCAGACACCAAAGGTGTCATTTCTGTTCCCTGCCAAAGGGCTGCAGCCACATCCTTCATTATCTCCTGCATCCAGAGTTTAGACACCACAAGGAAGCCAAGGTGGTTTCAAATAATGTCTGAGTCATTCACAGGATACTAGTCCCAACCTTTCTTTCCACAGAAGTGGAAGAGTTACATCAGTCAGTCATCAACAGGGATGGGTATATGTTGCAATCTGTGGTTTGTTACAGTTTTCTTTGCTATCCACCTAATATGTTCCAGGTATTTTATGAAGTACAAAATATCAACACAAAGGGTTTTTTGCTTTGATATCAAAAGATACATACCTAAACACAGAAGAAAATGAAGAGAGAAAAATGAGAAGTGAGCATGACATTGATAAAAACAGGGAGGAATGCTGCATCAAACCACAGTAAGAGACAAAGTGCTTATCTGTCTATTCTCAGTTCCCTGAAATTTTCCCCATTTTGATGCTGCTTGACCACAAACTGAGAAGAGAAGGGCCCTCCAGCTGTGAGGAGACAGCCTCATACTGAAACAGGAAAGAGAAGTATAAGGTACTTGCCATTCCTGAACACAGTAAAAAGAAATGGAGAGAGAGAAACTCAGGAACAAGCTGCTGGCATTTTGCTTTAGCTTTCTACACAGCAAAATCATGAAGATGTGGATTTAATGAGTGTGTGCACATTATGTGGCTTCGGAAACACTGTTGCCATTAAGCAAGTTTAGGTGCAAGCTTTTTTAGGTACAAAAGTCTGCTAAAACGCCCTTACTAAAGGCATACATAAAGTTGAGGAGAGAGTAATGCCATGCAATATTTTCTTATTTGCTTCAGTATGATTTACAACACTTTAGCAGAAAATGCAAAAGCCATTCTACATCCATTTCCATTCACTCAGATTTTTAGCTCAATTTACCCCCAGGAAGCCCCATCATCTCTTTTGTGGTCACTCAAAAGACTGAATCAGGACCACAGCACCTTGCAGACAGACCTCCAACAAACTTATTCACCCATTGTCTCCCCACAACCTCTCTCACACTTAATACCTGAATTTTGTGTTCCTCAGTTTCTTCCAATGCCATATCCATTTCCTGTCTCCCATGTCCCCACAACAGAGTCCATTCTCATGACCCTTCACCAAGGGTACACCAGCCAATCTTAGACATTTTCCACAAGCTTTCATTTCCAATGCCTGTATAAATCCTAACTGCTTACTTTCCTGCTCACTGCTGAGAGCCCCTTTCATCAATGGGTTTGCAGGAATACAACTGCTAAGAATTTTAGTTAATTGCTACTAATTACAGTTCACTTAATTAGGGGCACATTCACAGGGGGAAGGTAGGGCTGAAGGAGGAGAAATAGAATTCAGTACACCCTCAACTCTGCACACACACTTAGCTGAGCAGGGTTAATAAGAGCATCAGTCTGGTTCCCAAGCACACAACAGGTAAATAGAAACAATTTTTCATGTTTTACTCTGCAGAGTACAGGTCTACCGTGGCCCATTTTAAAAGTGAGGTAAATGAGTCATAGAAAAAGCAAGTAGTTTAACCAAGGCGTCGCAGTAAGACATCGGCAACGTACAGCCCTGGAGTAACTACCTTCCAGCTCACTCAATACTCTTAAGAACACAATCTTGCGTTATTATTATTATTTATTGGTGTGTAATAGCTACCTTCATCTCCACAGCCAGAAATTCTAGGCTAAGCTGTGGCACAGCTATACAATGGAATTTGAATTAATTAATCCCTAATCCCTGATCAGGGGAACAGAGCAAGAAGAAAATATCTAAGAGAAAATAAACTTCTGTCAGAAACAAAATTATTATTTGTGAGGCTAACATCCTGCTTCAATGTACAACTGGTAAGTTGCAGTAAGCAGGAGTGGAAGAATATTAGAAAGTCTAGTAGGAGACACCTGAATGAACATTGTGTTCCAACCTTTGAAATCCGAGCTGTGCTTTAAGATTGTAACGAGCTTTTCCTCCAGAACAACAAAAAATATTGAAAGGCACGACTATTAAGCAAGGATAACGGTTGAGTCATAAGCTAATGTCATGTTATAGATTTACCTACCAACAGGAAGCCAGCGGGGTTCAGGTCAGAGGTTAATGAAAGACATCCAAAGGTCACTCAGTGATTATGTGAGAGCATGAGTTTAATAGGGCACAGGGACGACAGCTACTGACAGAAGATTTATACCAGAGGTGATGACACTGCTACGAATACTGCTGATAAAAAGAGCCCCAATATTGGACTGAACAGAATGATGAATGGCACACATGTCTACTCACACTTCTCATTATAAGCTCCTTCACTCACGGTGGCACTTAGTGGCATTTATTTACTGTGGTTTGATGGTACTGAGCAGAAGCACAGTATATCTAATACTTTAAACGTAGAGTTGCCATATAAAAATGAAACAAGAGATAAGATTAGACCATTGAATAATTGCCCAGCTTTCCTGCAGAGATTATGTTCACTAGTGCTAACATTATTTTTTTTTCCCTAATGTTCTGGGGTATGAACAGCTCAAGTGAATTAATTTTCTAAGGCAGAAGGTCAAAAGAAAATAACTGATAAGCATTGCGCCTGCTACAGAATATCACTTTACAATAGTCTTGCCTCCTCATTTGTCAGATAGAGAATAAGAGATAATATAATAAAGGTATATAAACATATTTTTCCTCACACCATATTTAGTTTTAGTCATTCCAAGGGCTATTTTTCTTTGTGGCTATTGGTAAGAAAAGTATCAGAGAAATCAGACAAAAATGACAAATAAAAAAAGAAATTCAGAAAAAAGAATAAAGCTTAGGACCAAACTCAAGGAAAACCAAGATCTGATGAATAGCATGCACTGCACCAAGAAACTTCTTTTCAGACTATTATATATTTATCAAACCACTGGAGTGTGAATTTATGAATACGCTTTATCATCTTTCAGGCAGCAGGCACAATAAAAATTAGAACTACAGAAAATTGTGGGCCTTACAAGAGGTTATTTCTATCAATTCACATGTATCTGCAGATGGAAATGTCAGAGGAGTAAGTTCTGTAAGTCTTTCCACTTGTACTTTCACCCAAAGATGGAGCAGTACTGCACGATGTCATAGTTAATGTTCAGTTGGATATGGAGCAACATAAATAAATCCCCACTGAAACAAAAGGTGCTGTAAAGACTGAGTAATTTTAAGAGTCGGGGAGATGTAACATTCTGAGAACACACTGTCATCGTTCTCCAAGATATTTCATTTAGTTACCTCATGTACCGCCATTATTACTAATTCCAAATACAATACATCTATATTTTATACTGTAGCCATCTCATAGTACCTGAATGTCTCTTGTGGAATAGAAAAGGGAGGCAGCCACAGAAATGCATTGTTATTACAATTTCTGTCATCACTGTTTATTAAGGTCTGTATTGCGAGTAGCCGTTTCAGATTTGGGTAGGCAGAGTTTTGGGTTTACCAGAGCACAGTGTGTTGTGTTAGCTCTTCCATCCTAACAAAGAAAGCACATGTGAAAACCCTCCTAGCCAAATTCTTGTGCCACAGTTTTCAAGAACCAATTTATTGAAAGAAAAGCTAGATATTTTCTTCTGAAAGAATAAGAAGAGTTAAAGAAAAAAGCAAATGTAAATAACTGCTCCTCTCTGTGTAGCATGAGATCTCTGCACCACGTAAGCCAAATGGGACTATAAGGGGTACTGGTGTTATACTAGGTTTCAACAACATGGCAAAATCCAACCGGAGTGGAAGAAACGTTTTTGTAACCATACCAGCTATATCAGCAATTCATAGCCCTAATATGAATCATAGTCACAGGACAGCCCCATTTTTAGCACTGATTCCCTGTCATCTCTTCTTTCCATGTCCAGAGCAAGTGGACATACATAAACTTTTATTTAAAGGGCGTCACACAGGTTTCCAATGTTTTTCAAGTACTGCAGAATAAGTTACAAAAAAATTCATTTAACAACATTTCCCCACAGCAAGTTTCTTACTAATCCTTGATATCTTGGTACCCACTTTCCCCTTCGGAAAAAATAATGTAATCAGCTTTATCTGACAAGGTCTTACACTGGGCTAATCACTAAAAATTAACAGAACTGTATCAACAAAGCCATGCTGCCATTAAAATACAGTAGGGAGGGGGCCACTCAGATATAGGAAAACCGATAAAAAGGCAGGAAGCAGAATGGTTTTTCTTCAAAGCTGTACAGTCATCAGTGACACACTGTCATTCAGTGTGTTTTATTGCCACTTGAACCAATGAATAGAATGGTCTAATGGAAGCCACAGTGTTTCCAGGTAGACAGGGTATTTGTTACTGAGGCAGACAATAAAATATTAGTAAAGCATCTGAAGTGTCTCCTCACCAAATGAGAAAAAGTTTTCTTATTTATGAATAAGAAAAATAAAACTTACTCCTTATTTATTACATGGCAAAAGAGGAAGCTGGCGCAACTGGAATTCTGCCTATAGAGCAAACATAAAATTTATCACTTTTCTTATGTGGCCATGAGAGACCAAATTTTGTCTGCAGATGTAAGACCATAGCTGGTTATGAAGGTAAGATCATTGCTGGTTTTGAAGAAAAGATTACTTTTTCTGAAGCAGCAAAAATTCATTGATGACTAAATGTTACTCATTGTGGCCCATGTTCTGGCTACAAGGTAGTCAAACTACTTCTAAAGGCTGTAATAACATATAGCTAGGATTTCATTATTGAGTAAAACGTTATCTTTATTTTACTGCACCACAAATACCGGGAAATACTGAGCTGAAAGAAAAAAAAATTGTATTAGTAGATTACTCTCAAGCAGACTAGTTCATGAAATACCCATATTTTTCATAATACATGTGGCAACTGACACATGGCTTTGAATTTCCTCAGAACGGGAGCTCTTCATATGACTTTCATGAGGAATATTTGAGAAAAAGACAGTGAAGTGCTGAGAAGCTGGTGGCCTTTCACAAACTAATTATGTTATTTGGAGTCCAGGATCTACCCTGGAGATACAAACTCAAAACAAGCTAATTACCAGATAATCTAATCTGCTGGATTTAGATCAAAACTCTGTAAGAACTGCCTGCTAATTATATGCATATGCATGTACATACATGCTTATCTCTGTGGACAGTATTTTTACTTTAATACTCTCTATGAATTGAATTAATTTAGTTCTTGAAAACACTTTCTTCCAAGAATAGCCAGAGAAAAAAGTATTGTGACAACAGCCATAAATCCACAGCATAAGGTCTGCTGGGTAAGTACAGGGCACAAGCTGTTGTATTTTTCTGTATTCAAAGTAGTTGTGTTCGCTTGGGTACGTGTGTTTATCTTTATGCAAGTCCTGGCCTGCTCAGTGTACTTCAGCTCCTGAGTAATGGAAATACCATCAGAAGCCTGACTCTCATCATCCTTTTTCATAAATGAATCACTGGGGCAAATAGAATAAAAAAAATACAAAACCACACTAGGAACAATCCAAACACAAACACAAGACTAAGATTTTATTTGTCTCTCTACAATGTGAAAGCCAAATTCTTCCTGCGGTAAATTTCCAATGCCAGGAGAAACTCAGGTCCAAAATTTGTAGCCTAGGAGTAAAAGGTAGGTCAAAATCCAGGAGCCAGTTTAGGCTAGTCCTAGTTCAGTGATCCACACCAGCAATACAGCTGGGTAGATGTATTTCAGTATATGCAAAGTTCCATGTACTTTGGTTCAGCTTGTGTGTAATAATTCTATTAAAAGAGACATTAATTTAAAAAAAATCTTCCTTATTAAATCTTAAAAATATATAGAAAAGAAGAGAACTAATTATGTTAATAGATCCATTTTTCATCACATAAAATTTAGGTTCAGGTGGTCCATATCCTGTGTTCTGGTTGTAACATCAAATCTTACACAACACAACTAAACTGCTTTCATTAGAAAAGGACAAGTTGAAGCCATGGCCCAGAAACCCAGGATGGCTGAGCAACTCTTTGCTGACTCTAACTTATGGGTTACTACAGAAAAACAGAGACAATTCTTTGAATTTTCAGAAAGATTATAGTCAAAGCTAAAACTAATAAGGAAAGAGGAAAAAGGTTTCAATCTTTTAGATCCCAAAACACTACAATACAAACTCCATTTACATTATTTTATATTGTCATCTTCTGCCTTATTTTCTTCTGCAGCAGATGGCTCCCCAGTGTTGCTGCTGTGATTCCACAACTGGAAAAAAGTAATAGTGTTGACTTAGACAGCTATTAATCCTTCTTGTCTTTTTATAGCTTAAGGGAGAGTTCCATGGAGTTGGTTGCTTGCTGTCACTCCATTTATGCCCTTGTTCCTTGCACAACTAAGTTGCCAAACACCACTTTTTTCTTGCCAAACTTGCTAAGGCTGCATGTCAAATGCTAGGAGGGTTCCCAGGAGAGCAGCAGTTCTTGCTGCTGGTGCGTGCTTTGCAACCTGTCTCTTGCTCTAGGACGTGGCACTGAAGGTGGTGGTTCTCAGAGCTTGCTGGAGGTCATGGCATGGAGCTGCCAGCGCAGGAATTTCTGGCTGCTCTGGTGTAAAACAAGGAGAAGGGACCAGAAAGGTGTGTTGCAGATGGAGTGACACACCTTACTCATAAGAGAGAAGTAGCAATATGTTTATTGATGCAAAATAATTTAACAAAGCTTGATAATAAATATGACAGGGGTTAAACAAGATTTGATGGCAAGGTACACTTGATTATTTACTGCATAGAGGATAGGGTTAGACAAGCCTGTCAGTGAGACTCTCCCTCATGAGACTCCGGAGGTTCCAAAAGGATCTCTTTCTTTTGAACCACTACTCAGTAAGAACTCTGGGTGCAGCTAAATCCAGTCCTAGTCCCAGACTTGGTCAATAGTTTATGTCTAAAGGACGATATATGCACAGTCAATACCACTTGGGTAAGACTGGAAAGTTTAGCATGCTATTAATCACTTATTGAAAATGCAACCTCAGCCTGAAGGCATACCTGCTTAAAGAGAGATCCTGGCATGCAGCCCACTGCTGTGCAGGAGAGCTCAGTGGGCCCTGGGCTGTCCTCTATTTATGGAAAAAGATAACTGCCTTATAGTTATATTTACATAATGACCACAGAAGTTAGTTTCTTCCAAATTTGTCTTGAGTCAGGCATTGGCCGGCACAGTGGTTAGGTGGATGTATTGTTCACAACAGCCCATGCAATGTTATATTGTTTCAAATTGTAGCTATTTGCAGACTAATTTCGTAACCAAGGGTGTGCAATGCTATTCTGGATGCTCCAGAGTGTCCCTCCCTGGCCCCAGCAGCATCCTCAGGAAGGTCAGGGTCCTGCACATGGCTGTCACATCCCCAGCTCCTTGCAGATGTCCTGGATGTCTAACAGTGCTTCTAAGATCAACCTCAAATCCTATGTTTAGGCACCTAAAACATTTACTGACTGTTCAAAGCAAGTAAGGCTGATGGAATATATGTCATTAAAACTGCTTTTAATGGAAAACAGTGTTTCTAAGTGAGGTCTTGGTCCCTTTATTTTTGCATTTTGCACCATGTGCTTTCTGAGAGAAAGGTTAAATTTAAGAGGACGTTGAAGGCTGCAAAATGGAAATATTTGTTGGAAATGTGAACTTTGGTATCTGAATTGTCACTGTAAATCTGCATATTTCGATTCACTAAGAGAAACAGACATTTTTCAAACTAATTTATAATGTCCTTCCCAGAAGTGTCAGTGGCAGCAGTGATTGCTGTCTGACACAGTGTGCCTGAGACGGATTGCAACACAAACATTCCTCAGTGCTGACCCAGATAACCTGTGCTGTTGAACAAATCACAAAGGGTAACATCATTATCTCCTTATTCTCAGGGCTAAAAGTTAGATGGCTATGAAATGGGACATTTTTTTCCATCTGCAACAGGTGAAAGAAGACACAGCCTTCTCCAGAAGACAATTAACAAAACTTAAAATAGACACATCAAATGAGCAGAAGGATCACTCTGTATGTGCTATTTCTATCTACCACCTGCAGAGGAATCTGCTGCTCTCTCCAGACTGTAAACTCTGCAGGAGTAGACTGGTTCGCACTCTCTATTTGTACATTGAACAGCAAAATAAGGGCGGGTTGTTTTGTAGGCATAAATATTAGGACTGTATCTCTACAAACAAAATGCCAGTTGAAGTAAATTCAGTGTGCAGTATTGCCAAATGAAATTGGAACTGCAACTGCTTGATAGTGACTCCATGGCAAGCCTGGTGATTCTGGGCAGGAAATTCTCAAATGTAGCTGCTAGAGCCTTCTCCTTCCTTGTGGGGCTGAGATACCACAAACTGAATGAAATAAGAGAGAGAGAGCAAGGGAGAAAGGAAGAGAGAGGAAGAGAAGATGAAGAGAGGAAGAGACAGATGAAGGAATGGAGGGAATCTGAATTTCATGAGTGTGGAGAGATTGTCAGCCTTCAAACCTTAAATATGTTAATAGAGAAACTATTTCCTTCTATCTCCAATGTCACATGAATTTAAAGCATTTTCTATCAAGTTCAGAAAATATTTTCACTTCTTGAGCAAGGCTGCTTTCCTTCTCAGACACTGCAGTTTTTCTGTTTGCATTTCTTATGCCCTCTTCTCATCAATTCAGCCAACTATTTTTAGTTTGAATTGACATGAATTTAATTCCTGCCCTTTTCACATATACTTATTCATTTTCATTGACCTTATTTTGACTCTAGGCAAATGATATACTTACGACACATGCACAACACTCCCAGGACTGGAATGCATTCATACACATACTCTGTGTATCTTCAGGCTCCATACTGCCCTTACTTCCCACCATAATTTATCACTGAAAAAAAAAAAATGCCCCAGTGAATCTTAGTGTCCTACCTCTTTAGCCTGTCCACTGAATCTACATGTTGTACGGGTCTATAAAAATACAGTAGGAAGTCTTTAATTTCTAAATACCATATTTAAGATACATTCTAACATGATGATGGTTACCCTGCATTCTCAGTATCTTATTTAAATGTTGTAGCCCTTCAGTAGTACAGCTCTTTGTGGCTCCTTGGTATGTGATGCAATGAGGTTATCTTGGTAAACTTCTGACTGGGCTGGACTCCATATCTCAGAAACCACAGCTGTGGCTGGCAGGGTTTAGTCCCTGGGTAACTATTTCAGCAAGTACTGAATGAGTATGTAAACTAGATCATGGCTGAGCCACACTGGCAGAGCAATATAGGGAAACTAAAGCTGTATTTGTCCATGCAGAACCTTTCAGTACATAAAGGACTTTAGCCTCTGGAGCTGACAACCCAGCATCTTTTGCAAGTGGCTAAATAAATAAAGTGCCTTTGATATTGGCCCTAGAATTGTGTATCCTGTTGCTAACCTGAGATAAGCACAGGGCCTTTTCATATGAAGAATGCATGTGATGTGATGGTGTCACATCTCTACTGTCTTTTTCCTTCCTTCTGTAAAATGTCAAACCTATTGGAAAATCAATTTTATATAACTTAACCACTGCACGCCCTGCTCTCGCCAGGACCCCAGACTCATTACAGTAACCTGCCTCTTTGTGCCTAACTGCCCATATGTTGCAAGGCTTGTCAGCCATGTTGGTCTTTTCCTGTGACCTAGCTGTGTGCTGACTATGATGGCTACTGCACCTTCTTTTGCAGATAATAAAAGACAAGACAACAGCCTCAGCTGGTGAAATAAAAGACATTTGAGGAAAATGTGCCCAGTTCTATAATTCTTGATGCTGAATCGGAAAGACTCAGATTAGGCTTCTCTACCTACTGTCTTACTTTCTTCCTCATCCACCCACTCATTCATCATCTTCTCACCTTTCCTTTATTTCCTGCCATGGACACACCTTCAGCTAAGTTGACTGGGCTTGAACCATGCAATCACTTAATTGGGCAGCTGTGAAGGCATTTACAAAACACAACATTTAAAAAGCCGCTGTTTTGGACATGACAGCAATGCCACTCTTTCTATAGGTGTGCGGCTTTGTATGAACTTTGCTGAGTTTTTCATTGCCAGATTTATCAGATTCTGAGGAACATTTATGCCCCAGACCTAAATCCAGAGTATTCTCTACTGTCTTGTCCTGCAGCCAGTGTAATGAAACAACCCAGCAAATCTGCAGGTCATTTGTCTATGTCCTTTGCCGAAAAATATTTGCTGATGTATTTATTTTGGCAATTTCCAATACAGATACATTTTCACACACTTCTCCTCCTCCTATCTTTGTGCAACAGGACATTGTACTCTCTAAGATAACCAGATGGGTGTAAGGACCAAGTCTTCAACTGGTGTAAGTTGGTAATGCCAGTATAGTCTGTATGCTATAATCAGAGTAAATCACAGTCTACATGCTCTGATTTACGTGAACACTGGTTATTTATTTTCTTGCACATTAGCCTTAATATCTCTGTACTAAGAAAGTAATATTTATCATGTATCATTTTACTTTAACTCTTGTAATTTTATAGTACCAAACACAGGAGGAAACTTGACTATAACTAATCTGAATTTATAGACAAATCATTACCTAACTATATATACATGTGCCTAGAGAAGGAAGGATCTAGCCATCATTTGCATTCTCCATGCACTTAGGCCCTCTCTAAGGCACACACTTTACATTCGCAAAGTTTATGTGTGCAGGCCTTCTGAACGTCCTGCTCTTTAAGACATGAAGAGATGGGGCACTTTGCTGTGCCTTCAGGCACGTGGCTGGCTAGAGGCATTTACCTGACACTAGGGAAAACTACTTTGTTTGATTTAAAAACCCTTTTGTTTTTGTCAAGCCAAAATTTGGAGTTCAGGTACAGCAAAGTAATGAAACCACAGCCAGGGCAAGCAGCTCAGTAGGAATTCCTGAGAAGAAAAGCCTTTGTTTCTGTGTGATGAAAACCAAATTTGAACGATATGAAAATTCATTTGTTGCTCATCTAAACCACAGTGCGTTTCTGCCGCTGTAAATACCTCCTTTTTCCATTCCTAGTATGTCTATTCTAGATCCATATGCACTCCTGTGTGTGACATTGTTACCCCGAACCAGCACAAAGAAACCACAGTTATCACTAAAGGCAACGCTAAATAGGTACAAATTCTACCCTAGCCAGCCATTTTTCTGGGAACTCTAACAAGATCTGGGTCTGCACTGACTCTCATGGCAGACCTTGCAATGTGCAAAGCTCTATCAAAGTCTTTGCAGGGAAATATTAAGCTTGGGGGAATGCAAGGTGCAAATATTTTAAATAAACTGTGTTATCAGTTCCATGAGAAAGGAAAAAGTTCATTTCTACAATAATAATGAATATATAATGAATATAAAAACATTATTCTCCTATAGTCTTCCCAACATAAATACAAGGGATGGAATTCTGTTACTGCGATACCTTTACTACTCGCTAAAGCAGGTTAAAGCAAACTGTGTTCTGCTTCACACTCTGCGTTCTGGTGGTGATGAAAAGCTGTTTCTTGGCAGAACAAGCTGTGTCGTTTCTCCCCGGTCAATACAGTTGAGCCCATGTGGCAGCCGGCCCCGGCAGGGGCGGGCGGTGAGCGCCGGGCCGCAGCCGCGCTGTGGCTGGTTGCCAGGACCAGCGCCGGGCACTGTCAGCCGCTCGGCGGGGCTCGGCGGGCGCTGCGGAGGCTGCGCGGGGCGGGGACTGGCGCGGGGAGGGAGAAGATGGCGGAGGCCCAGTGAGTTCGGGGCTGCGTAGGGGGGCGGGATGGGCAGCGGGGCT
>JAOXOE010000602.1:28525511-28564996 GCA_028565055.1 Phoeniculus purpureus | reverse complement strand
TCCCCCCGGAACCCAAAGACTTGGGTTTCCCGGGAGCTGCCCGGCGGGTCATGGGAATAACGCCGCCGGATCGCCAGGAATATCTATGTTATAGTGCACGTGCTTCACTAGCTGCATGGTAGCAGATACTGGGCTGCACGCAGGCACGCACGTTCTACAGTACTGTCCTTCTCTGTGCAAAATTGTTTCCTTTGCAAGGTATGTGCTTAAGTTCATGGGGCTGAAGAAGAACATGAAATAGAAGGCCTTATCGAGATTACTGTTAAACCTGCAAGGAGATCGTGTGAAGCAGTAGTGCTTTGGTCACTTGGTTGGACAAATGGAGGAATAAGAGCATTATTTAGAGTCACAAGCACAAAGTTTTAGTTTTGCCTGTACTTACATAACTCAACTTTTTGTATAATGCTGCTGTATTTCTCACATTAATAACCTTTACAGTATCAAAAAAGCAACATTCCAAATTACTGTGTTTTAAGTTCTTTAACAAAAAAATTTCCAGATGTGAACAGCAGCCGTGGCAGAAGACTACAGAAAAGAGGTGGAGGTGGGGGATTTGGTTACCAGAAAGCAAAGAACGTCCACAAAGCTAAAATCTTCAAGCACATTAGCAAGAAATCAGACAATCGGCAGTTTTCTCGTTAGTCATACATTAATTAAAGCAACTTCTGTCATTGGAATAGAATACTTGACCAAAACTGGTAGATATTTTCAGTTTAAACTGCTTATCTATTCACATGTCATGATGTCTTTATGGTTTTGTTTCTGGGAGCATTTTTTTTTTTTGCAGTTCAGAGAGACTCTTTGGAAGGGAGTTTGAAGATAGAAAAGGAGAACATGGCCATCTGATTTTGCCATACTTTTTGTAAGGAAGAAGACAGTTGAATATAATTATCTTAAGAATTCAATAAAAAAAATTAATTCAAAATACTTGTAGGTTTTGTAGAAGAAATTCCTTTACATGTACCATTTTTCTTTGCACGTCTTTGAAAATTGTGGAGCAGACAATGCAAGATCACAGATTGAGGTAAAATAGCTGAATTGCTGCAAGGGTCTTCAGTGCTTTGGAACTCTGCTTCATCCATCAAGTATGCTGAAGAATATTGAGAAGTTTCCTTTAGAACACAACATACCTATCAGTAGTTGAGGTTGTCTGAGCTTGCTATTAATTTCAGTCATGGCATCTGTATAACAAGTACAGTGTCCAGAACTCAAAAAAAAAAAAGCTTTACACCACATCTGGAACATTCTTAATACTGTTTGTTTTAATGCTGTGATAAAAAGGTAATATTCTAGTACAATGTTTGCTTTTCTTTCATGTTCTCTTTAAATCTGAATTTATACACTCGGTAGTGTCTAGTATACTCTTATAAATATTCAGAGAAGGTTAAGGAAAGCAAATTTCATAAACTGAAGCAGTTGGTCCTTATAATTTTTTTAAAATGCTCCATAACCTTGATGCAGTGAGAATTTTTGCACTTGTGTCTTGTGAATTGGTTTTTTATTGTTGGTTTATCAGATCACTGATGAGCAAAGTCAAAGATAACCACCCTCAATCCTCTGGCAGTTGAGAGACTTAATTGGAAAAGTATAATGGGGTATAAATCTGCTAGAAAGATATGAGGGAGAAGTGTAGAAGACTAAGGGAATGGAGCAGAATATGCATGGCAAACAGAACATGGAGATGCAAGTACAAAAAGAAGAACACATGTTGAGCAGAAGAAAAGCACATGTATTACTTTCATGGTTACCACTGTAGCAGTAGGTAACTATTTGTATGAGGCTACAATGGCTGCTTAAAGAAACCAGATCATTTTAAGGGGGGAATAGTATGACCATTCTGTTACTAGTGCTTCTACCATGCAGAATTGAGTGTTGCCTTTTTTTCCTTTGTGAAACCGCTGACTTCAAGCCCTAATAGGCTTTTTCAAGATTCAGTTAGTACTTGTCAGATATTAAGAACTTTTGATATGTCAAAAGTTGAAGTGGATTAATCTTGTGAGTAGGATTTGAATGTCTCATGCTTCTAGGGTTACAGTAGAAAAGCAGCATATTCTCTAGAAGGTAGGCAATACAAAGTGCATGGTGCCTGGCTCATTGAGTTCTAATGTTTGGTTTCGGGTTTGCATATGTATTTACCAATAGTAGATGTCAAAGTAGTTCTCATGGCTGTTTTTTTTAAAGCAAAAGCACCTTCTAAGACTTAGCTGGAATCTACAGCATGAAGGGTTCTGTCTACACCTGAAATCATGTATTTCCAGTGTGAGGATTAACTTACGTTGTAGTGAAATTAAGTCCAAGGTGACTAAATAGATGAATCGCAAATTTAACTACTTGGGAAGAGATGCAAGTAAAACTGCTGAAAACCACAGCAAAGATCAGAAAACCCAGCAAAGTTGCCTGGGCATAGGCAGTGTGAAAGAAGTAGTGTGGAGTGTTCATTTGGAACAGGAAAAAAGCTGAGGGTGGGCACAGTCAGTGACCACCAGTGTGCAGCACAGCCACAACTGTTTGGGTTTTGAAAACCCATCAGAATTCCTGACACTTCTCTAGGTAGGCAGAAATCTGTTGCTCCTTACCTCTCTGGGAACAGAAGGCTGACTGTTTTCTTGGCAGTTAGACAACTTCCATCACCACAATTTTTTTTCTTAAAAGAGTCAAGGCACTGACAATTTGTAGTGTCTGATACGAGGACAAGTGAAAAATACGGGGTTGGCACGAGTCTGCACAACTCCACCCTGGTATATTTGGGTTGTGTTTTCTTGTGTGCCTTCTGACGAGGGAATCTTGGAAATAATCTCATTTCTGAGATGAAAAGGGGAGTCTCTACAGTAGTTTTAAATTACCCAAAAAAAATTGTTAAACACTTAAACATTATAGAAGTATAATGGCTGCACATTCTGTAGTGACTACATAGTCTGCTATTTCACGCTGTGAAATTACTGATTACGTAGAAGGTAAATTCCTGAGCTGTGACTACGCAGGAATTGAAAAGAGAAGGGCTGCTGCTTTCTGGCTTGTGCAGAAGCAGTTACCTTTGTCCGTTTATGGAATCATAAATGAAAAATAGCTTCCAATGAAATATCTGTGTGTATCAAGCAGCACCTATTCTCCTACCATATTGCAAGAAGTTTCAAAGATTGCCAGGCTGATTGGAAATCTAACGTTTCCTTTGCAGCTTACCCTGTTATCAATCTTGTGAGCCGCTAATAGACTTCAGCCATCAGATTCTCAAGGCTTGTCTCGTAACACTGACTGATAGCTTGAGGACTAATATTGTGTGCCTTGAGAAATTGCCATCTTTCTCCAGGAACCTTGACAAAGAAATTGGACTCTTTAAACCACTTAAGGTGGTGATCAAAACTGTCCCTGCTTGAACTGGAAGATGTTTTTGACAGTTCTTGGAACAGACCCATAAAGGAGAATTCCATTGCTGAGGTACTGTTCATAATCATTAAAAGTCTTGTCATGATATGCGTTTCCAGTGCCAGAACTCTGCTGAGTTATAGACAAGCACAAGACCAGTCAGAAAACGTTGCCATCAAATTTTTCAGGGTTAATGTCACAGGTAGAGGGCACGCTCACTGACAGCATACAACAAGGATACTTCAGAATGGGTATTTTTTCTTAGGACTACTGTAAATAAATGCATTTTGGCAGTAATTAGCTTCTTTCTTTCATCACCAGTTGATGTCTCAATTTAAGTAAGCTACCAAAGCTTTAGATGTGCTAATGATCTGCTTTCAAGCCAGTAATCTAAGGCTCGGGACAAGCAAAATCTTACAGGAAGGGAGAAAGATAATATTTGAATAAAGGTCTCCAGTTAACTTCCCCTGTGAAGGAAGGTGGTACTGACAGGAAACAGCATGTGTCTATGACTTGGTTTTAGTTCTACCACTGTTCACTAGTTTAGGTGACAGTTGTCCAGTTACTTCAACATCCCAAAACAAAAGATTTTTCAGAGATCTAAAAACCTTACAAGTAGAAAAAAGCCATTTAATAGTCCTTGGAAACTGGTTGGGTTTTTCCACTGTTTGTTGGGTTTTTTTCAAACTCAAATATCTATACTGAAAGAAGCCCAGAATCACCTGTCTAGGCATGCACAGTAGTGTCTGTCTCTGCTCTTGAGTTTTGCTCTGCTAGCTTGATTTCCTCAGGATTTTAGTTGCTTGGCTTGACAGCAGAATTCATGCAACTGTTTCTGATGCTTTTGTTTGCTCTAGATTTATAGAACGTGTCGAGCCGTGAAAATAAAAATCCAGCCTCTTGAACTGGAATACTCTTCTAAAAAATTTGCTGGCTTGCATCAAAACCATAAATACAGTGATGTTGCTTGTGTCAAATCTCTTTATTGCACAGCCACCTGGGGAAGAAGTTACTTTTTTCCTCCTTTTAGGCACCACGATAAACTTGTGATACGGAGTTGTAAGGAAAGGTAGAGGAAGGATGCCACTAAAGCAATGGAAGACAAATGGAGACAGGGTGCTGTCTCTCTCTCTCTCACTTTGTTATATCGATGTCATCCAGTTTAAGCACTGTATTCACCTTTCAAGAAATATCTGACCATTCTCTACAGTAGCAGTCCATCTTCCCAAACAATTTTGTAAGATATGACAATAAAAGTCGTAACCATCTACTACTTTTTCCCAGTCCATTCCAATATCTAATGGATTGCCCTCCTTGGGCAGTCTATTTCAACGTCTAATCACCCTTCCTGTGAGGAAGTGCTTCCTAATACCCAATCTAAACCTCACCGAGTGCAGTTTCAGGCCCTGCCCTCTTGTCCTATCATTAGCTGTCTGGGACAAAAGCCCAACCACCCCTGTCTACAACTTCCGTTCAGGTAGTTATACAGAGTGAAATGATTATTTATACATTGTATTTTCCACTTCATTGCAAAACTTTATGAATCTTTTTCTGGTGCCCTGCAGGTTTATGCCACCGTAACTTTACATAAGCTACAATTATTTGTTCCACTTTCTACATAAATTCAGCAAGGGGTCATTTGTAAATAAAGGGAATAGAAGGGAGAATAGAGAATAGGCTATTTTCAGTTCGAAGGGACCAACACTGATCATCTACTCCAGGTGAGGCTGCACCAAGGATATTTCAGGTGCAAAAAATAAAGGATACAGCTTTTAACTGATTTTGAAATTCTGAGAAAAACAAATTTTTTCGCTTATTGCAGAGAGAAGCCAGCCGCACACATGTATTCCAGACTTGTACTCCTGGCAAGGTGTTTCCACCACACTTAAATGTGAGGAGTTGCTGTGTAGGAGATCAAGCTAGCTATGAGAAGAATCAAAAGCATTTGGGTGCCACGACTTTCTCAGACAAGATTTAAGATAAAAACCAATGGATGCGGACACCTAAAAAACTTTGACACTTTAAAATATCAACATCCACAAGTAGAAATGTCTTGTACATAGTCAAAATAGTAATAAAATTCTGGCTGCTCCTGGATTAGAGGCAGTAGCACAAGCCAATGGTCAAGGTCAGACAACTCAGATGTACTCAACAGTAGATGATTAGTTGCAAGTTTCTTTATTTGGCTGCTCTAACAAAAGAAAGACCTCATGTTAGCAAATGCATTACTGTGTAACCTCTGTGCTTGTGTGTTGTCCTTTGCTGTACCACAGCTCCTTTTAATGCATGGGCACAAGCCCCTGTAGCAAACCTAACCCAAACAGGTGCACAGGTCTTTGCTGACTACCTCTTGTTGTGAAAAACCCTTTGCTTAGTGGCTCCTGTCCCCACATGGTACATAAAGCTGACACTGGAACGGAAATCATTCTGTCAAAGTTTGCTCTTCATAACATTTAAACCAGCCAGCATTTATGTGTCACAATATGGAACCAGCTGTCAAACGGTTTTTGAGGGTTAGTTTTTCACTTCAGATTCTTTTTTTGCTAGATATTTTATCAAATTAACTGCAGGAATTATATAACTGAGTTTCCTGAAAAATGCTTTATAGAGGAGGTTTGGTTTCTATTAAAGAGCTAGCAGGGAACAGGAGAGGGAATAAAACTGCATCTGCTAGAAGCTCTCAGAGGACTTTTATATCTAAAACAAAATACGGAGAATCAGTCAAAACAGCAAAGTTCAGTGTGGTCCCTTTACAACAGCCTATAAATAATCTGCTGCTCTCCCTAACAGAAAAAAGTGAACTTGTGAAAAATGTAAACTATATTTAAATTTTATGTATTTTCTATAAAAATACAACATAATGAGTTAAAATTCTGTTATCTGGATGAATCATCATCCTCTAAAGCTGTTCCTAAGCAGCATGCTGTCCTTGGAGGTGCTTGAAAACTGCCAGCAATAATGAAGCTGCCTGGGTAGCTGCTGTCTGGTGCAGACAGACGTTTCTGTAGCACAGCCCTACACAAGGACACTTGGACAGGATATAGAAGGATGCAGGGAGGGTTAAGCCAAGTCAAGAACTTTCAGACTGACAGAAAAAATGATAAAATTAGGACAAGATTGAGTTGGACGAGATTCAACGTCAACAGCCAGAAGAGTGATTTTTGCAGGTGGTGTTTGGTAAGGACTAGGAAATAGGTTTTGCAATTCCGCATCTCTGTCACAAGTCCTTTTCTCAGCAATTCTTGGGTCACCAGGGAAAAGCAAGAACAAATGCAAAAGAAGATGTGAAGTATTTCCTTCTACTCAGGCTTACAAGCAAATTCCTATTTTCCACCATTTGGCATTTTGCAAGTCTCAGAGTTCTTAGCCCACAAAGCTCCAAACATCCAGATGGAAAGACAACATTATTTTGTATTTGCTTCTAACTTCATCATTTAGCTCTGAGTCCTTAGTCATATCTTTATTTGCTTCTTTTAAGAGCAGTGAACCAGTTGGTGGTATCAGTTACTGTTTGAAGACACACTGCCGTACTTTGTTGAAAGAAGAAACTGTGAAATGCAGACCGTAGTTTCTGTAGTCAGTGAAAAGTGTCAGTGAGTAAACCAGGATTTTCATGTTTACGTTGCCCTTTGCTATGACAGAAACTTGTAATCCTGTAACCGTACACAAAAGTAAACCAGATCCTCAGTGGAAGAAGAGCGGTGTGGGTTAGCTTTTTGTCTTTTTCTTGGTGCTTCTTTTTTTTTCATTTCATCCTTTTGTGCAGTGTTTATTTGCTTTTCTGTTATTTAGAGTACATGAATACACACATCTCATCTTTTAAGAACCCCCTTCTCTTTTTTAAAGTATACCCTGGTTTCTGAGACACTAACGTGTTGCCATAGCAATCTTCAAGGAGCACTAAGCCTTTGCATTCACAGAACAAGGCAGTAGTGGGGTAATTATCAAGAAAAAAATTAATCCCTTTGAGACTATTCAAGCCTCTGTATCATAGGGCTAGGTAATTTCAGCCAAGCAGTGAACTAGAATGTAACTATCAGGATGTGGCACACAATGTACACATTATAAATAGGAGTAGAGGGATGAGACGCATGGCTTCCAGGAAAGGAAGGTTTTGAGATAGTCTGGGCTGTTTTAACGGTGGCAGACACAGTCTGCAGCCCACAAATGAAGTGTCCTCACACAAAAAGAAGACAACCTCCAGTCCCGCAGAAGCAGAAACAAACAGATCCCTGAACACGAGGCTTTTAATCTGAGGGGTTTTTTCACTCAATCATTAAAAAAGACTGCAAATAAGTTCTTCGAACTATGACAAGATTCTTTTATTCCTTTATTAAGTTTGAAGAACCAGACTATTGATTGTTGAAACATTTGGAAGTCAAAGGGCTTTTTTCATCTGCTTGTTTCCCTGGCTGCTTTAAGGTCTGGGTGCCTTTTAAAGCAATTAAGTAATTCTTTAGCTGTATTTTTTTGAAATTCTTTAGTAAACTTCTGGTAATTAATACTAAACACTAATTATTTAGTAATTTCAAAAGCAGCAAACGCGCAGATTTGAAAGAAGCAGTATAAAGACAAAGCATACAAAGCTATCTGGGCAGCATTACCATGCTCTCAGCCAACTGACACATTTTTATCAGTGTCTTAACTGTTTCAGACAAAGCCTTAGTACTGTGAAGAGGGTTTTTTTGACAAGCTCTGTCAAATCCTACCTATTGGAAATTTAAGTGTCATAATGAGAAACTCTTAACACTTGGAAGCTCTTTTCTCCTGATAATACAAGGTGGTAAGTAATGCCATTAGTTTTCTCTTTGCAGCTGGCTTACACTAGAGCACATTAGAATTACTATAGGAAAGAATAACTACACTGCATTAAAAGCCAGGGAAGCTACTTCCTTTACTATTTGTTTGTCCGGTGAGTGAAGTAGCATCCAAAAGTTAGCCAACAAAACAGGCTGATTACTCTGACTAGTTATATTCCACCATTGTTCCAGTTTTTGAGGATGGGACCCCTGAAAAAGGGAGGGAGGACCCTGCTTGCTATGGGCAACAGTTGCTGTTAAGAGGTTTGTTTTGTGAGATGGTGCTGTTTCTTTAGTGAATGCAAGTGAAGAACACCGATTTGAGGAGCATTCACTTCAACAAGACTGTTCTGACCCAAAACTACTCCTTCCCTACCTCAAAAACAAGCAACTGATCTCCCATCCTCAAACAATGCCCTTAGTACAGTCTGTGATTGTAGGTTTGATGCTATTTGAAAGCAATTTGCTGCTTTTAAGAAGAATTTCCTCACTGTGAGGGTGTTGAGGCACTGGATCAGGTTGTCCAGGGAGGTTGTGGATGCCCCCTCCCTGGCCAAGCTGGAAGGGGTTCTGGGCAACCTGCTCTGGTGACCGGTGTCCCTGCTTATGGCAGGGGGCTTGGAACTAGATGAACTCTGAGGTCCCTTCCAACCTAAACCATTCTACGAAAAAAACCCTTCACTGGCCACCTTTGATCTTACTTTCTGATCCTCAACAAATTCAATCCCCTTTGGGGATTCTCCCAACAGCACCATATGATCTGGTGAGGGACAAGAGTCCACGTTTTTTCCAGTAACTCCCACTGAAATTGGTCTGCGAACATGGAAATGCTGGCTACTGGTCGAATGGGATCCCAGGAATGAAAGCAGGTAGAAAGGATACTTCACAAAAACCTGAGGTATAACACCTTAAACACACTTTAGATGCAGTACCCAGGCTGCCATACCACCCTGTCACACTGCTTATGGCCATTGATCACTTAGGAAGTGACAAAACTCACCTGTGTCTCCTTCGCTCGTACCACCTGGATAACTTCCACTGCAGACCGTAAAAGATTTTGCGTAACAGGTTTACAATTAGTTTGGGAACATCCTGCTCTTCATGGTCACTGAAAAGGAGAAAGGCAGGTAGTCAGAGGCCAGACCCGTGGCCTTAGTGTCACAGACCTAGGCTCAAACAGCGGAAAGGTAGAGACGTTCCCGGCCACTCAAACATTTAATAAAATATCAGAGAATATTTTTATTCCATATGGAAAAAATCCCCATTTAATGCTGCAGCCCAGAAATAACCCTCGTTCAGCACCGAACCCGTCGCGCTCAGGGGTGCCCGAGGGGCACTGAGGGGATCATGGCGGGCGCGGGCCCACAGGAGGGGAGGGAGGGGTCCAGCCGCCTCTCGGGGTCGGTGGGGACAAGCGGGCAGAGGCGGCGCCGGCCGGACACGGCTCGGGGGCTCCCCCCACCCCCGAGGCGGCCGCTGGGGCGGGGCGGGGCGGGAGCGTTGGTGCCTCCCCTCGCCGCGGTCCCGCCGTCCCGTAGCTGCTGGTCGGCGCCGCAGCCGCCCGGTGCGGGCGGAAGGATTGGTGGGAACGGGTTACCGGGAAAGGGTCCGCGGGCTGCGCTGGGGCGGCGGCACATGGCGGGCGGCGGCTGAGGGCGGCCCCGAAGGAAGGTCCTGCTGTGGCTGGGAAGGGAGAAGGTGCTGGTGTGCAGCGGCGAGGGATCGGGCTCCGGTCCCTGGCATGGCAGAGGCGCTGAACACCTGCACCCCGCGGGGCCAGTGTCAGGCTGGCATGGGTACCAACAGCTCCGCAGCCAACATGGGCACCAACGCTTCGTCAGCCAGCATGGGCACCAACGCCTCCTCGGCTGCCTCTGTGCTAAGCGGCAGCACGTGGAGGGGCCGGGAGCCCTTCTCCATCTTCACCATCCTCGTTCTGACCCTGCTGGTGCTCCTGACCGTGGCCACCTTCCTATGGAACTTGCTGGTGCTGGCCACCATCCTGCGAGTGAAGGCTTTCCACCGGGTGCCCCACAACCTCGTGGCTTCCACGGCGGTGTCAGACGTGCTGGTGGCGGCCCTGGTGATGCCGCTAAGCTTGGTGAAGGAGCTGTCGGCCGGACGGCGGTGGCGGCTGGGCAGGGAGCTGTGCCTCGTGTGGGTCTGCTTCGATGTGCTGTGCTGCACCGCCAGCATCTGGAACGTCACTGCCATCGCCCTCGACCGCTACTGGTCCATCACCCGCCACCTGGAGTACACGCTGCTCACCCGCCGACGCATCTCCAACGTCATGATCGCTCTCACCTGGGCGCTCTCTGCTGCCATCTCCCTTGCCCCTCTCTTGGGCTGGGGGGAGACCTACAGCCCTGAGCAGGAGCGATGCCAGGTCAGCCAGGAGCCATCCTACACCATTGTCTCCACCGGTGGGGCTTTCTATCTGCCCCTCTGCGTGGTGCTCTTTGTCTACTGGAAGATCTACAAAGCAGCCAAATTCCGCTTGTGGGGCCGCAGAAGGAATGCAGTGGTGCCCTTGCCCAAGGCTGCCCAGGTAAGGGTGGGGAACAGGAAGGAGAGTTTTTCGTGCCTCTCGTGCTTCTGCTTCTTGTCTGTTCCCATCCGTCACCCATGGTGGCTGGTCTAGGCACAGCAAGAAGACTAAGCCAGGCCCTGGGGCTTTGGTGTGAGTTTAGTTCTGTAGTAGACCAGATGTGAGCTGTAATTAGCCAAAGACCTCCACTCTGGGAGAAGAGTTTTCTTCTCATTTTTTTCTTTAGTGGATCTAAGAGCAAGTGATGGGTGGACTCATTACCAGTCAGGAGAGCCATTTAAAAATTGTGTTCAGTCAGAATTTGCCATTCCATAGGTTTTTTTTCCTCTTTGTTTTTTAACAGTATGGGTGAGATAAGCAAGGACAAGCAGATCCCTAGGTCCTTTACAGACTAAATGCACATCTATCTGCCAGCACAGACTCCGAGGGGGATCTATTAGTGTCTAATAGATTTTAATAAGCAAATTACATGCTTTATTTATAGTGTTTGTACTATTTTACCTTCACTGCTGGGAACATACTGCTCACTGCATCATACTAAAGCAATGAGCAATGAAGTGTTTCTATTTTCAGTTAGCAGCTGTTTTAAAAGCACTTTCTCCATCTCCTTATTCTAAATATTGCCTGTAATCCCACACAAGCACTAACCGTGTGGAAGGTCTCATTCATTTTGGGCATACACTTTGCTGACAGGAAAGCTGTGTCCCTGTAGAAGGATTGGGCTGGCGCCTTGTGTCCTATTCCAGCAGGCTATCTGCATGATGACACTATCACCTGTGCCATGTCGCCAGGCTGTTCACTGGTGCTTTCTGCAAACTCTCTCTGCTTTCTGTCACATACTCGTAGTCTCACTTCTGCCTGTCGAGTTGGTTCTTTACAGGACATTTATGTGATTTTCTGTTGTACTTGCAAAGTCCAGTCCTTTCTGGATAAAGGAAAACAAACTCTGGATGTTAGAAATACCTAAAGAGATGTGCGACATTTCTGTTCAGTTGGGACTGCTCTGGGAGAGTCTCACTCCTCTGCTTTCTTTTCCTTTCCTTTGGAGTCATCGTAAGAAATGTTATTACAGTCATGAATTAAATCTCTGTAGGTTGTGTCCCCCAATTCTAGCAAGAGATGTCAGCACTAGCAGTTATATATGGTCAGGCTTGCAGATTTGGGTCCTGATGTCCTGAAGATGTTTATAATACAAATTGATTTATGAAGCTGTCTTCTGCGCAAAAGCAGATGTGTTAGAAAAGATGAGAATGCCTTCTCTATTAGCACTTTTTCTTCTTTATAGCCTTCATTGCCTTGTTTGCACCAAATTTCTTCCCAAGTTGTTGTAAGTATGATGAATGGTTTGCTTGGAGTTAATGTATATCTCTCCAAGCACAAAAGCTAACAGAATATTTACAGTGGTTTTGCATGCTTTACCTTGTTACGCAGACACATACGCGTACAGGACTAGTCAGAATCTAAAATTCTGGGAGGCTAAACGAACTGATGAGTTGCTGCTTAAATTTTAGCTTATGGAGAAAGACAGTGTTGGTGTGTCAGTTTTAACTATGAAAATTAGGAGCCAGACTTCTTTGTGTTCTGTCTGCAGAGCCCTTGTGTGGGCACAGCCAGGCTGGCAGGTAAGTGCTTTTTGCTGAGGCGATGTCTGGGAGCTGGTTTAGGCTGTACGGACAAAGGAGCTGCTGTCAGTGTGAGCTGAGTGCCCATTCTGGAGCTGTTACTTCAGTATCTGCAAAAGTGCAACCCAGGAGTTCTTCATCTTTCTTATGTTGGCAGTGATTGACATATATTAACTTAATAACAATGGTTCTTAAATCTGCTGGTAGCCTTCACCATTGTTCCATCACACACAGAGTTAAAATTTTACTTTGGAGAAAAATCAGGTGAAGGAGACGAAACATGCGAGGTGCTTCTGGTTTTGCTGAAAGCTCGTTTCTTACTTTCTATTGAAATATTTAAAAAGCAGAATTGGGACTGTAAATTAGGCTGGGGCTTTTATAATTGTTTGCTAATTATGAAATCCCTTTAAAAAGTGAATTCCACTGTCAGTACTGACCATTGTAGAGAAACTAGAGCACAAGATCACTGACAGAGCCCAGACCTTGTTGGCAGTAGGTGATAATTGTCTCTGTAAATGGTCCAATTCGAAAAACAGCAGTTATTGATGGACAGGGCCCTTTGAAACCTTGTAGGAGAGGTTTGCCCAGTAAAACCATAGATGGCAGAATCTGAATGTCAGGATTATTTCCAAGTAGCAATTGCAGAGTCAGGGTTAAATTTCCATGTGAAGAGTTAAAAATCAAGTTCTGGGGCTTTTTTTTTCTTTCTCCCTTTTCAAAGTACCTTGTGTGGAGTAGGAGTAATTAATCCAAACCTTATCAGTTTTGTGAGAATCCTTCCTGTATCAGATAGCATCAGGCCCCAGAGCTTCAATGGTGTGTTTTTCTGCATCTTGGCAGGTTTAGACTCTCCAGTCCTCACACATACTCAATCATGGAATCATAGAATCATTAACATTGGAAAAGACCTCTAAGGTCATCAAGTCTAACTGTCAGCCCAACACCCTCATACCCACTAAACCATACTTACAAATGCCACATCTACGTGTTTTTTAAACCCCTCCACAGACAGGGACACCACCACCTCCCTGGGCAGCCTGTTCCAATCCCTGATCACTCTTTCAGTGAAGAAAATTTTCCTAATGTCCAATCTAATCATCCCCTGTCACAGCTTAAGGCTATTTCCTCTTGTCCTATCACTAGTGACTTATGAGACTGACCATCTCTCTACAACATCCTTTCAGGTAGTGGTGAAGAGCATCAATATCCTTTCTTCCAGACTAAAAAACCCCAGTTCTCTCAGCCACTACTTGTAAACCTGCCCTGCAGGTCCTTCACTAGCTTTGTGGCTCTTCTTTGGACTCAATTCAGCACCCCTGTGTCCTTCTTGTATTGAGGTGTCCAAAACTGAACTCACAACTCAAGATGAGGCCTCACTAGCACTGAGTGAAGCCTCACAGGGTGGGGAAATATGGAAAACTGATTCAACTTCTCTGAAGGAGTCACAGACCTTGTGTTTCTTATTTCTGCCTCTGACTGTACAAGAGATAGGACAGGAAACCCAAGTGTAACTGTCCAAAATAGTGGCAGCAGGTGTCAGATAGGTGACTCTAGAAGCAAAGTGGGACAACTAGCTACTCCCTGGAAGAAATGCAAAGCTATTCCTTTGTACAGCAGAAGTAAATCCTGTGGGAGAAAGCAGGTGTTCTTTTCCCTATCAAATACACTGTTTGTCATATTGATGGAGCATCTCAGAAAGTGTGACTGACATTCCTGCGTTTGATCCTTCACTGTGCATTTCAGTTTCCTGTGTGCTTGTTCAAAGAGAAATAAGCCAGCAGTGCTGGGGCAGCAGTGATCTTTGCTGGACCATACTGTAATAGGAAAAACGCTAAAGTTGTGATAGTAAGCCAGATTTGATTGATGCTTATTATCTTTACTGTTGTTTTGTTATTGCAGACCCTGGAGGTACAGTACAAACACAGTCCCTGGCAGGAAGGACCTGTAATATCAGTCCTTAAAGTTATAAGGAACATTTTAAATCAAGGGATTTCTTCAGAAGCTCCTTGGTGGCTTGATTTTTCTAACAGTGCTAGGAACACAGGAATTGGGAACATCCAGCTCTAGGAACATACAGCCCATTCAGGAGCAGTACTGTTACCGGGGGCAGACAAATAAGCAGCACTGAACTCTAACTCCTCATCAGTGTGCTGAAGAACGAATTCTCAAATGGAAACCAAGCTCTGTTGTGTCCGTGTAAGAGTCTGTACGTGAGAGCTCTGTTCATTCAACTCCCTTTATGACACACAGTATCATCGCTGTGCTTCTCAGAGCCTGTTGTCCTGGAAATGGCTGCTTTCACAAATTCACAACCTAATTCTGGCCTCAGAGTATCAGTCCTTCTGTACCAGCTTCTTTTCCCAGTGCTCCAGACTTGCAGCTCCTGGAGCTGAAGAAATCTGTGCTGCTAGCCACCAAATGAGAACTGTAGACCGTGCTGGACAGAGATACTCACCTGGGGGAGATGTCCCCAGTATAAACTAAAGCATTGGTTGCTTTAATTTGCAGCCTGTGACCACGTTTTTGCCTGTCACAGGCTGCTCACTATGCTCATCAGTAGGCCCAGAGTGGGGGGAAAGGTTTTAAGCAGGGCTCGTCCTGTGTTCCATGTGGCAGAAGTCTAGCAGTCAGATATTGTGACTTACTAGAGTAACGCCTCTAGGACTGGCACTGGAAACTACAGGTTTGGCGTAGTCAGGGCTGTGTTTAGTTCAACAAAATCACAGCTGTCAAGGCTGGAAAGCAACCACATAATCTTTCTGGCCTGGGCTCTTGTTTAGACATTGCCGAATTACATTGGATTACCCTGTGCCTGCGTAAGGGGGGAATCCTTTCGCATGGTTCCCCTGCCAGCTCTGTGTACAGTGACAGCCTACAGTAGACTTAATTTACTTTTCACGTACTTTGTGTGGGTTGGCATGTAACAAACAGCCTGGAGAACCACGTTTTGGGGGCTGATAGTTGTAGCAAGGATAATCTTGCACCAGCCAGGCCACGGAGATGAGTCAGGTCTGCAGCAAAATTATATAGAGAGCAGTAAAAATAAAAAAAATTTGAAATTATAATGAAAGGTTGGACTTGCCCAGCTTTGCAGTCTGCACTGGTACATATTTTCTGATGTGAACAGCACTTCAGATTAAATCCATGTTTTAAAAACTCTAGCGTACCTGTCTCCTGATGAATCAGTCCCCACAGCAGTGATGAGATGCTGGCACTCTTGTGGTGGATCTATATGGTGACCCAGTAAGGATGGGGCACAGTTCGGCAAAGCTGATGTGTTTACAGAGGTGTTGAACACAGGGCATTGCTAGGAATCCTCTCAAAGGTCTACTCCCTTTTGTGATAGTACTGGCGAGGAGCAGCTGGCCAGTGGATCACAGGGCTGCCAAGTGGCAGTGCTCATGCCAAGGACTGGCCAGCTGAGCAAGTGTCGTTCACAGTGTGCCTGGCTGGTCACCTGGAAACAACGTACAGGGTGAGCATTGGAGACGGGTAGTCATGGAAAGCTGAGCTTTCATACAGCTTCCAAGGTTTAAACTCTTGTTGAAGTCCTGTTGAAGGCCCCAGCTGAAGGGCTTTGCTGAGCAGGGATACTAGTTACCTTTGCAAGAACATTTTGTGTATCCTTTTCAAAAGGTTCTAACAGAACACTGAAGCAAAGTATTCCAAGTCTGCCAGGGATATTTACACCTTTAAGGGAGGGTTCAGTGAGAGATCTCCTTATTTTTTCTGAAGCACTAGGCTGCTGTTTGTGCTTTTAGTATTACTGTTATTACATTATACAGATATCCCAGTCAGAACTAGTCAAAAAATAATTGAAAACAACCAGCTATGACAACAGAGAAAGTAGACATTTGTAGCTAGGAAGACAACTGCTGTTCTGTAATTTAGAAAAATACCATGATCTATTTTACACTTGCTGTTTAGTATTCCAAAGCCTCATCTAACAATGAGAAGTTTGTGGAAACTCTTCTGACTTCAGTAGGAGCCTGACCAGGCTGCAAATGCTTATGCTTCCTTAGGGAAAACACTTGAGGATTGTGGTATCTTCTAGCAAAATAAATATCTTCTTCTCACAGTATGAAACTAAGGGATAAAAGAGTCACTGTTAGTAAATGCAGCAGTTCAGTCACAAACCTTCTAAAACCTGAAGTACTGAAAAGTCTCTGATTTTATGATTGCACACATAAAGCTCTATCATTTGAGTAAGAGTTGAAGGTTACATGTAGTACCATACTATGCCTGATGCTACTGACAAAGCCCTTTGTGTGGCTCTTCCCATGAGGCATACTTATGGAACTGTTCATCATGGCTAAGACGTAATCTTTCAGCATTGCTTGTCACAAATTTGTCCTCATGTCATACATTTCTGCAGAGTGTGATTAAGGATGTGCAGAGCAAGTCCTTCTGCAGACAAATGGTGTGATCCTTGCTACATGAGGGGTGTCCCATTTTAATTGTCAGGACAGATGTGATTTTCATTTTCCTCCATTATTTGCCTGTGCCCATAATCTGCTGCTCTTACATTCTGCAGCCATGTCTCATGTCTGGGGGTGAAGACAGGGATATCTGTCTTGAAGAGTGATTATCTAGCCAGTGCCAGTGCTCGCCTCTCTGAGTTGCTGCACTCATATTAAATAGAGGTGCTTTGGCTATTATAAAGCTTGCACAAAGGTGGCACACGCGCATGGAATATGTAGCTGGTTTAACAGGCTGTCTTTGGAGTGGTGTCAGAGTCTCACAGTGCCTGTGAATTAATCACTAAGGCACATTTTTGAGTTTGCATCCTTAAACTGTTTATTTTATTGCACTGTCTTCCTAACTCCAGTGCCTAGAAGAACTTTAAACTTGTAGATATTTTAATCTTCAGACTAAAATCACAAGGGAGTTCGGTTTTTTCAGAGTAGACTCTAGGCTCATGAATAACTTGTACCCAGAACCTTTTTGCCAGAGTCTGGTGATCACAGAGCACTGTGCTCTACTTGCTGCACAGATGAATGTCTTGCCCTTAGCGAGCGAGAAGACAAGAAGCACCCTGAACAGCCTGGGGTAGCTGTAACTTCTGCTGGAGGCAGAGTTTGAAGTGAGGACTGATTGAAAAGGTGTTTTTCTGGCCATAGAGTACTTTTTGTGAGAACACCAAGTAGATCTGAGCAAAATAAAGGACAGGTGACAGGAGAAAATGAGGAACAGAAAATGCTGCTTCTCCAGCAAAGCTTTTCTTTGATTAGTACCAGAGTATCTTGTAAGCTAATTCAAACTGGTGGCACCATGCCTGCGGGTCTGTCATTTCAGGTGCATTGGTGAGTTCCCTTTGTCACATTGGGCTGTCACTGTGCCTAGGCTGCAGCTGGTGCCATACACTGCTCTTTCCCTCTCCAGAAGTTTGTGATGAGATGCCACTATCAAGGAAGAGCACAAAGCACCCAAGTTCTGTCTTTCACAAGGGACTCTTAATGAGTTTTCTTCTCACTGAAATATTTCCAAACTGTTCAATTTTGTTTCAGGCTTTTATAATTTTCTTTTTGGAGGGGAGATAATGAAATACCAGAATTTTCCGAAAACCAGACACATATCTGCGCACTTTCCTTTAACTGAAATCCTGTGCTCACATTAAAAGGTTCTGCTGGAAAATTTTTCCTGCAGCTTTAGCTGAGGTTTTTGTGGTATGTCTCTTGTGCAGAAAAAGCTGTAGTGTAGTGCCAAGCTCCACTCCCACTAGGGATGGGATTTTGAGCTCTGGGTCCAGGAAGTTAGGCTGAAGAAATTAGCTTTAGCTTGCAGTTTTCTTGTGGGCATTTGTTGCAGGTCTCTGCCTAACACAATAAGGAGATGACCCAAAGGGCCTGCAGTGAAATGACATTCATTTATGATTGAGTCCTGAGAAACCCTAAACATCATGTAACAGTGTAGGAGTCTGGTTTAGGACTAGGCAGAATTAGCTTTGTTAGCCTCCCTTAACAACCTGATTTCCCACTAGGTATCAAGGCATCCAGTAAAATAGACTGAAAAAGAATGCCCTTAACACACAAGGCAGTGGTTGCTCTTTATTTAGCTTTGTTTGTCAGTCACAGGCAGCAGCTTTTCCATATAATGAGAAGTCTGGTACTGTTGGCACTCTGGGGTATTTTCTTTCTTTCAGCATGGAAGGAACAGAGTTGGGGCCTTTTGTGTTAGGTGCACAGATGTTGTGCTGTCATTTAAAAGTAATACTTCACTCAAACAAATTGTCTTGGTAAGAATCCATGTTTGCTTTTGTTTTGAGGTGAAGGAAGCTTCACATGAACCACAGATGGTGTTTACAGCTCGTCATGCAGCTATCACTTTCCAGACAGATGGAGAAACATGGAGAGAACAGAAAGAGAAAAAGGCAGCCCTGATGGTTGGCATCTTAATTGGAGTTTTTGTTCTGTGCTGGATCCCCTTCTTCATCACAGAATTAATAAGTCCCCTCTGTTCCTGCAACATCCCACCCATCTGGAAAAGCATCTTTCTTTGGCTTGGCTACTCAAATTCTTTCTTTAATCCTCTCATTTATACAGCATTTAACAAAAATTACAACAATGCCTTTAAGAACCTTTTTGTAAAGCAGAAATAAAAGGGGGCATGGAGGAGAAAACTATTCCTTTACTGCATAAGAGAAATTTCTTGAGGGAAACGTGCCTGTAACGTGTACAGTTTCCATGCACAAGGGCTACTTGAGGGGATTTACAAGCAGTGAAAAAGAAGATGGAAGATGTTTGGTCATAAACTTGATAGTTTACCATTCCTCCTTGGAAATACTTGTATGCTACTCCAGGGTTTGGCAAAGAACATCAAAGCAGCGATGACCTTCCATCTGCTCTTTGAATCAACGTGTGTCAAGGTCTGCAAGTGAAGCACTGCATGTGTCTGATACCATGACTGTCACATCTAACTGGGTTGATCTCATCTAACAGGTACGGTGCCACACTGCAGCTCTCTCATCATCAGCAAAGGCACCAGTGGGAACTGCTAATTGAGCAATGCTGGGATGTTTGTGAGATGGGCAGGATGCTGGCTTCATTCCTGAGATTTATTTGGAAAGGAATAAATATGCTGTATTCAGTTATTGAATTGATGTGCAATTAAAATGGATGACTAGGCAGCTTCAGAACATGCTGTGGTGTGACTGAAGGGCTGTGTGTTCTCCAGCAAGCAGCAGTCCTTGATGGGAAATCTTGGAGAAATACAGGTCAGTGATGTCCCTTGCGGTTAAGTGACATTTTAGATTCAAAATGTAAAATTATTCAGAGCTACTGGGAATGTGCTCACACCACTTGCACAGGAGGAGGGTCTAGTATGGAGCTTTCACCTGCATTGTACTCTGTTGTTCTGCAGGGCTCAGACTCTCCCTGGTTTCTGGAACCAAGGTGAGCCTCCAAGTGAATGGGGACTGTATGTGTTGCTGTTTCATGCAACGCTAAAACTAAGCATGCATTTGTGTTCCAAACACATGGTATGTAATCACCTGGTTTGATGGCAGCAGCACGTGGCTGCTTGGCAGTAGGGTAGGTGGTCCTTACACCTTAAATGTTGTGCTCACCATCCTATCTGAGTGAAGTCCACACTTTGTTAGCTTGCCTCAACTTCCTCTCATCATTGATACCTTCCTCCTGCTGTAAGAAAGGTATCAATGCCACCATTTCTCAAAAAAACTCCAAAGTGATTAAAAACCAAACTTTAAATTGGTTTTCTAAGGTCTAACAGACACCCCTGTCCCAACAATACATGTATAAATAAATAAAAGTGTAAGTATTTCCATGCCTACTGCCAAGTGTCTCTCCACATTTGTTCCTCACCATCTCTGAGTATTTCTAGCACGGCAGCTTGTTGCTGACATGGAGTGACAGTGCCCTCTGCCATCTCCTTCTAAAGCTTCTTTAGGTACCACAGGGGCAAAACATCATAGATCTGATGTGGCTGAGCAACATCACAGCATCTTTTGACACTGACGTTTAACCTTCTACATTGCCAGGTTTATGTTTTTCTGCTGCTTAAACAACCATTTAATTCAAAGTGTATCCTCAGGCAAACAGCACAAAACTGCACAGCATGACCAGTCACGAAATTTCAGCTCCAGCAGTGTACATCCCTGGCATCTTGATCCAGTGCATCGCAGTCAGCCTTATCTCTGACAGTAAAAAAGTTATGTCAACATGAGCACTGACCGCAAAGCTCCTCTGAGTCTTGGTCTCCTGGCAGTATGTCGCAGGCAGTGGCACCCAGGACTAAGGACTGGTGTAGTTAACAGTCATGCCAGAGAGGTTGTATGTATCAGTACCTCATGTATTCTGAAAAACAATTAAAAAATTCATGCAGCCTTTACTTATTTTACTTTATAGAGTTTACTGCACTGTAGACTAAAATTATTGCAGTACCTAATGATGCTTGTCTCAGCTTAGTATCAGGTATTTGGGTAGCTTAGACCGAGATGAGATCCTGCTTCTTTCTAAGTGATTTAAAACAGACACAGTCTGAGCACATACTCCTCCAGTGACTAAAGACACCTGCCGGGTGTCTGGACACCAGAGTGCCATGAAATTCCAGTGTGACCTGCTGCGCTTGCAGCCACCCATGTGACTTGCAGAGGATGCTTATCTCAATTCCAGTGGGAATTAAGAAATTTTAATAACTTAGAATTTCAAAGAACTGTTAGATAGTGGCTCAGACTTTTAAATACCAACTTCAGTAACACTTTCCCTTGTGAATCTCAGTTTGCTTGCATGTAGATTAGCTACAGTTGAAACCAGTGTTTGGAGGCTTAACTAAACTGAAAAGACACATGTGTAAGAGTCTAAAAGTCACTGAAACCCACAGGCCTCATTCAAAACCACTGATGAATTTTTCAAGCATATTGAATTTTTCATGTCAGATAGTCACTGCTCCAAAAACATTAAGATCCAAACAGAGGACACAGAAGGAAAAAGCAAAGAGGTCTGCTTAAGCCGGTTGTTGAAAAGCATCCAGATCTGCATGTGGCCACTCCTCAAATTTGCAGTAACCACAGCTTGGCCTGTGCCCCACCTGCCAGGTAAGATAAGCCATTGGTACCATGCAGAACTAATGCCAACTCTGCTGCAGTTATGTTCAGACCAGCTAGTGACAGCAGGCTGTCTTCAGCTAGCTGGGAAGTAGTAGCAGGGCCACTGCTGCAGTATGCAGTGTAGCTCTCCACCTCCTCAAAGCTGAATTTAGCTTCCTTAGGGGGTGAATCCAAGCCTCTAATTTTACTGTGAGAAGTTCTTAAGAGAACTAGTTTAGTGCTCTGCCCACCCAAGCATCTGTGACAGCAGTGAGTTGTTACAGAATGACGGGCTTCTCCTGAAAGCAGCCCAGAGGTGATGAGAAACAATTTGTGCTTCCACTTCACTACAGCACAGTTTCAGAAAGCGCTTCACAAAATATGCTTCCCATACCAGTGCCGTGCATGTCTGCGTTCAGAAAAGCAGTGGTGCATAGTCAAGATTTGAAATCCTGGATTTTAATCACGTAGAATCTGAGCTTTGTATGGGGAAAAGAAATGTTATCTGGGCTTACGACCTAAGCTGCTTAAAGCCAGAAGAGGCACTACCACCCCTTGGCCCTCTGCACAGCAGGCACAGCACTTCATGCACTAAACCCATGTAATGGGACCATAACTGTTGGAGAGTCATCAACCTCAACTAAAAGAAATTAGAACTGTGAGTAATGTTGTACTTCCCTTGGTATTTATTTCTGTGATTAATTACTCTCATTATTAAAACTTGTAAATTTTTCAATTAAAGAGGAAGGAGTAAAATCAGGCATGCAAGCATCCCTCTAACACTTCATGAATTAGTATTTAGTTCTTACGTTATCACTGTGGTGTTACCCTTGGCTTCAAGATGGACCAAGGAAAGCATGGAAAATACAACTCCCCTGTGAACTAAGATAAACAAAACCTTGAATATCCAAATAGAAATAAATAAATCAGCTATTCTAAAGAAAGACCATTTACTACTACTTAGATGTAGGGTTATTTATTTCCCCAAATAGAAGTTGGCAACTTGGAGTCCATCAGTCACCCCAGCTTGTACACTAGTTTTATTTCCTGATGCTGTGGCCTTGGCTGTGTGGGCACTGCATGAAAAAAAGACTATCCCAAGAGTACCACACATCACCTTCTACGTGTGCCCTACTTATATGTGTAATCTCACAAAGCTGGTTCTAACGAGGTGGGTGTACCAGCAAGGCACAAGTCTCCAGCTGCCTGTTCTGCATGATTACCAGCAGTATAGAAAGTGGGGCCTAAAGGAAGTAATACCCTGCTCTCATCCAAGTCATCTGATGTTTCTAAAGACATCTCAGCAAAGTTTTTCTATGTCCTGTATGGATGGGTATACCTGCACCAGCCTCCACAGAATCAAGATTACAACCTTCTACTTTCCCAAGTAATTAAATGCTTTTTGCATGTCATTTCTCCTCCATCCAATAAATACTGTTTAAGTCAGAAACCTGCACATTAAAGTCATGCTTCAATAAGCAGAGTTTTTCAGGAAACAGAGAAAAAAGGGAAGAAATAGTCACAAAAATATTGGTCATATTCTAACTTGCCTTCCCAGTGACTCAGTCTGCTCACTGTGATATATTGGAACAAAAAGCTTGTCTGGATTTTGCTGTCCTCAGATTAGGTGCGTGTCACTGATTCCACTCTCAAAATGTATTTTACAACTGCACTTAAAGAGAGCTGTCTTGGTCTAGAAGGTAAGTGCATGCCTTTAGGTTCAGAGGCTCTATCAGCTTCAGAAACAAAGAGCAGATTTAAGTTACACAGTTTATTCCTCACCATATCAAAATCTCGTAATGTATTGAAATGCAAATTTGAGCTCTGAGCCCACATTATCAATGAAAAAAGAAAGTTATGCTGCAAGTCTTGTAACACTATTTTACTATCCTGGTGATACTAAATGAATGTAGGGCAAGATCTTACCTTCCTGTAGTCAGGGAAATACTGAGGTAACGTTCTGAGAAGCAATTTGCTCCTTCCTTGCAATCAGCTGAAATAACCAGCTGAAATGGGAGAACTAAAAGTTTTTCTGCATGCTGTACGTTTGTATAGTTCTGTTCTGCATACATACATCCAGTACTCTGTGCCTCAGCTGCACAGCTCCAATCACTGAACTGTGGGGATGAAAGTATTTTTGTTTAATTTTGTAAATAAAAAATTATGTAAAGACTATGCAAGATGACATTATATCTCCAGCAAAGACATGGTACGCACTGAAATTTACTGACCTACAGTAAAATAACCACTTTAAAGCACTGTCCTGCTTTTTTTGAAAACTTCACTTAGCAGTCACCTCTTCAGACTGCCCTTCACTTTGATGAATACTCATTATTTTACAGAAGTGCAAATTTCTGTTTAGGAGCATAGTCATTTTATAGTGTCAAAGCATCTTGAACACAATTCCCAAAAATCACCTTCCACATGTAGCCATAGCATAATGTGTACCTGTTCCTCCACACCAGGACTGACTGGGAACAGCCTCATGTCATGGTTAAGGCTGACAGAGGAACAATGTTAGAATGTTGGCCACTAGAAGTTCCTCTTTCATTGTGGTCCCCTTCCCAATATCAGAAGAAATGGTACCTGGAACATGCACAGCCTGTGACAGATCACAAGGAACAGCTGATGCAACTCCAAACCTCTCCTATCTCTGTCCTCTCATTTTCTCAGCGGGATCTGAAAGCATATCAAGATAGTGTCCATCTGCCCTGGATTTGAATCTATTGTAGAAAGAAATGGAGTCATTAAAGGAAGTTACAATCTGGACTCTGATTTATTTTCTATCCACAATAACTGGATCTTCACAAATCCCACATTTATATTTTATTCAAAATTACTAGCTCCTAGCCAGAGCAATGCATCTAATGCTTTTCTATTCCACCACCAAGTTTCCAGGCTACTACGTTTGTAACATGTGAGCATGAAGTTTAATGATATACTGAACACATATCACACAATTTATTCTAGATATAAGCTCATTACTTACCCTACCTAGGAAATTCTCCTTGATACTAAACCAGTTTTGATGAAAATCATAAATCCCACTTGAAGTGTCCATTCAAGATACATTTTTAGAAGTGCATGGTATGCAAATACATCATGGCTTGAACTCACAAACAGGTTTTCTTGGTGCCAGAAGTTAAATTACTTAATTTGCAAACTAGAAAGAAAGAGAACTATCATTCTTATAGAAGACAAAGTTTGTAGACATAAATAATGTCTCCTAATATCAAAACTGATTATACAAAGTTTGCAGCTAACGCTCAGTGAAAACTTCCCTCATTGAAGGAACTCAATGTAATTCTTTCCTTCTTTGGAGGTATTCAGAATGTAATTTTGCCTTCATTATTTCCCTAGCTCTAGGAAGACTGACTTTTAGAATTGATGCAAGAGAGGAGCAGCCTGTATTCAGGCACTAACTCGTGTGTGAGAGTAAGGCACAAGCTGTCTTAGCAAAAATGTTTTCTTTCAATTTGTACTGAAGGAATGGGAAAAGTTTTTCAGGTTGTCAGAAAATCAGATTTATTTATGAGAGTACTCACCACACTGAACCTAGTCTACCCTAGTTCTTGTAGCTCACTGCATTTTACCTGGACACAACATCAGTGTCATTATGCAAGATTTAACAAATGCCTGTGCTGCTCCATTTTCAATGCTAGACTTCACACAAATTCACGTGCTAGCATCAAACTTTTCAGTGTATTCAAAAGGGTACTGTAGTATGATAAACCTGTGCTGTCTCTACTGAGACTTCTGCATTGTAAGCAGATGCTCGTGGAAGACAAATACAACCATCCAGGGACCTCTTTGCATAGACGGGGTTTGACAGCTAGTCCCAAATCCTGGAACACCAAGCTTACCAAAAGCAGCAAGAGAAAAAAAACGTTGCCAACTGCTAGGTGACACACCCAAGCATCCTCATGAGTGAACTGACACAACTCATCTTTTAATGCACTAGTAGTTCCAAAGCACATCAAGGCTTCTAAAGCAAGGTCCACCTTAAAAACGCAGTAGCAGAGAGTCACCAGATTCCAAACATTCTTTATTTTATTTTCACTGCTATAGGAAGTAACCAAACTCTACTGTCATCAGTGTGGCTGGGAAACGAGAAAATGGGTTTTCTTCTCCCAAAGCTGTGACGTACATTAAGAAGTCAGTCCAAAATCCTGATGTTAAGTACAAAAACGTGACTGAATTATAAAATACTGTATATACAGGTATAAAAAGGTTTCAGAAAATGTTCCACGAAGTTCCTAAACTTTCAAGGGCAAATATTCAGCAGGGTAAATCAGTCGTTGTCGTCAAAGGTGAGCATCAGGTCATTTGAGCAGAATGTCTGAACCTTCATCTTCCAGCATTACAGGTGATACTGACTTTTATTTTCATCTCAGCCAGGAATAACATGATGGTCTTAGTGACTGAGGTGTTTTTTCCTGGAGCTATTAATTTAAGACGCACACTCTCTATATATATAAAAAATGAATTTTTCAAAGAAATTTATACAACAGATAGACATTATAAAAATATAGATCTATAATTTTACACCAGGAATTATCCAAGGTAAGTTTCAGTTTTCTTAAGTCTTAACCATTAGAAATTAATTTTTATCCTTTGGAATCTTACCTATAGCTAGAGTGTAAGTTAAAATAATGTGACATTAGTTGGTGAAAAGAATCTCAAGAATGTCCTTCTGTGGGCTCTATTGGCTAAAATTAACAAACCTTTACATTCTGCAGTGCTCATCTTGTGGTAGTAGACACATTACACAATATATATCTCCTTATTCCAGAATTTTTACCTAATTCAGTGTTAAAACCCAAATAGAACACAACTCCTTTGTCCTTATGTGAACAAAACCAAACCCAAATAAATAAAATTAGACATTATTTCTACTTTGCTGTACTGCATTAACTTTTTACTGCTAAAGGAGGCAATACTGAATACGACAGCCACGTGTTGGAATAATGTAAAACTGAATTCATACTGGAAAAAAAACCCAGACTTCTACAACTGTGTAAATATATTTTTTTATATATATCTATATATATATATATCTACATTGCAGTTATAACTGTCACCTCACAAAAGAGATTCAATAGACTGACAATCATCTATAAACTTCACCAGTTCTTCAGGAAGAACTTGCTTTCAGCTTGGCCAGCAGCATTTCATTCTTACGGCATTCCTGTTCAGAGAGACAAACAGGTGGGCTCTTAACTCTACTAATTATATCTACATATCAGAAAAACATCAAATCAAAATCCTTTTATTTTGAAAGGTCTTCAAAATCCAGAGTAGTCTGGCACGAATGATGAGTTGAAGGTAATTCTTACTCATCTATGTTATTCCAATGGCAACTGCCATTAAACTTTATGAAATTCAAGGCACAAAGAATGCTGCCTTGACCATTTACTTAAACTTGCTACAAGTAGCTAAAGCAAATCCACCTTTTTACTTAGAAATTGAAATTACTTTCAGGTGATCTGCAACTTCACAGGGCAGTCTGCAAAAATTTCGGTGTTCAGGGAGCAATTATAGAGCAAGAAATACATTTATCTAAGTACATACCACCTATTTTCAGTTCCACAACCATGACTTCATTTATTTTTAAGGATAGCAAGGTTGAGCACAAGTTACCTCACAAGTCAGCAGAAGATAAATGGTTTTTTCATGCCCCCACCACAAAAAGAAATGAAATAGTTTCCACCTAAATTCTGCAACTATAATGTAATATTGTGTATGTCAGAAAAGCATTTGAGCAGTTCCTGTCATTGTCCCAGGACAATGACATTGTCCAAAACAGGAAGGACTGTCTCAGAACAAAGCAGGACAAATTATAGAAAAGTGTTTTTCCTCAAACATCTGAAACCAAGTGACAATTTTGCCTGGCAGCACTACTTTGTCATAATAATTAGCAGAAGTATATTATGATGAAAAGCTTGGGAAAGGCTAAATCAGTGAAGTGTTAATAAGTGTTTTGACAGTGGTTAGCAAGCAAGGCTTTCCTATAAGTATCTGTCACTGCTGACACTCTGGCTTCTCTCCTTTATTCACACACATTTCCACAACCCTCTGTGCTCCAATACCTAACCGGTCACAGATATTCAAGAGATTCCACCTGGAAACCCAAATACAAAGCTTGTCCAGTAAAAAACTGCCTTTCACCTGTAATGTGGAGGGTGGTGCTAGTCTGTCATTGAAGAATGAATTACCAGAGTCAAATTCAGAGTCCAAGAATCATTGTGGACCACCAAGAGGTGTCATGAGCATGGTGTGATGATCATCTTATCAGGAAATCAAGTGCATCAACCAAGGCACTAAAGCTAAAATGAGTCACTGCACACTTGACAGTTTACATTAGCAAAGCTGTTCTTACCTCTTTAAATTCTTTCACCGTTTTAAAGTAAAGCCTCTGTTTCTCTAGAAGCTCTAAATATTCATCGTTCAACTGGTCTCTTCGCATTTTGTTTTCTTGCTTCTTCTTTTCCATCTATTGGTGTACAGGAAAGATAAGAGACCATACAGTGTATAAGGAACACACACTCACAGACTGTGTAAGGAACAACTATCTGTAATAGACAATGGGAGACACATGCTTCGTAAGTTATTACCCCTGGCTTGTGCTCTAGATGCACTGAATATTTGGGTCAGGTCTTAAGAAAATATTTTAAAAAACCCCCTAATGCTGAAGTTGGCACCACAGGCAGCGTTCAGAAGGCGCATCTCTACAGGCTACAAATCTTGCTCACTGAACAACTGAACAACTCTACTGCAGCAATGAAACAGTGAAATTCATTAACAACAACAAAAGGGGTTTTGATGCACTATCAAAATCTTGTTTTGGCTGGCTGTTAGTTTTGCCATACTTGAGCAAAAAACAGACACAAGAAATCACCGATTTTTAACTCCTTGTGCCAAAGTTGTGACAAACATAAGTCCCTAAATGTGAAGAGATCCAGTTCTTATTATAGAACAGACTGTTTTCTTCTCAGATAGTTCTAATGAAATTCTTCCATTACAGCACCACAGATCAATTTGCTGCTAGTCTAGAGAGTCAATTTTATCTCCCTCCCTCTGGTGCCAAAAGACAACCACACAACAGAAACCCTACGGTGTTCCTCTCCTCAAAAATTATTTTTTAATTCTCTCCAACAGGCTTTTGTCTCCTAAATTTAAGCGGAGAAAAACAAAATTCTAAAAGCCACAAGACTTTGTTGAAGCCCAAACATGAAGGTAATTCCACAGCAGCAGAACTTGATGCATTTCTAGATTTATGCATGAAGACCAATCTTATCAATTTCTCATACCTAAAAGAAATAAGTAGATCTCAAACTCTGCCCAGGTATGAACCTTGCACATGGCCTTCACAAAGCAAACTGCTGTCCGGAACATCAGGGAATCTCTCCTAACACAACTTATCAGAGCTAGTAGGATTTTAGAGTTGTGCTTGAGCAAGAAAAAGTGTCAAATGTGTTACTACAGCAAAAAAGGCATGTGTCTCATTTCTTTAGTGTGAGTCTAAAACCAGCACTGCTACATCATCTAGGAACTAAATTCTTGGGAAGAGATAAGGCACTATTACAGTCCTTTAACAAATTGCTTCCTTTATGCATGACCATAACAAATCTCTGGACATACTCAGCAGAAACCAGCCCGCTCTGTCCTCAGAAAGTCTCATGAATATTTATTAAATCGCTGAAATGACTGTTCAAAAGTTACTTAATCTTGGTAACAAGTCTGTCAGATTTCTCCTTAAGCCTCTTTTATGATGCAGTACAGCATGATGGGTTACAAAACCAGAAATTTCTCTTCAGGTGTAAAGTCTCCAGGGCTGCAAAATTAAAGCAGATGCACTTGAAGAATGAATTGTGAGACTGACTGTGAGCACTTGTAGTGCGCTGCTGACACAAGTCCAATAGACAAGACTAAATCATCAAGGGGATGAATAACCCTTGCAGTACACACCTAGCCTGTCTGTTGAAAAAGTCATTCAACATGTATATCCTAGATAAAGAATTAGAAAACCTTCCCTTTTGATGCACAAATGTTCCTCAAGGAACCACAGGAATTTTTAAAACTTTCCTGACATCCATTCGTTTTCATTATCTTTTGTGGCATTGAGAAATAAGCTATTAGAGCATACAAAATGATTATCTATGCCATCACTAACAATCTATTTTCATTCAATTGAGATAAGCTTAGCTTTTCCACTCAAAAAATCCTGTTTATCTCCATTAGTAGAAACTGCCACCTTCTGCAGATCCAGACACCTATACCTAGGAATGAAATGTCACTTGTGAACTCTCTCACAATGTGTCAGAGGTCAAACTGTCAGTGCAGTGACACAGCACAAGTGACATGAGCCACCACTGCTTTCAGTAATCATCAAAGATGCTGGAATTTTACTTTCCGCCAAAATAACAATCCACCTGACATGACAGCTCACATATGACGTGATAGCTCATGTTCATGTCCCTCTCCCTTATCTATACAGGTAGCAGCTAAAACTTTTGATTTGATACTACAGTAGGAGAGTCCAGAATGATTTTAAAGACTTAAAAGATTTAACAGTTCAGCTGCAAGAACCTGAACTAAATCAGAGCAGAGCACTCAATCTGCTTTCACTCGTGTTTGCTGTTCTGTTAGCCATTTCTATGTGCATAATGGCGGACGACAGAAAACCAAACACTGAACTCCTGAACAGTTTCAATTTGGGGCATTTGCTTGCTGCAGCAAGTAAAATACTGTAATTCTCCCAAGAGACAGAAATATAACTATCTTCAAGCTCTTCAGAATTGCACAGCTCTAAAGGATTTTAATAATCTCAGTTTGATGCTGTCACTCATGATGTCAACAACTTTGAAGGAAGATGATCCATAAATGCAACCACCAGTATGCTTTCTGCTGTTACTCTGTCCTCTCTGAAAATAAGTCAAGTAAATAAAAATAATGCAAAAAGAAAGAAAAAGCCAACTCTTTGAACAGTGGGCTACAGTATATGTCATATTTTTATAGCTTCATTACAGCTTGAATTGCATCCCATTCTGTTTTTCTGTATACACATGCTTTTCACTTCTTCTACTGAAATTTCTATTTAGCTATTGGAAACAAGCCAATCCAATACCTGGACAGAGTGCACTTTCAGTTCATACTCAAGTGTGTACTGATTCAGTTTAATCACACTTTCGCTTAAACTCAAAGAACAGCTACAATCTTTTCTAGGTCTGTCGAAAACAGAATCTCAGAGCCTTTTTATAGGACAAAGGAGAATACAATTAGGTTGGAGTTTCAAAATAAAAAAGTGAAAAAGCACAATTGCAACAACTTACTATCATTATCACGAGGTTCTTAAGCCATTCTATTGTGTGCAAATATGCCTGTGGGCAGCTGCACCTCATGCTTGCATTGCCCCAAGGCCACTTAGCAGAAGTCTACTTAGGTTGTGCTTTTACATAATAGCTCCTAGATGTTGTTACCAGAAGCAGTTTTGTTTTTCTCTGAATGAGAGAGAACAAACCCCTTTCAATTGTTACATGGACACATCACAGTCATCACTAATGTTAAGTCTTTTCTAAATAAGGTTAAAACCAACAAAACCAGTGAAAAAACACCTGAATAGATTCAACAAGATGTCAGATGGGTGCTGGGACTTCGTAGGGTGCTGGCTGACCCTCTTTAGCAACAGAAAGTGGCTTCACTCAGTACAACTGCCTGAGAAATTGTGCCTGAGACACAGGGCCGATCACACCCATGCAACCCACTTGGAAGAATTCTCACTGGCTTCAGTGACAAACAGCTGTTTCATACATCTAAATCACTACACTGCCACGTTAGGGGTTTTGAGCTTCCTGTTAGAAGAGAGATGTTATAATATCTCTGTTCTACTCTAACCATTAACATTTTTGTGATGAGAAGTTTCCTATGACTGTGAAAAGAAATAATACTTGTAGCTGCTAGCTTAATTTGCACCCCACGTAACACATTTCTCCATACAAAGTTATTACCCAAGAGACTTTTCTGAAAAAATGTCCATGTTCTAGCAAAGAACATGAGAAGAGTCTCAAACCTTCATTCGATTCTGTTTGATGCCTTCTACAATCTGTTCCATCTGACGTAAAAACTGCTCCCGAGAACCAGAAGATGCCATTGCTCTGGAAAGAGAAAAAAGTAACAACTAGCAGGGAAGTAGGATAGTGTGTCTCTCCTACACTACTGTTGCATATTTACCTATGTCCAAGAACTCAACATTCCTTAGTACTCTATGGGAAAATTAATCTTTTTAATCATTGATTTCAGGCAATACTGCAGCTCTTCAGCTGGTGTAAACTATCAAAGAGATGAGAACAGAGATGACAGAGCTCATTACAAGTGTTCTCCCTCTGGTTCAAGTCTATTCCTTTCTCTCATAGCTAATCTTAGCTAATTATCTCTTAGCTAATAACTAACCAAAAGCACAAACTTTTAAGAAAAGCAGCTGTTGCGAATACTAATAAGCTGACTAGAGAACTTGGAGATTAGCAAATAAATTTCATGCCTTTCTAGGGAAACCCTGGAAATGATTTTAGACTTGTAAAATATCTTAAAATAGATTAAGAAAAATGAACTAAATAAAGTACAACTCCCACTCCCCATCACACACCCAACCAAAAAAAAAAAAAACCCTAAAGACAAACAATCTAAACCCCAGCTGTCTTTTACAGCAATGGTTTCTACTGACTTGACAGAATCAAAAGCATTTCATCACTGAGTACAACAGACCTATGATCTGGAAACATGTGAAAATACTTAATTCCTGGTTTTTACTTTAATGAAAAGTTCTGGATATCCCAAGAGAAAAAAAAAAGTACAAACATTATCGATATTTCTGACCAAAAAATTATTGGAAAAATACTGTTAAAATTTCACCATAGAATATAAAGTTATACAAATATAGTTTAAAACTATTAAACTATCTCTTTCCCATGCTTCTCATGCTGTGACAAAAACTCATACTGCTTTTTTTTTTCCTGAAGTCAACAAACACAGAGAAAAATAAATGCCAGCTGCACCACAGACTAGTATTTGATAGTGAACTACCAATGGAACTCTGATTTTACCCAAAGACTTCATACTGTATCAAAACTTAAATACAGACTTAGTTTACAATAAGCATGCTGGAAATACATCCAAGTCTAATGTCTTGGACATTACGTAGTAACCAACACCTCACAAAACGGAGAAAATTAAAGTAATGCTAGGAAAACTACATCTGAACAGCTTCTTTCACAACTGCAAATGAGGAACCACATAAAAACAAATGTTTGCTATAAAAGTTAGTAAGCTATTCCAAGTCTATGATTCCCCAAACATTAGCTTAAACAGAGTTAACAGAGTTATAAACTCTTTAATAAAACAGTTTATTAAGAATTTCTAACAAATCTTTAGTCTCCGTTAACTCATGCCCATTCCCATTTTTCCAACTAACTCTACTACTCATTGCTACTATTAAGAGAAAAAGGACTGTTACTTACTGATGAAAGTTGTCATGAATAGAATTCAGTAAGTTAACCTGTGAATTAGACACACACACACACAAAAAAAGAGTAGAAACTTTTCATTTCTCCTTTCTGGTTTGAGCTTTCATAGTTCCAAACACTGACTACATAGCTGTTACCCTGACAAGCTGCTGGCTGTATGAAAAAAATCACCATGTGCTCTCTTTCAGAAACCACAATCCTTCTCTACTAGTAAAATCTCTTCTGGTGGAGAAGTCACAGAAAGCAGAAGGAAATCTTGGGTTGCGGTTGAGATTTTTAATTTTACTGGCGCTCAGTAATGGCACTGAGAATTTCCCAGTGTGATGACTTTCCAAATGAAAATTATGAGGTCAAATAGCTTATCTATGTGTTCCACATGGGTTGAAACATGGCATGAGCAATGTACACTCATCATCCAGCGTTCCGCAGCGACAGTGCACAAGCACATGTTGTAGCAGTGTTAGGTTTGCATAATTTGTCTTTCTTGTAGTGATAGAGCAGAACTCTTTCACTTACGCATATCCCTAACTATGCTTACAAACAGATAGGATAGCAAATCTTCAATACATCTTTAGCAAGTCTCTAATAAAACAGCCTACCAAACAAAAAGAAAAAAAATAAGCAGTAATTCCCCACTGCCCAAACAGAAGAAACCCAGACTCCATTAATAATACTGGCTTTGAAGTTATTATTAGCAGCACAGCTATCTCAAGAACCTCAAACATAGCTCATTAGCCTAAGCAAAGCATTGCTTCAGGGGGAAAAAAGAAAACCCCCAAACCAACAAAATCACCCCTCCATTTCTGATTCCAAGATTTCAGACCAACATCAAGCTAAAAGAAACTGTTGATCAGTGTGTTTGGTTTTTGAAATTATAGCCATGATAAGTAAATCTTACATATGAGTAAATTGTAGGTAGTCCCGCAAGGTGCAGGATCCTTACGGATCCCTTACAATTTCAGATATTCTATGATTCTATATTCTGTGAACACAGCAAGTAGTTTAAATGTGCTGTACTAATAATAGCATTTCTGTTCTAACACAGACCATTTTACATGAATCAGATGTTTCATTTTTTCTTACAAAGACTGTTAACTCTTCTGTGTTAAAGAGTTAAGCCAAGTCAAAAAGTTCTTTATCTCCTCCATTGACTGAATATTTAGAAAACAGCAATAACGTTTTCTCACCTCCTTTTCCAAATATACTTTCTTATCATCCAGTGTATTATAGAGAGTAAAGAACTGCTTCGTTTCTTTGTGAGTTGCTGAGACTGCAAACAAGAAAAGGGTAGAACAATAAAAAAGCATGAGGTAAAATGACATCTGCAAAAATACATTGTAGGCTTTATAAAAATACATTGTAGGCTTTCTGCTATTGATAACAGAACACATTCTAATACATTCTGGAAGAATATTCCCTTTATATGCAAATCTCCTTTGAAGCTATCAGACTTTCAGAACAACACAGCTCAGTGTTTAAATTAAGCCTCAAGTGCTGACATACTCTGGCACTATCCTTACTGTTGTCTGTCCTTTCTCCCCAAGCTTTACCTTTATCCCAGCGTAGGGCTGATGTGCTACTAACATTTGTTCGTCCAAGATGCCCAACAAATCTTTTAGTATTTTAAAGCCTTTTTTTCCCTTCTATTTACAAATTATTCATTCTGATAGAGTTAAATACTTTGTTTTCAAATAATACTTTCTGATTAAGGTGATTGCAGCAGAAGTTGGTCGTAGCTCGGTGGGAAAGGTAAGTTTCAGACATGTAGGCCTTCACTGAGTCTTTAATTCATCAATGCCTCAGGAAACCTTAAGTATTTGTGACTCCCAAGGAAAGACTTCAACAAAGAAGGAGAACTGGCAAAAAACCCAATATTATGGCTAATGTACTAAGCAGTGTTTAGAATCCCAAACATGGAAAAAGTGTATGGGTTAAAAAAGAGAAAGTTGAGTGAAATTATCGTCATTAATGTAAAGGCTAACAAGTTGCCATCTTTAAATGAAAGATTTACTGAACAGATACACTGGACTAAGCTTTTCAATGGAACCCTTCACAGACAGTATGACCTGCCTCCCACATCACATCATCACCAAACATCCAAGTGTTAAAAGAAATTTAGACTTTTGATTTGCACAATTGTGTTCTCCAGCGGAATCCCAAGAGCAACCCACAGCTCAAAGATGAATGCCTTAGTGACAGAAATCCAGCAGTGGCTCCTTGGGCATAAGGATGATGTACAGGAGCACAGAGCTTACTCATTGCCACAGTATGATAGTGACATATGTTCTGCATGTGCTGTAGCCTAGAGAAACATACTCGGTACCAGGAGCCTGAAAACACTGAGGAATTCAAAAAAGACCGATAGGCTGACAAATTAGTAGGGGTTGTTCAGCACACTGCACAAAGATTTTTCAAATGCTTCTTGAAAAACTGCACCAACGCAAGGATCCCCAACAGGCTTACTTCAGTTGTGTACTCTGAATTCAAAGTGTGGGTTTTGCAGGGCTGCTGCCAAATAGCAGAGGCCCTTCCCAAACCATTTTCTTTGTGCAGCACTTCTTGCAGCGGCTCTGGTATTCATACACCTACAAGGTGTTTCCTCACACCAAACTCAGAAAATTTTTCAGGATTTCCTCAAAAAAATACCACAATTCACAGAAAGGTTTACTAGAGATTTTGAGCTCATTTTTCTAAAAGCTTTGCCTGTGCAATGCAGGTTCCTGGCCATGACTGAGCAGTGCATTATCCTAAGTTACTACACATATTTTATACTATAGAAAAAAAATCCCACAGAATTCAAAGCACCTTACATATACACCTAAAGCTGCAGAAGTCTCTCTGACCTTAATCCTTTTGTACTTCATATATAAATGAAGCCCCCATCTTCTGAACAGGTAGGTGCTCTGACATATTATTGCTCTGAATTCACTTAAACATGACAGACAAAACTATAGAAAGTTTAATGCAAAGAAACAGAGTAGTCTTTTTAATTGGACTTGGTTAAATGGCACATAAGAGGCAGCGCACAGGAAGTAAGAACTGGATTTATACTCACTAAAACATCTATTCCATGCATTGACTTAGAAAACACAAATGGAAGAAAGCACCTGACTATATCACTGGAGATGCCTCATCGGGGCAAGGGATTTGAATCAAAGTTGGGTACCAAGTTTAGAACTGCTCAACTTTAAATATGTGGTTCACGCATATTTAATAAATACAGTGTCTTTACAACATTAGTTCATCTTGGTAGAAACCTATGCTAATATAGAAGCTACATTAATTGTACACCAGTAAGGATACTGGGCTGCTATCACTTGAATGCAATAACTTTAAAATTTTATTCAGTTTGCATGCTCCATACGAGCCATGCAAAGCCAATATACCTCTCCAAACAGTCATCAGAGCACATTTCCCCATTTTATAACTTATCATAAAAAAAGACAATTTGTACTCTGATCCTATTTTGCAGGCTATTTATATATATATATATATATAAATAAAAAATCCCTTCAAGAAATTGCCTGTACATTTTAGTTCTTGACACTGTTGTTCTTGACATTGTTTAGTTCAGAGCCAGCTCTCATGTCAGTCACAACAACAAAAGGAATTGTGTGTTTATTAATAGTGATTATTAAACACTATTTGAATTTACAGCAAACTCATTTGCAAATGATTAATTAAGGACTTTTCAAAACACACTAGTCATCAACCTACATGACCGAACCTCCTGCAGACAATTTACTCGATAGATCTGTTCACCAAGTTTCACTCTTGGGAGACGCCTTATAGCCAGCTTATAAAACCTTGAAAATAAGACCCTTAAAATGCCACAAAAATCAGTAAAGTACTGTTGTTACACATCATATGCTTAAAATGCTGTTGCCCTCCTTTCAGGGCGTTCTGTAGGATATACATACCCTGACTGTACAGTTCAATAAATCTCTTCTGATACTGTGTTAGCTCAGCTCGGCTGGGTACTTCATCAATCTTGCGTTGTAAAATGGCTATTTCTCTGTTTCTTCGTGCCTGAATAGAAAGTTAGGAGGGGAGAAAGCAAAGCCTCTTCTTGTTCTCTTCTTAAAATGGATGGAGCCCCCCCCAAATATTTTGTTACTAAATAATGTAATTGAAAAAGAGTTGGTTGAGGCTCAATTTTTTTTTGTAACTTATTTGTGATAGAAAAATTTTGAAAAATTAGAACAACCAAAAGAAGTGTTAGAAGTTACAAGACAAGAAAAAATGCCAGTAAGTTTGTACAAGTAAATTTACAGTTACTCACCAACAGCAGCCGAATCTTTTGAAGTTTTTCTTTCTCGGCTTTGTATTGCTGTTCTATAATTTTATTTGGCTCCTAGAATTTGAGAACCAAAAAGAATTGTGTAGTACAGTAGCATATGAGAGCTACACTGGAAAAATGTGCAGACTGGGTTTGTTTTCTGTATTTCTCTTCCATTTAATGGCTCCCACAGTAACACCATTTGCTGTTATTATTTTAACAATGATTTGCAATCTGCATTAAAAACCTGACATTTTTACTGCAAACAAGTGCATTTTGCTAGATTTTAAGCCTTTAGTATTTTAGATGTAAAGATACGTCAATAGTCTTTCCATTGCTTTACAACAGTCACACTTTAAATGAAGATATCTAAAGACTGTCTGTACCCCTGGTCTGAATGTTTTTACTTTGATTCAGTGGTGAGATTAAAGACACACATGGCCCAGGACGGAACATAAATCCTCTGACATGTATTCTAGACTTTCCCGACTGAGACTTTAAGGTAATGTTTTAGAAAAACAAGAAAGATTAAAATTTAGGTTTACATTTTAATTTTTTCATGCTGTGTGGAGCATCATGCAACCTGTAATCTACCTCATTTCAGAGGCATAATTGTATCAAATGTTTACCCACTGAAAACACAAGTCATTCAAGCTTTTCCTTTTCTGTTCATTCATTATTCATTGCCACCAGCACGGCTGCAGTTGTGGTAAAGCCTAATTTCTGACAGCTGCTCACAGCATGCAATGTACCAAGGCACTGAAAACTTGTGCTTTCATGCTTCAAATAAATCCATTTTTAAGAAAAGAAAAACCAAGGGAAACAGATAGAGTTTCTGAGGAAGATCAAGTTTAGTCAGTGGTATGGATTGCTCTTAACCACCAGAGATTCTTTTCTTCTCTGGTACTGCAAAGAAGTAAAAGGCACAAAAAGATCTATGAATCAACCCCATGGATTCTGGAAGAATAGTGAAGAAATAGAGTACACTGAGTATTCTACAATTACTTTCCAGTGGGGGAACAGAATTTATGAGTCTACAGCAGATACTTCAGTGCTTACAAGAATGTCCCAAAATTCAGAAAGCCCTAAACCAGCATTTTAAAGCAAGCTGAATATAAAAACTTAGACATTTTGTGTTACCTCTTCCTCTTCATTTTCCACTGCCTCAGCCTTCAGATTCTCAATATCTTGTTGAAGTCTCTCCATTTCTTCCTTTGAAACACAAGCCAAAAAGTCACTTTTAAAAGAGACCGCTTAACAAGGAGAGCAGGGAGCTAGATAACATACACCTCTAACAGAATTGTGCATCTGACCCTGCATTTTATGTTTATATTTTTAAAATTAATCAGCATTCCTCGCTTAAGGGTAGGGCAGCCAGTATTATCACTACCTAAAACTTTTATATAACACAGTAACAGATTTATTTCTCACTTGCAAATATATTAGATCAAGTAAAAGAGAATGAACCTAATTTACTTGCAATGCAGTTTCCATTAAAATCCTTCAGAGCTTTCTAAAGCACTATGTATGCAAAAATGAGGTTCCTATGCTCAGTCTGTGCCTCAGGGCACTCTTTCTTTTAACTGCTTCTCATTCTATTATACCCCATCCACTACTGTTTAAATAGAAGAAACTGAAAACAATTGTCTCCAATCCTATTTTCAGGCAGTCCATTAGCACAGGCAGTGAACACCACAGCAAAACAGATCAATTAAGCTGCAAAACTGAAACATGCTCTGAAAACTGTGATAGCTTCATCTTGTCTCTTCGGCAGGTTGCTCCAAAGCTAGGGGCCTTGATGAAGTCCTGCTCTTTGACACTTTACCCTCTCAGGTCACTGTTGGCTGCATCATCCAAGAACAGAAAAGTCATTTCATGCTGTGAGTAGTCCAAGACGGTATCTAGAACAGCCCAATCTCAGATTATTAGTGCTCCCTATAAACCTGCCCCAAGTTGCTCTCAGCAGGATGGTAAAGAGAATGAGGACAGCTACAACAGTGACACATGCAAGCCCAATCTGGCATTATACGTCTAGGAACTGCTCTGTATTAGGAGTTCTAGGCACAACAGAAAAGTGAAAGCCTCATACTAACTCTGATGCCTCAGCAGCCTTCCTCACACCTTCCTGCCACAGGGCAGGGGCAAGTTCATCTGGTTAATCCAGTTCCAATTCCTTGTTACAGATATGATAAATGCAGAACTGGGCATAATTCTGCTGTGGACCAAGCTGGTGACAATCATAGAATCATTAGGGATTGGAAGGGACCTCGAAAGGTCATCTAGTCCAATCCCCCTGCCACAGCAGGATCACC
>JAOXOE010000602.1:28508281-28525411 GCA_028565055.1 Phoeniculus purpureus | reverse complement strand
GATGTGAAAAAAGACCCAAGGACCGATACGATAGTGATCTCCCATTGTATTTTTCTCAGAATATGTGATGGCATTTGTGACACAGTTTCTAGTTTGCGTGCACTAACTTACTTAACCTTTTCTTCTTGTCTGTACAGTTATAGAGTTAATAAACCTTTTTCCAGTTTCCCTAAGCTATCCATTGTCTGGCAGATTTAGCCGAGATCTCATTGAGACCTAACGGCTTTGTTTTCTTTTCCCTTATCTTTAATTGTGGTCTTGAACCCACCATAGTCTCCTACATGGTTAGGTTATTTCTCTCTGCTCTGCACTTCAGTCATCCAGATTACATGGGCTAATTCTTGTGTTTGACTTGGGCCACCAGCTCCATTCATGCTCTTGATTAGCAGGCATTAGAATCTTGAGGTAACCTTTTCATAGTATCATTGAATTTTTGGTCAAAAAAAGTTTTGGTCAGAGAAGACCTTTGAGATCATTGAGTCCAACTATTAACCCAACTGTACCAAGCCCACCACTAAACTTTTACTTGCTTTTAAATAACGTGGGTAGCAGTTTAATCAGGATTTGGTCTGAGATATTTGTCTGTAGTGACGAGTGCACTGATATGCCTGATGTCACACAAGAAGGCAGTGATGGACTTGGGAGTTCACATTAAATGGCCTCAGCACCTTCACCATGTCTTATGATTCTGCGTTCAGTGACATAGCTACAGACACAATTTTTCACCATGGGACTAATTCCTCACAGGGATTGTACCAAACACTAGCAGAGGGTTTCTCTTTAAGAATTACTTTCTGATCTTCATCCTTACATTTATTTTCAGCCTTTTCTTCTTGCTTTTCTTTCACTGTAAGTCACCATTCTCTTTAAGGGTATTTACAGCCTCCAATACTCCAGACACCTCTATTTCCAGGCAGTGATGACTTCCTTCTCACAAGTACATTTTGTCTCCTGTTTTTGTGCTGCTTTTGATGCTGTGCTGCTTAGCTGACATGAGATTAAAACAACCAGAAAAACACTAACATTTTTAATCAGACAGAAAACACTGGGAGAGCTTCATATGCCCTGTGTGACTCACACATAGATATTGAACAACAGCTTAAGACTCTCACAGGCTTCTGAAATAAAAGAAGCTGAAGCTCATACACTCACTTGGTAAAACTGATGTAAGTAGGTCTGTGGGAGTAAAACCGAGTCAATGGTATAGCTCTAATTTTAGATATGAAGCAGTCAACACATGAGATACCTGTCCTTCCGATTCCAGTCATGTTCTTTACAGATTCCTCTCTATATCTAACCTACTTGAAAATCCTGTCTACACTGAGGCAGAGGAGACTGCTTTGGTAAAAAGATGTATATTCCTTTAATCTTGTATTTTTCTCTCTTCTCTTTTCTTCCCTTACCTAAGTACACAGGCATTTATTTCTTTTTCATTCACAAGTGCCTGAACTCAATCACATCAGACTGCCTAGCTGTTCTTCATGGATATAGTGAACTTCATTTCTACCTAGGGCTTGTTGTTCACAAGTTCCTAAATTCCCAGTTAAACTTCCTGCCTCAAATTTTCCCCACATTCCCCACAACTTCGTCATCGAAGGAGATAAAGCACCTCTGAGTAATTAGTCACTGAAAATAATACCATAAATAAGGAAGGAAAACCTGGTTAAAATGGAGCTACGAGTTGGCTACTTCCATATGGAGCCTCTTCAGATTAGTCAATACATTGTACTCTGATGTCTGTACTACAAAGCAGGAACACTGGGTGAGTCAGATACAAAGTTAGAAGTTAGGTTCAGAGAGAAAGTGGGCACAAGAAAAAACTTTCACTGAATATGAGGAGCTGCTTCTTAGCTGTCCTCCTGGGATCTATAAAGTTAGACTCCAGATTTGGTAGTGCAGTAAAAATCTGTTTTCCTGAAATACACGGATTTTGAAAGTTAACAAAAGCCAAAAAGGTGTCTCAGGCCCAAAGCTGATTTCCAGTTGGCTGGTAGTTTGGTGTTTAGCATTCTTTTAATATCGAAATAAAAAATTAAGGATGAGGTAGAAAATATAAAAGCCTTTCACAAATTACTGCAAGTCATAGAAATTCCTGTTCTGTACAGGAAGAAGCATACTAATTATAGGACTGGCATCGTGTCCACAAAATAAATTAGTTGTGCATTAGCTCCTTCATTTTGTTCTGTGGGAATCTTTTACCACTCCTGTTACTGGAATGCTGTTCTAGCTGCTGCTAAAAACTGCAGTGATTATTCAAACATCATTTTATCAAGTAACCCACAGTGACAGCGGGCTGCACTCTGACAAGAAGCAGCAGGACCAGCTTGCAATCCACAAACACGGAGTATTTCAGGAGGAAGAATAAAAAATTGAACCTACATGATGATTTTTCTCAAAACTGCATATTTCTTCCTTATTTTTTCTCAGAGTCTCTTTCTGAAGAACTGTAAATTAAAAAACTTGAGGTGCAGCAGCACTTTGATCTAGCATGTAAATTTTAACTCACTAACTCAGTGAGGCAAATGAACAGCCTACGCTTTTATTTCTAATGTGTGCCTTGTAGATATATGCTTTATTGGCATAAATAATAGCAAGTGATCTGTGCTTCTATGCTTGCATTGAAATCTTAAGTATTATTTTATATAGAAATTCTACTATAATATTTTATATAGCAGTCATTATTATTATCTTTTCTTTTTTGATGGCTCCTTATTGGCCCATCTGGCAGGAGTACAGGTAGATTTCTTGGTTTCATTTGAAATGAATGTTTCACAACTCTCAGGAGAGAAAAATCTTTCAGAATAGACCAAACTTTTGCATAAAAAAACAGGACTGAATTACTGTGAGAAAAGACTAATAGAGAATATCTGCTGAAGTAAAAGAGAACACAAAAAAAAACCACCACCACTGCTTTATATAAAAACCTTAATTTCTTCCGTTACTAGGAAAATGTTAGCAGTATTTTAAATGCTGTGGATTTCATAATTAGTTCTGCTCATAAATGCAGCAGTATTAATTTTGCACAAAAACCTGAACTTAGGCAGCAGTGAGATGCTGGACACATTTTAAGAAAGAATTAGATCAATAGAGTCAAAACACAAATGCATTTGGATTTACTCCATGGAGTGAAGCTTGCACGTTAGCTTGTTCACTAACACGTTCACATCATTAACTCCATTTAATTCCCAGAAGCTGTGCTGCCATATAAGAAGTGCCTGACTTCAGTATTGCACCTCTCAATTTCACAAGCTACAAATGAAACGTCTTATGTTCTTAAACCAGGGTTTGTGCCACGGAGCAGCTGCGGAACACTGCTGCCATAGGGGAAGGCAAGTGGTAGCCAGAGGTGACAGTAAGGCAGGGGGTGGAGGGACATTACTGAGGCAGAATGCTCAGTAGGTCAGAGTCCAGCCAGGAGGATCAGGGGCAGTCCCACTGGATAAGTCCCACAGGGAGAAGGCAGTACTGAGATCAAGCTGGGAAGTGAAGCAAGCTCTGAATGCTCTCAGGCTGAGCTACCATGTGTATCCTCAACACTGAGACACATAAATACATCAATTATTTCTAGGATTATATTAGTTTATATTATGTTTATTTTTCCAAACCATTCTAAATTCTTAACGGAATAGCAATTCAGTCACATAAAAATGAGGAGGGTCAGCACTATTCCTTGAGAACTCTTACTATTAGATTGTTACACAAAAACCACATACAGCTCTTGAGTATTCACATCACTTAATCTCACATAATCTCAGTGATTATGCATCACTGAGATACATAAAGGAAAAGAGAAATCCCAGATTTCTTGAGAAACAAGTGTAAGGTTGATTGCCTGGGCTGTAAGGAATCCAGAATTAATTCTCTGCTGTGCCATTCTTCCCTTATCACAGCTCAATGCCTTAGCTGAGAACACCATAACTGCCCTGGGAGACATCAGTCAACTTGAGAAACCTACTGTCCTGAGAAGGCTTTCCCAAAGCAAGACTATTCAAACTTGCCCATTTTTAGGCAGGGCTGGCTTTTCTAGACATCTGTACTTCTAACAAATAAGAGGTGTCTTGAGGGGGAGCAGGAGTTGCCTTTTAAGAAATCTAGTAAGTGAAGAGAAGAAATTCTGAAGAAGCTCTAATTCCTGTGCAGCAGAACTCTCAGCCTAAATGGGCAAGACCAATGAAGAATAGTAGAAAGGTCTAGGTGATCCCGCTCTGGCAGGGGGATTGGACTAGATGATCTCTCAAGGTCCCTTCCAATCCCTAATGATTCTATGATTCTATGAAATAATTATTCCTTGACAGGAGGGAAACAGAGATATAAAGTGATTTGCTGAGTATAAATCTTCTGGGTAACCATCTAGTTAGCACCTTACTCAGAAGGCTATTTAAGCTTTTTAAAATGCATTCCTCTTACTTTCTGTCCCATATAATAAACACCAGACAGCTGCTTGCATTCTCGTAAGTGTGAATCTTTAATTCTTCTTCTGTCATCTGGTTTAAACAGCAGAGCATGATTTTGCTGTGATAAAGCTCTGGAATCATAATATATAAGTCTGTGATTTGTAAATGTCAGTACATACGGTACTCAGGCATTTGATTACTGACTGCCTCAAGCATATAAACTAGCATATTAAAGCCTTAGCATTCTTGTCAGAATTAACTCATCTTAATGCTTCTAAAAACATGTCTCCCATACAGAAGTAATTCCCTTCAAGGCTTTTTAAACGTTCTTTCATTTCACCTATACCACTTGTCCTTGTAATGGCAAAGTTTGTTTCAAAAAGACCCAAGTGACAACAAACTTGCAGTGTCATGTGCTCAAAGTGTTTAACTTCTTTCATTTTGACGGACAAATATGAAACAAACAGAAGTCTAAAGGTTTTCAAAGAAATGCCAGTCAAAGTCATACGCCAGCACTGTTTGCAACTCCCACATCTATGAATATAAATAGGTATTCAGGCTAAAGCTGTTAAGTAAAGGGAAAGCTCTCTTCTTCCCACCTGAGAAAACTTCAAATATTCTCAAAAACATAACAAACATCATCTAGTCTCTGCTGGCAAAAGAATTGCTCCCTCTTTAGTTATCCACCTCATACTCATCTTGTTGTTTAATGGAGCCCCCCTCTCATCCTTCTTACTCAGACTCTTCTCAGCGGAATTCACCTTTGCCTTCTTGCTGCTATTACTGAATGGCTTCTGCAGCAACTCCCTTTTTGGTTCAGCACAGACAAAAAATAAACATCAGCTTCACAAGCTGGTGATTTAGAGTAACCTACGCGTACCTTGTTTTACCTTCTGTATATCCAAAAACTGGCACTTCAAGTTCCCTGCACTGCCACAAATAGATACAGAGCAGCAAAAGCTTCAGCGCCTTCATCTCACAGAGGGACAAACACAGACGGACAACCAAAGCAACTTCCTGGTTCAGACCTGTTCTGCTCTAGGTGTTCCAGTCTGTTCTCTCCTGACATTGTTTGAAGACACACAGTATAAATTTCCATCTAGTACTACTGAAAGTGTGAAGCACAGGTACGTAGTACATTTTTAAAGCGAAGGCTTGATTTCTCTTTTTCTTGTCTAATCAGGACTACTTCTACATGTTTAATCCTACTTTTCTCAAAGTTAAGCCCTAACTAATGAAGGTGAAAGCACGGTTTCAACCCAGTTGATGTATTATACCCAGTAAAACAATACCTCTTACAATGCTTAGTGATATGGTTTAGTGATGAACTCGGTAGAGTAGGATTAGTGGTTGAACTTGATGATCTCATGGGTCTTTTCCAACCTGAATGATTCTGTGAGTCTTGCATGAATACAAAAACATTATTATTTCAAAGCTGAAAAAAAAATCCTTCCTATAACTTCCAAGAAGTTACTCTTTGGTTTATGTAGTTGTTTTAGTTTTTCCTTGTTCCCGAATGTTAATTTAGAGCAACAGCAAGACAACCACTTTTTCCGTCTAATTTATAACAGACAGCATGACACCCCTCTGTAGAAGCCTGCCTGCTGAACATTCGCTTGGGCTTTAAGGTGGCTTTTATTCCAAATGAAATCAAGGGACAGCTAAAAATATAACTTAGTTCTAACCAGTTACCTAAAATCCTGCAGCTTGTAGAAGCCTTGCTAGATCCCAGAACACAATAGCAACAGTCCCACATACTCACTTTCAATTAAATACAAAAGCTGTAGGAATCCTACTGTTCTGCCGTGGGATAGTGAGGGCTTCCACGGCCAGTGCAGTATGCGTTTAGTGATGAACATTACTTGGAGTACATTGTCAGCACCCTGCAGGGGGAATTAAATGCTCACATCTGCCAGTACACCTTATTTCTCACATGCTGCATGGAACGTTTACTGTGGCTTGAGACTGAATAACGAACAAGAGTGAATTTACTTGTACATGTTTCAATTCTGTTTTTTCTGATTAAATTAGAAATACAAATTGCAGTGTGACGCAATATTAGTGGACACATTCATGTATCTGTTCAGCTGGCTGTAGGAGTGTATAACCTCTTTGAAAACAAACCACAGTGTTAAAGAAATAGCTAAGGATTGAAGAGATGCAGACATACTTGTCTATCCAGTGATGCGTTAGATTTTCAACAGGAGTCTGAGGAATTAAAAAGCTGTGGCAGATTGGTTTCATTCTTGCCACTTTGTGTGCCTCAATAGGATGAATATAGTGTGTAATCTTTAGTCTCCAGTGCCTACTGAGCTGACACCTCCTCAGCTGTAAGACTATCTTCCTAGACACAAAAGTAGAAAATGTTCCACCTAATAAGGAGACCTCAACCTGTTGAGACCTCTGCACCTGAAACTCTTCTAATATGTCCCTTCCTCATGGCCTCAAGTTGTGCCAGAGGAGGTTTAGATTACACATTAGGAAAAAATTCTTCACTGAAAGAGTGGTAAAGTATTGGAACAGGCTGCCTAGGGAAGTGGTGAAGTCACCGTCCTGGCAGTGTTCAAAAAAAACCAAGTAGATGTGACACTTGGAAACACAGTTTAGTGGGCATGGTGGGATCGGGCTGATGGTTGGACTGAATGGTCATGGAGATCTCTTCCAACCTTAATGATTCTATGATTCCTTGCCTGTCACAGCAAAGGGAAGAAGTTCATTTCAGACAAACTGTACCTAAGTAGAAGGAGGGGTTGAGAAGCTGAGGTATAAATCAGCGGTGGGTTTTATGAAAATTAATACTAAAGCATTGCAAAGTTAGCTAGAAAACCACTGATATTTCATAGTTCCCTCTTGGATGCAACAGTGCATGGTAAGGACAAGCTTTGCTCTATGTCTGAAAATTCTGGTAATTTTCAAACTGCAACAGTTGCTTATCTGAAAAGTAAATAAAATGTGATTGAAAGCAAAGAAATACATACTCTTGGCCTTCATTATGAGGGGTACAATGCCCATTTGTGACACATTAGTCATTCAGAAATTAAATTAATTGTTCGACCTCACCAGTGAAATTCCTCACTTGTGCACCCTGTGATTATAGCAGTTTCAGATTAATGACACACTGATTCCTGGTTATTAACAATTTAACAGTTATGTGGTTAGCATTTTCAGTTAAATAATACAATTCATGAAGGTGATTAAGGCAGCAGCCTTCTCCACTGTGCATATGCTCTATCTACAAGCTTGACCCACAATATGTAAGGAGAAGTTACAGGTCAAGGAATTAGCCACTGGGCCACTTGCCTTATGCTAGTGATTTAAACAATATACTAGACTTTAAGAACTGAAGACTTCTTAAAATTGCCACAGACTTACAATATAGGGATCCCCAGTTATTACAGGTTGATCCACATTAAGCACAAATAACCCTACAGACCCAGCAATTAAAAAGAAAGCCTCATAATATGAATATCACTGCCGAGGCAAAATGTTAAATCCCTTAAAATCCAATTAGCCTCAAGGGGCTGGATATCTTCAGCTTGTTGCATAATGGAAAGCCTACAGTATCATCTGTTTCATATGATGCATTCTTTGTAAGTTCATTACAGCATAACATACCCTGTGCCTCCCAACAGTAAATCTAGGGAATTAATCCTTACTTCCCCTGAGCCTGAATGATGGTAACTTCTTTTCAGACATTTTTACATTCAGTAAAATTCCCAAGAGTGAACATCTGATTTCAATACTTAGGACTCAATTTCTAGGACTTCACAAATCCTTGATGCCTAATATATGTCCTATCAATTTATATACTGTTTTACTATGGTCGTTGTGACGTGTATGCCGTGATCTTCCTCTGGGCCGTGGAAAGTCAATTTGATGGTGTCAATCAGCCAATTTTATGGTCAGCCAAAACCAGGCAAAGAAATACTAGTTCTGCTTCCTACACGAGACAGACTGTTGACTAGAGCACATGCTGCACTGAAGTAAACACTTCAGAGGACTTTCAGAGAGGATCTCTAATCAAACATTACAGGCTAGATACTTATTTCGTACTTCATCAGTGATCTTTCTGATCAAACTTTCCTTATCCATTATTTGCACTAGTAGAGCCAGTAAAAGTGAGGTACATTCATGCTAAATGACCATTTCAACACAAATACCTAGAACATTCACAAAGATATTGCTCTATCAGTCATTTTTTTTTTTACACCTTCCATTGGTATTTTCATGTTTTTGTTCTACAGTTTCATCTTGGTCTACCTACTGCCTCCACTCCTTCCCATTTCTCATCCTGTTTCAAGTCTTTCTAACTATGATTGGTAATTTCTAAGTAGATCCACACAAATCTTCCCATTATTTGTCTATGATTATGAGTGAGTCACCACATTCTGCAAAGACCCAGGTTTGGATGAGCAGCGTTATCTGAGTGATAATTCAGAGGAGATGTAGCACAGTCAAAACACTCGACTGGAACAAGAAGAGCCCTGGAAGTTTCAGTCCTGGGACAAATTCTCAGGTGTGTTTCTGTGAAAACAGATTCTAAGAAATGTCTTTCCTCCCCCATGTGTAAACAATATAAAGCAGAGCAACATTAATCTCACCAGCACAGGAAATTGAGTGTCTCCCACTTCATACATACTGATGTCTTGATTTGCAGATTTTCAACAAAAGCCAAATGGTGTTTGAAGTCATAACATGGAAGAGATGGGTGCACTGTCCTGCATCAAGGCACTGTCTCTCTTTCACTCAGGGGTCCTGCCAGATCCACTTTTCCCAGCTGCCAGATCCACTCTTCCCAGCTTCATACTTTTCTACCACGTGAGACTCCATGTGTAAATAAAGACAGGAAGGTTGTGATATCTGTTTATACCAGCACAGAACAGAGGCACATACACGTCAAACACATCCTCAGCTGAGGAGAGAAAGGAAATTGTACATAGACAAGAAATAGTTTAAATACCAACCATCTGTCTTTCATTTCAGCAGCATACAGACATATCCACCAATGAAATTCACAGCATTCTACAGTGAAATACAACAATTATTGACACATGTAAAAAAGACATTATTTGTATTGGAAACTTGAGGTCAGATTATGCACAGATTGCTCTTGTAGCAGAATTTATGACCTCAAATCAGAGATTTCAGGTTACTGGTGGGACATCTTCAGAAGACATGAAAGGCAAATAGGACAAGGGGGCTCTCCTTCTCGTAAGCCTGGATAGGTTCTATATGACCGAAGTTGTCATATACTCTAGTAGATTAGACTCCTGGGTATAACAGAATATTGTACTTGGTAAAAAACCTCAATATCTCTTCACTGAAAAAAATGTACATCTTTGATCCTGCCAAGTTACAGTCAATATCTGAAGCTACTTTCTTTCCCAACTGTTAAACCAGAAGTTCTAGATAACGCTACTTTTCAGCAGCAAGTGAATCGGTGCTGTGAATTTCATTTTACCAGGGAACGATTTTGTGTTTGCAGAACAGATGACTGTTTACACTGAAGTTTAACAGCGAGGGTTTCTTCACAAAGTCATTCTGGCAAAATACTGCATTACCTTACTTAGTCAACTTCAGTTCGCTGGAACTCCTGAGGTTCAGTACATTCTCCCTGCATTCAAAGGCTGCATTCAGTTTTCCCTAACCCACTTTAGAATTTTGATGTCATCCTCTCTGGAGACATCACTCTTGCTCTTTCCCACTCATATACCAATTGTACTTTTAAATGACGGTAAAATGTTCTCATCAAAATCATTTCTTTTCTCAGCATATGCAGAACCTTTTTCCAGACACCTATCTGCAAACCACATTCCTGCCTTCTGCTCCATCATTTTGACATCAGCTCTAAAACTAAAAAAAACTAGAGCTAGAAACGCTGCCTGTGAAGTGACAGGCAGCTGACTTCCCACTCTGACCATCAAAGTGAGGTAGTTTCTTCCTTTTTGCTGCCAACATGCTCCTTTCTGGTGATGGCTCTGTAGTCCCATGCCCATGCATCTCTGCTGGAGAGATTCCACCTTTCCTGACTCCATTTTCTATCCTTGTAGAATGATTCTGCTCTCCACCCTCTGCTCTATCTACTTCACACTGCTCTATGTGCAGTGGACTCTTACAGTTAAGGATCCATGGACACACCTCTCTTCAGGGTCCATTTCTTCAACGACATTAAAATTTCATGATTACTTGAAACAAGCAAAGCAGCCTTTTCCCTTAAAGAAGTAGGCTGTGTAACACCCCATGTAAATGTAGAACCAGGCAGAAATAGTTAAAAGTAAGTACTTGTGACTATAGATGCTGATTTCTTATGATAAACTACTTAATCACAAGCTAATGGCTCTCTACAGTCAGTTATTCCAGTGCCAGAGTCTGCTGGCTCAAGTTGCTCTGTATGCCCTTGTGCTAATTACTTTGACTAACTACAGGAGGAACTTATTAAATTTACTGATTGCACTGTCTATACACCAATATTTTCTAATTCTTCTACATCAATAACCAGAGTACTGTTCTCTTCAGCATGGGTAATTTTTCATTGGCTTACATTGCCTTTGTTCAAATTCAGTGAAATTCTCCTTTGTTTACAGGGCCAATGCAGCACACTAAGATGCAGGGGTTACGTGGTGCACGTGTGTTTACAGATGTCCCTAAGGGGCAATTTTTCTTCCAATTCCAAGGTAATCAATACAATAGACACATATTAGATACCTTTGATATTTAGATATATGAGAACATCAAATCATCTACTTTGTTCCCTTTACATTTCCTTTCACTGATCCATTCTTACCATTTGCAGAGATTATTAACAATGCCATTTTCCGTTTCTTTCAAGAACAAGTTAATGTTGTTATCATCTCTGGGTATCAGTACCCCCCTTGATGTGTCATTTATGAAAGGAAGAACACTACTGAAGAGGACAGACACATACTCAGCGTGACTAATCTTAGTGCCAGTATATCTATTAATCCACGTATGCATACCAGGAAATAACTTCTTTCAGCCTGCTTCTTCTGCATTATATTTCTCTAACTAATTTCTAAAGTTGCTGCTTATTCTCTTCAGGTTATTGTATTTTGGTCTTCCAAGACCACAGATTTAAATATCCTCCTTGCTTAGTCTGTCTTGAAGAGAACTAAAAATGGCACTCTTCTGCCAGGTGCATTAAACTTTGGTCTCTCAGGCTGAGAGTTGATGACTACCTTTCTCCACTTTTAATTAGTATAATTACTTATCTCTGTGCTTCACCAGTTACTGCTGGCAGAACTCAGGGAAGGGAGTGATACAGTGTTGCCTCTATTATTGCAAGGTAACAAAGGTAAGATTTCACTTTTATTTGAGAGACAACCTGAAATGGAACCGAACTGCAATTTCTGGTGTCTCCAGTGCATTACCTTCCCTACATGTCATTCCCTTTAACTCTTAAGGTAGTCGAGTAAGAGTCTGTGTGGTCACACAGCACAGACTGTTCTGTACAAGAGTGTTAGGGGTCATTAAACACCTTGGTACCCAGTTCTGGAGGGAACAAAGCTTAATTACTTAGGATAATAACCTAAGGCTTTCTAAGGTACAGTAACTTGTCCAGACTGTTTTATAGCATTGCATGATTGCCTAGAATTTCAGCAAAGCTCCAGTGCTCTCTCTAACACTCCTTGCAGTTCAGCTCCCCACATGCAGCAGCCCAAATACTTTGCAAAAGAGCTTTCCAAAGACAGTGCTTGATGGCATCTAAGCTGAGAAAACATTTCCATGTCCAAATGAGAGACTCTTTAGAGTCATTTTCCTCTATTTGGAGTAAGAAATGTAAAGAAGAGTCAGAAAATTATTCCAGGCCTTCTTCTGTATGATAAAAATCACAGCATGTTTTAAACACTTGTACGGTTATGTATACTGAAAGTGTTTATACTGTGTTCCAAACATGGCAGCCATGGCAGAAGAATAAAGCCAAAAAGCAATTTACTGCATCATTGTGGTTTTGTCACTGAGCTGCTATTTCAGCAGGCACTGGAATGTGATAGCTACCCTGTATTATCATGCTGAGTTTTGTAAGTCCATGGTGTTCTGGAAGTAAGCCAGGCAATAAAATAATGAGGGATTTCAACATGAGTCAGAAATAAATTATCCTGAATATTAAAGGAAAAAAAAAAAAGAAAAAAATAAATATAATAGACCATGTGAGAATAAAAATCACAGTGTTTTAGAAATTGCTGGTCATTTTTCTAGTACTACAGCTAGAAAGACACTGAGGACCCAAAACCACATGGCCTTATTTTCAGAGATTCTGAGTGTTCATTTAGGCAGCTGGAGTGGTTTCTGTTCAGTTTATATGCTATTGTTGTCATTGTGAAAGAAACAATTTCCCATACTACTGTCTGTCACCTCTCACAGTGTTCTGACTACAGGTAGTCCAAACATTATGTTGAAACATATTTCTGTTGGAAAAGGATGATTAGTTTGGAAGAAATGCATGTCTTATGGTGAAAGCGCCATTTTTGCAAATTTTATCAAGCTTTTCTTCTGGGAACCTTGGTCAGGTTTTCCAAATACAGAGTAGACAAATGTGTAAACATTTATAATGCTCCACCCAAGGATGCAGAAACCTTATGAATCCCACAGTGAACTAAAGAGTTCAGGGTCAAGGCAGTGCTTGACATCTAATATGTCTAGTTTCTGTGTCACAAAAATATGATTTTGAAAATGACAAGATTTCCAAGGTGGTGCTATTAAAGAAAATTCCAAAATTTCAGGTACACCAAGACTCATAGCCAGCTTTAGACAGCAAGATCCTCAAGGACCACTGATTCTTTTCATCTCTGTAGACCAACTTGGGACCTCTTACTTAGATACATGAAAATAACGATTAATATGTCAGAGCAGGTGGAGGACTCCCAAGACAGATGAGCAAGCTGATTTGAAAGGAGAAGAAAATAAAGATTTGTGTATTTGTATCTACTTTTTCCTCTAAAGAGAAATCATCTTTGTAACATCAACACTCCAAATAGTAAATTGTGTTAAATAAATTACTGATTGATCAGTGAGGATGACAGAGCACTGGAACAGGCTGCCCAGGGGGGTTGTGGAATCCCCTTCTCTGAAGACATTTAAAACCTGCCTGGATATGCTCCTGTGCGACTTGGTCTAGGTGACCCTGCTGTGTCAGGGGGATTGGCCTAGATGATCTTTGGAGAAAGGTGGTCCTTTCTCATATGACCACCTATGAGAAAAAGCAGAAAAACTAGTCCCCCTTCCCTTAATCTACCTTGCCAAAATAATGAAGAGAGTTCCATAGCCTAACTTCCCTTACAGATATTTTCCAAAGCTTACTTTGCCTTACTTCCTCAACTATTTGCCCAAATCTACTTCCTCAAAAAAAGCAAAGGTTGTCAACTTCTAAAACCTTTTCTCTACAAATGGATCAATAAAGCTTCCAATGGCAAGGAGCAGCTCACCTCTCATTCCCATCACTGTATCTGCATTTGTTTCCACTGAGAGCAATCAGAGAGAGAGGACCCTGCTGATCTTGCACACTTCCCGGCAGATGTGCTAGAGGGAGGTGTATGTGGATGGACACCTGTACACCAGAGATCACCAAAACCACAACATAAACCATAGCCTAATCAGCAGGAAACAATGCCTTTTACAGAAATTTTGTCAGAAGTCCTCAGGACGCCTCTCTAAAATGGTTTATGTTGTCACCCATGGATTTCTCTTTACCTGTGTCTCAGTAGCCAGTGCTGATTGGCTGAACTTTATATAGCACTATGCATGCAAACTGGTTACAAAACTGTTACTAGCACTAGAATATCACTTGCCATTAAGCTGCACACTGCGGACGCAAATTTAGCATGCTCATAAATTGAAACCTTGAGAGGAGTACAGAATGTCCGTACAGCTACAGCTCAGAATATTAATCAGTTTGAAATATATTTGGACTGAATGAGCTGGGATTAATAACATTGCAGAGATAATAGATCTTTCTTCTTCAGATAATCGATCCAGGTTTTACTTTATTACTGTTTCATAGCTGTGTGGTGGCCCATGTGAAACAAATGGGAGGTTCTGAAGTTTCCTAGTGAATAGCTTTGACCACTTTTCAAGACCACTCATCTCAGGCAGTATTTGTGATCCCAGATGAAAGGTGAAAGCCTGAGTAGGCAAAAGTAGTCCAGGATGGGAATGCCAAAGGCTAGTTCAGAGCATCAGGTCACACTCAGAAAGCTCCTTTCTTCACCCTGCCCACCACCTCAGGGCTGCACTGCTCCTCACTTATCCAGGATTGCTCTTCCTCACCACCCCAGCACTGCTAGTCTCCCTGAACATCAAACCAGCTTCAGCAGGAAATGCTTAGAGGAAAGGTGCCTCTAGAATCCCGTGATTACAGTGCTCTCCCGGGAAAAGAAAATACAGACACAAATCACTTCTTTGCACACAAAGGGCAATCTGTTAAGTCAGGTTTCCTGATATAGAATGGCCATGCATGATGCCTCAGGGCTTATGCCCTTTCCCCTTCTTCAACCAAGAAGTGAAATCAAACACTAACATAAAGTCTAAGGTACTGGGTGGTACAAAACACAACACAGCACTACAGCTGTGCTAGCTCCTATGAATCAATCAAACTTTTCTAATCAGGAAAGAAAACCTGAATGGAATGGGTTTTTTGCCAGAGTTGTCAAAAATGGCAGTGGGAAGATGAATCCATTTGGTTGACTTCCATTGTTTGGAGAAACAAGATTTTTTGCTGTTGGAAGGAAAGCACAAAGGTGTTTTTATAACTACAATGATAGAATTGCAGTGAAGAGTACTAGGTCACACTTAGACCTTCTGCAAAACCAGAGAAAAGGAGACTGAGGGGTGACCTCATTAATGTCTATAAATATGTGAAGAGTGGGTGTCAGGAGGATGGAGCCAGGCTGTTGTCAACGTCATCTGGTGATAGGACAAGGGGCAATGGGTCTAAGCTGGAACATAGGTGGTTCCACATCAATATCAGAAGGAACTTCTTCACAGTGAGGGTGACAGAGCACTGGAACAGGCTGCCTAGGGGGGTTGTGGAGTCTCATTTTCTGAAGACATTTAACACCTGGTTGGATTTGGGACTTGGTCTAGGTGGTCCTACTCTGGCAGGGGGATTGGACTAGATGATCTTTCGAGGTCCTTCCAATCCCTAGTGTACTGTGGTACTGTGATGATAAATAGCATTGTCCATCTTCAAGGCTGGCTGAGAGACATGATAACTGGGAGATTCCTTAGAGGATAAAGGCAGACTTGGAGTGACCAAAAGAAAAAAAAAACTTAGCTGAAGTTTTCCTGCAAGCGCGACCTTGGTCAATCTTCAGCCCTCAAAATAACTCATCACTTAGAGACGTGAGATGTCATAATCACACCAGACAGCAACATTATGCAGTGAAAAATGAGTGTTTAACTTTGTCACCCGCCTTACAGGGCAACCTTGATTTACCATGGAAATACTGACATCACTGTGAGAGAACTCTGACAAAAGAGACCTTATCAAGGAATTAGAAACACTTGAAAACAAGCCTGATGTGTGAAATAACAAAAAAGATTTTCCCCTTCTCTGATATAATTAACAATATTGAAAAATGGTTGAAACTATCTTCCATGAGAGCTTCTAGGTCCATGGTAACCCCACATGTCTACTTAATGCCCTATTCGTTCCGTGATGACATTCTGGACCATAACAACGCTGGCCAACTAACAAGACGGTTTTCTGTTGCTCAGGTAATTCTAAATATAATAACCCTGATAAAATCAAAGTGAGAAGACAAAGCAAGCACAACTATTTGGAGGCCGTTTCCTCACGGTCTCTACTATCCAAAAGGGAACACAGGAAAGAGAAATGCTAATGTCATTATCTACTGCAGTATCATAAATTAATCGTAAAGCTTGGAAAACGCTGGGTTTCCACATGGACTTGCTTTACTGAAGCTTTGCAAAATTAAACCATGCATAATTTAAGGTTCTTTATTTTAAATCTATAGAGGTGTAATTCTGTTTATGTAAAACAGCCCTTCACAAATTTTCAAAGGATTTGTTACACTAAACTTTCCTACACTAAATCAAAATTAATTAGTTCTTCAAACAGGAGACTCTGAATTCCACTTTCATGGCAAATTAGATTCTTCTTTGCTGCTATCGAAAAGCCTGTGGATTAACTTGCTTAATGCTATTTTCCTTCCTTTAAACAATAGTTTGAATGCAATCTTGAGATTTGTCTTTGAGATTTTTCTGACCATCAATGGCAACAGCCTATTTCAACCTAAATTCAGTTTTAGACTTCCTGCTTCATGTTGCTGCCCCTAAACTATCAAAATGAAACCACTTGGACAAGCAGGAAAGGAGGTATCTGGTGACGCAAAACTGCCAGCTACTCTGTTTTCTTCTAGGTCTATTTATTTCCCTCACAAAAACATAGTTATTGTGTGGATAGCAGTAGTCCAATTTCCTATCAAATGCCTGAGCTAGCAATCTTCAAAGTTTTAAAATTACAGGAAACATCCATCTCCCTCAGCTCAAGCTGTTGCCTTGCCTTTTCTAATAAGCAATGCTAGAATGAATGAAAATCTTTAAGATATGCAATTTTAAATCATTCTAGATCATTGGGTGTCAGGAGGATGGAGCCAGGCTCTTGTCAATGCCATCTAGTAATAGGACAAGGGGCAATGGGTGTAAGCTGGAACATAGGAGGTTCCATATAAATATCAGAAGGAACTTCTTCACAGTG
>JAOXOE010000602.1:28487977-28503815 GCA_028565055.1 Phoeniculus purpureus | reverse complement strand
GGGGGGTTGGACTCGATGATCTCTTGGGTCCCTTCCAACCCCTAACATCCTATGATCCTATGATCCTATGATCTCCTGCCTATTCTACATGACTTTCAGTTCTGAACTACTAGCTGTCAGTTTTATTCATGGTATTTTGAGGCAAAATTAATTTTTAAAAATATATATATTTAGATGAATACCAAGTATTTCCATACTTTGCTTTCCCAATGTCTCTGCCTTCATCTAAGTAAGTGGTCTGAAAACTTCCATATTTCTGAACACAAACAAAACAAGTCATGTATAGCTGCTAAGTAACACTTAACATAGCTGGTTAACAGTGTGTTAAACCCGAGCTACCAATGAAAAGCTTGTGATGAGATTTGTTCAGATGTTTAGAAAGGATTTCTAAAAGAGATGAGTGGAAGAGTGCCCATTTTTGCACTATAGCTGGTGCTCAGTATTATTTCTTCATGCTGAGTGACATCAAAGCTATTCAAGAAGGCTGCAAAGACCTTGTGTTAATCAGTGCTGTTTACTGAGAAATGTATGATGAGCACCATAATGTGGTTGCTGATAGTCAGGAAACATAGGACTTTTCAGGCAGAGCCTCTGCCCTCTTGCAGTCACCATTTATGTCTCATCCACTTGAGGGATAACCTTGTGGTACTGCTGAGGATCAAGGAGCAGTGTATACCCAAGTATTCTGCCTTTTGTTTTGTTCTTTTATCATCATTCCAAAAGGGTACTAGACTTTGATGCTTGCTCCTTAGATGCCAGCAAGGATGGCATTTCATAAAGGACATACAATCAGTCAGCAAGCAGCTTCTGCAGTTTTTAAATTATTCTTCTTTGTCCCAGTTCATCTGTTGCTTCTTTTAGACCATTGAAGAATGGCCAGTGTAGACTGCAAAGGACAAGTGCAAATTAGAAATCACAGAGTAGAGTATACATAACACAGCAGGGCTGATGTAAAAGCTTTTCATGCAGTGGCCTTGAATCAAACCCTTAGCTTAGTGACTACTCAATAAGATTGTAGATCTCTATCCTATTCTGAGCCTGACATTTCATTATGGCACTGCGTGGTTCAGCACACTAAAGTTCCTTTGAACAGCTGTAGGTTTCAACAGATTTCAAAAGGAAGATCCAGTGTTCACCAGCAGAAAGGCAATATTTGCCAAAATAGTTACTCTGCTTTCCTCAGGTGAAAATCAGTATGTGTTATTTCACTGCATCAGAGCAGCAAAAGAACAAAAGTGGGACTGTTTGGGAAATTTCGTGTAATAAAGGCAAGGCTTATGCTCAGCTCTAACAAATTTCTTGCACTGCATAAACAGTTTTTAAATTTAATTAATAATTGCACTGCATTTATTAATTTGAAAACTAGATCTGTACCTTTGTGGAACAGATTTTTCATCTGATGTCAAGGGGCAGAAGCAGATTTTTTCATTTCGTAATGCTCATGCCGCTGAGCACTCATCCAATGGGGAGTGTGAGGCTCAAGCAGCTCAGCAATACCTCTCACCCAAGGATCTTGAATCCACTACTAAACATGCCTGTGTTCATCTGGGGAGATACGAACAAACATGGAACAAAAGCCCTTGTCCCTGGTTGCAAGGAGGAGGTTCAGCAGCATGCAAGGAGTAAAATCTGCAGTCTCCCTTCCAGTCCTGGCTAACCACTGCAAACCCCTGTGAGAACTACTCACAGCAGTTTTACACCAGACATAAAGAAGTAAATACTGTAAATTTACGTGCACAACTTCATTTGTTAGAAGTGTGTGAAATGCACCTTAAAGCTGCTATTTAACATTATGGTTACATGCTCATCTTTGAATGCTTTAAGTGCTTATAAGTCTCTTTTTATTAGAGAGATTCATAATCTTATATGATTGTATCTTCAGAAGACCTTAAAAGTAAGGAGAACATTATTGTCTTCTGTCAAAATTTGTGGAAATGAGGTACTGGGTTGTTTTAACATTAGGAAATAACAGTTATTACAGATCTGTCTCAAAATGCTGAGCATCTGCATATACTACTGAATTATTCTAAACTTCATAGCATCTGTAAACTTCGCTTTTTCATATTGATCACTGTGGTGATTACTATTAAAAGAAACCACAAAAGAACTAAATACAACACACAACTATGGTCTTGATCATTCACTTATTTCCTGTAGCAGCCTAATGTTTTGTTAAGAAAAGCAAACAAACAACTATTCATAATAGCAAAACACTTAATTAGCTTTACAAGACAACACTAAACTGCACACCAGATGCTAATGAAATCCTGCAAGTCCATGTGGTAACGAAGCACATATGTATGAACATATTTTAATTTCAGGCTGGTTTTGAGATTACAAAGAGAAATTGAAATTACAGCCTTGAGATGCAGACATGCAAGAAGTTTTGACACTATTTGGGGTAGGATTTATAGTTTAAATAAAATGTCACTATCAACAATAAAAAAACCCTACACAGCCAGTGCATTCATCAGTTTAAAACAGCTATGACAGCTGGCAACACTATTGGTAAATTCCCTGAAGATAAAAGCAATACTAAGTCAGAAATCATTAGTAGTCTAAAGGTAGCCTAGGAAAGCATCAAAGGAAAAGACGTATGATGAAAAGTGAGTGAAGATCTGCAAAGAGGAAGAGAAAGTCAAACGGTTAGGCCAGGAAAATTATCTATTTAAGATCCCTTAATACTACCAGTGTGAAGTTTTAGTCTCTAATTCTGCCTTCTGTCCAAGTGTAAAGTATCTCTCCAAGGGCCCAGTTCAAAGCTGAAGTCACTGAGAATCACCAGTTTCTGACAAGGCCCTTAGAATTATCCTGAGGATGTCCGTAATTGTTGTCATTGCATTGTCTTCTCACAAGGTGGATGAAAGCAGCACATGGTTTCTGGCTCTCCTTTGCCCCCACAGCACAGATTTGAATCAGACCATGCCACGCAGGAACTGTCTACAGTGAAGATATTCTAGATATGTTATCTCAGATCAGTGTAGGTGCATTGTGATAAAACTATGTTAGACACTATGCCTGTGTCTAAGTCTTATGTGGGGTTTTTCTCTGATGTGTGTGTGTGTGGGGAATGAATTAAAATGTCTTGGTGCCATTATTCCACTAATTGAGTAAGTTGTTTCACTGACTGTAGATTTTTAAGTGGTTCTGTTAAACCCTTCCTTTGAGTCTGACAAGCTCTTGGTTAAAATATAGCTGGGGTCTCTAACCCATGACTTTAATGGTGACCCAGGTGGGATAACCTGTAACTGCTGGACCTGCCTCTTTTTCTCCCTCCTGCCCATGCACGGAAAACTCTAAAGACTTCTCATCATATTGAATAGAAAAATTCAACAAGGTTTCTGATGACCTCAATTCATGTCAAGTAGGGCTACATTGCTGATGTAGCATGAGTTTGTGTGTGCATGAGTTGCTGTAGTGCTGGGGAACCAGGTAACTAGCACCTGGTAAAGTCACATGCTTCTAGTGGTTGGGAGCAGTTGAGTGGCTGTTCCAGGATAGCTGATTTCTGAGTGCATCACAAACTGGACTTCTAGCCAAAGCTAATGAAAATGAAGCAATTAATATCAGTTAGGTTTTGAAAATCTGATCCTCTAATTGTTGGGACAGCATTTTATAGCACAGACATCCTTGTTGCCATATCATAGCACTGCACAGCTGTGTTAATATTCTTTTACCTTATAAGAGTTAGAAAGTCTCTATTTTTGTTCTTAAGAAACCCCACAAACATAAAATAAGATATCTGATTGCATTTACAGCAACCATCCAGCACACTCCACCTAATCCCAGTGATATTACAGACAGTAGCACAGTAAATACTTTTAAGGACTGAAGTAATGCAGTAGCTCTAGCAACTGAATTGATGCTCAGCAGCACAATTATTGTTTCTGTCTACCATTTGAAAACACTCAGTTTCAAACTCTTTGAAGTAAATGAATAAATAAAATGCTATAGGAACACATTCTATGACCACTGTCAAAAATATTATTGCTAATAAGATTATTGCAGTGCTTAGGACAACTCCCAGCTCTCCACAGAATGCTTAATAGTTCACAGAATCACAGAACATCAGGGATTGGAAGTCATTTCCTATTATGCATTCATAAAACAGGCTTTTTTTTCAAGCATAGGTGGAACATAAAAATTCATCTAAGAGCTTTATGTGAAGTTGAATGAGTGCAAAATTGAGCAAAATGGACAAGATACATTTTTATTAACATAACGAGAACTAAATCCAGCAAATTCTCACTCATTTTTAAATTAGCACTTGGATCTATGTTATCATTATGCAGTTCTCCTTCTCCCTTTCCTCTCACTGTATTGATTTTTCTTTTCTGCTAATGAACTAGGCACTTTGACAAATGTAAACATGCCAGTGTCCAGTAATTTCAATACACAAACCTACCAGGAAGCATTTACAGAGATGTTCTGCAGGAATCACAAAATATTTATTTTACTAGTCACTTGTTAACACCCGCTGAATAAATGTACAGAATCGTTCAAGTGCTCTGTAAGCCACTGTTACCTGGTTGCAAAACTTAGACTAATTGCTTGACTTATGCTGTACTCATAGTATCAGCATGAGCTGGACACAGGCCAGAGGTATAAACTAGCCAACAGATGTTAATTGTGCACCAGACCACCCTGCGTGACTCCACACTGTACATCATTTTAAATATTGCAATTACTCACAGGTACAAGGACAGGCTCTCCAGGGACAGCCTTTTGCACCTTAAAAATTCTTTCTGGAATTGTGCAAAGAAAACAAGCCAAACTTAAGTGCTTACAGTAAAGTCCACTAAAATAGTAGCAGAATTCGCACACTTTTTCCATATATTTTGACACTAAAAAGAGAGGGAAGTTTAGAAAAGTGCAAGTAAAGGGAAGATAAACAAAGACTGGCAACAACAGAATAAACCTAGGAAACCAAAAGGTAGAGGTTTCTGCTCCATGGCAGCACTGTTGTGGCAGGGTCCCGCTGTGGACCTCTAGCTGCCTGAGGAATAGGGGTGAAAATCTATGAATCCAAAATCCCACACTGCAGTGTGGACTTTCCCTCTTACGTAGGACATTCTTTGTGTCAGAGCAGTGAGTGCGTTGGATTTTTCCTGAGGACATCTTTCACGCCATGTTTATACCAGGTGTGCATAATAGGACCCTGACTTTAGTGTAGTTACCATTTTGATTTCTTACCTGTATTGCCCTATTAAAAACCCTCAATAAAAAGACCAAAATATAGAAAAGAAGTATTTATGTTCATATGTTTCTCAGCCTTGTTTTGGTTGTCCAGTAAACATCAACTTAGAAGACATTTTCCAGAGGTGTTCATTTAATGGAGGGAGGGATTTAATCTTTTAGAGACTGCTATCCAAAAATAAATAGGTTTACAAAATCTGTTTTCTTTTTTTTACCCTGAAATGGAAAGAGTATTTTAAAGGAGATTTGAATGTGTAACTTCTAAGGCAGAATCAAAAGCAGCTTATCAACATACAAGTCTTTTATTGTCTGACAGGCATGGAAATTTTGACTGAATAGAGATTGATTTGATGCCAACTTGCTGCAATTAGAAAGTAATTAGTATTCTTTCAAAGCAGGGACCAGAAGAATGGTCTGAGGTTGACATGCAGTTCAGTGAATAAGCAAGAACATTTGTGCCCCCTGCTTTTGAGTAGGTATTGAGAGAATTTGGAAATCACTGTTTGTACTGTGAACTTCACTACCTTTAAGGCCAAGCCCAGCACATATAAACAGAGATGTTAATTAGTGAAACACAGTCTTTTAACTGTAACAAATAAGTCTGCCTGTAGGTTTTCCTGATTAGCCAACATTTCTTACTTATCTTTTAAGATGTTGCCTTACTGGCTTAATGACTAAGAAAGCTCAGCTCACTTATGCAATAAGGATGGAAACACTGTGAAGGCAACCAGTCCAAGCACCTTATATTCTACTTTCATTCTTTATAGAGAACTCATTCTTTTGGCTCTTTTTCAGTTTTGTTTTCTAATTTCAGTCTCTGTTCAAAGGTATGCAGCAACCCTGAACATGTGGCAAAGGACTTCTGCACCTTTGTAAAGTGCCTCTTGATCTCCAAATGCAGCTTCTTGATTTAGTTCTCTTTCCACAAATACCAACTTTGAATTTCATCATGAGCTGGGAATGCAACCAGTTGGAAATGGCCATGTGAACCAGTTCAGGACTTTGGACACCACCAGCTGGGCTAGGCACTATTTCATGCCCATCATTACCTCTGAATTTCTAGTAAAATAGAAGCACAAATGTATAACAAAACTTCACAAAGAACAGAAATAAAGAAGAGGAAAAAGCCAGCCACAAAGTCAAAGGGAGAAACAGAAAAGGCATTTGTTTCCTGACTAAAAAAAACCCCTCAGTTTACAGGGAGGATTAAATTTAGTTTTCTAATTAGTATCTTGTTAATTTTGAATTCTACGCAGCAGCAGGGAAACGAAATCATGAGGGAAATAATATCCGAGCCTATGTTAAGGCCCAGCAAGAACCACAATAGACAGGCAGTGACCACAGGTGCAACTGTACAATCTTCTATTTCATCGCCTTAAGGTCTGACAGCTGAAAAGAAAAGTAGCATCACCAAGAGTGAAATTTTTAACAGGTCACGCATCTCCATACATGGAGGACTGTGCCTAGAGAAATTGAGAAAAGTAAATCTTTGGTTATTTTTTTAGTTATAGTACTTTCTTGGTATTCTTATTTCACTAAGGGCAAGTTTATAACATCACATCAAGATGAGCTCTTTAACTAGAAGTTAGTCAGGGTTTATACCTATATTGAAGTTAATGACATTGCCCTTCAAGGGGGACAAGCAGCTTGGTAAACAATTGCATGTAGCCATAAAAAAAATTAATGCTGAACCTTCAGTATTCCTCACTGTCATGGGAACATACTGCAGCCTCAGCAGTCCCCCATGCAAACACTCTCAGAACTATGGTAGGAAATGGATCTATCTGAAATAGGCAGATGGAGAAACATGCAAAAACCCCTTGTTTATCTGTGAAACCGAGGACTAAATTCTGGGGTTTAGCATAAATAATTTTAAGAAGAAAAACAAACATTTGGACTTATATGTGTGATCAATTTCTGGAACACGTGACCATAAAAATCTACAAATTCATAATTTCTTGTTGGCTTCAAATCAAGGCCGAAGATCTCTGTAAAAATAGACCATGATGGAGCTGAAGTTAACAGGTTCAAGGCCAGAATACATGGTCAAACGTCCCAGTTGGTCCTTAAAAGCTACGGTTCCATAAAGGAATAATTTCTGAAGCAATGGAAATAAATACATAAATTTTCTACAGAAGATGAGGGTAAAAGGCTACTTTTCCTTCTTATACCTGCAAATCAACATAAATGGGCCCTTTAACATCAGCCTCTTTGTGATAAAATTACACTTAAGAATAAATGTCCCAGAACTAGTGGTTTAAGATGAACGCAAAATTATTACGTGTATTGTTACAATAACTCGGTAGTTAATTATTTTCATGTTTGCCACCAAGAAAAATGCTTCTTGCAACTCTGAAAAACCCACTTTGTTGACCACGGAGAGCAAGGAAAGACTGGGATATACAACCACCTATGAAGCTTCTCCACCTTTTTCTGAATGTTGACAGAGCCAGAAATAAGGTTGAAAGCAGATAACTGAGCAGGAGTGAGGACAGCTGTAGGAGAGGAGAGAAAAGAAATGAGCAGCTCGGAGGCTGCTCCCACAACACTGTTGATGTGACAGAGGAAGACTTGGGGTTTAATACAGTTTGAAGGCAGCTGCAAACTGCAAGGGACTCGCATGATCTTTGATCCTTGTTGTGTTCAGAAAAACAAGAGTTTTGTGGATTTTTAAATTAAGATCACATATAAGAAACAATCAACTCTTTTTCAACATCATAGAAACAGCCTCAAAGACCCAAAGAATTTGACTAACTGTACGTATCAAATGGAGAGAGGGGATAACACAGCTTTGGGTCTTAATTGGATATAGTAGTAAGACCAACATCAGTGAATGTCCTTGATATCATAATTTCTTTTGGCAATAAAACATTCAGAATGGTTATGGTGAGTGTTATGAATGTTTATTAATGTACCTACACTCTAGTTCCACAACATGCAAAATGTGTATAATGGTGCTGCATGCATTATTCATATTATGCAAGACCAAAATATTTCTTCACTTCAATGTTACAGAATCATAATTTAAGATGAAGAGACAGTCTCTCTCTTACAAGAGAGATATTTATTCCGCTCCTAGTTAGGTTCATATGAGTTTTGCGCTGACACAAAGCAGAGAATGTGACCTAAGAAATCAATCAATATGAAAAATAGTTAACAGCGTTTCTAAGCACACTGATAATCTCAGAATTTGAAAGCTACACCACAAACCCCTTTCTCATGCAAAATATTGTGTGTTAAATGTAAAAGGGGGAAAATGGCATTATATAAAAGAGCAGGCTGATAAATTCAGAGTAGGAGCATAGCAGTGTGTGGAGAAGTCAGAAACCAGTCATTTCTTATTGTCGTTCTTTTGTCTCTGGCAGCTATAAATTTGTAAACAAACTACCTTAAACTATTTCTGTAGGCTCAGAAAACTTAAACAACAAGCAGTGGATGAGGATGTAATTTCAGCCTAGTAGCTGTGCCTGCATGAATGCCAAGGTCAATAAAGGGAGTGTTGACATATCGCTACTTCCAACCTGTTACAATACCAACCAAAATGTCATGTTTGCCCAGCACTGTCTCAACAGCTCCCATCTCTTGGCCAACTGAAGGGATGGACAATTACCTTCTTGTGAGATTTGCCTTTTTTTATGCCGGGTACTGCAAACTAGATTTCAATACAAGCTGTATTGAAATACTTTTGTGCACTGGGAATATTTATCTAGTTACATTCTTCTTAAACACTATAGAACAGTAAATATTTTCATTAGACACACATTGATTTATTGTTTATAAATTCAGTTTTAGATCAAGTACACTATTTAGGAGTTCACAGTGAAACTGTCCAAGGCTTGCAGCTGAAAATATCTTCAGAAACAAAATGAGAAATTTGAAATAATTCATTCTGGCATTTTCAAATACATTATTCTTTTTTAAGATAAAAATTCAAAAAGAGATAAATGAAATGTATTTAATTCTAGTCTAGGGGGAAAACATGAAGAAAAATAAGATGTATCAACCCAAAACAATGTATTTGGAAAACCACAGCAATAATAAGAGGATCAGTGGCAGACTCCAGATATTGAAAGAAGAGAATGTGACAAAGAACATGAACACAGTGAACCTGACCATAGCACTCACATGTCAGGCCTTGTCACAGACTTTCCTGGGCCAGAAGATATTAAAATACATTAGGGATTTCACAGAAATCCCAAAAGTTTGAAATTGTCTAGACCATTTTTATATCCCTTCCCACTTTCAGCCTGACAATTTCCGTCATGAATATCTTGTAAAATCTCATTAACAAAAATTCTGTAAGACATTTAATTCTCCATTAATGTATCCAGTTATATTAAGTATACATGGGAAATGCCAACTCACATACCCTACAGAGTAACAGCTTTAAGCAATCAAAGCAGTTCTTAGCACAGTTTTAATGCCTAAAGCCATACACATGTTTGCCTGTAGCAGGACAATCTCAGTGGCTGCAGTCCAGCACACTGAGGTTGCACTGCGCAATAATCTACACAGTTGTCACTTCCCAGAGATGTAAGTCAGACATCAGTTTAAAATATCTGTGAACAAACAGTCCTGAGATCACACTGTAATGTATGTCATTTGTATGTTCCTCTCTAGACTTCTGAAATTTGCTTTTCAAGCATTCCGTTTGACAGGCATTTTGATGTATAAATCATAGTCATAAATTACTACTTTGGTGTCTGACAACAAGCAGAGAGTAAGGTTGCCACTTATCTAGAAAAGCATTGAAAAATGACACAAAAGATGACCTTGTCTGTCCTTGACTGCTGCACAGGCACACTCAAAGACGAGGCAGCCCTGTGTGCTGCAAGGTTAATATAAATGCCCTGACTTGACCAAGGCAGAAAGCTCCATGCCCAGCTGAGTCCGTTGCTCTGTCATGGGCTCGCTGTTGACAAGCCCCTTGATGCTCCACTTATAAAAGCTACCTTTAAAGACTCTATCATTTTGTTTCCATTAAACAGAATCTGCAGCTTGCATCTATTTGCTCACCATTGCCTTTAAATAGCAATTCCAAGTCAGAGAAGAAACCATGAATCCTTTGCATTACAACAGCCAGAATACATCTGCCCCATACTTTTATTTTATTTCACAGTTTAGTCAATGTTTCAGTTTTTGGAGCACAGCAGTGGCATTTTTCCAAGCCCATATCCAATTAGTCCTTTCAGTATATGACTGCAATGCAGAGTATAACAAAAAATTTATTGGTTATTTAATCTAGGTGTAAGTAAAATTGCTTATTTGACCATTTATCTAGAAACGAGCATTGTGTCACAGTTTTACTGATCACATAATTTGATTTTATTTTCATTTGTTATTAGAGACTCCAAACTGGAGCAAAAAAGGCAAACAAACAAACATATATTTACCACTTTGGGGTCCCTTCCAATCCCTAATGATTCTATGAGTCTACTTCCAGTTAAAACTAAAGGAACAAATTCCCACCTTGGGCAAGCAGTAAGCTTGTACGTATGTTGATGTCAAGACTAGAGCGGAATATGTATGTGCTTCAATAGAAAGACATTAAAACTTTGTCAGCAGGAACATAATCACATACTGTGGTGTTTAAAAGATAAAAGGACAAATTCAAGAAATGCAAAGGGAATTTTAGCAGAGAATGATGGTCAAGCACTCAATACAGGCTTCCGATCATCATGCAGAAACAATCCATACTCTGCAATAGGGCTTTAATAAATACTATGTGCCTGACACAAAGAAAACAATTTAGCTGTGTGTGTTAATTTTCTTTTGGCTTATAAGCAATTTTAAGAAGTCTTATCTTATTCAGTCCTGAAATTCACCTGAAGGTCTGCTTCAACCAAACCATTCCCCCAGGTCTCCAGGACAATGAAAAAGCTCCATCTGCAGTTTTGAACAAAATTATTGTGCATGGTGTAAATTAATTCAGCTCAGATCCACGGTAGCATTACACAGTTTTTGGAGCTTAATGTCCAAGAAGTAGCACAGACAAATCGCCCTAACTCTCAGGAAAGCTGAGTGTTGCATTTGAGAATCTTTAAATGAGCAGCAAAGCACTGTTAGAGACAACTGCTGCAGCAGTGGTAGTTAACGATATTTCACACATTTTAAAAAATACCTCTTTAAAGGAAAAATACATCTTTCTGAAGGGAGTGGCCTGTTCTGTGAGCTGTACTCCAAAATGCATGTGCAAAGGAATTGGAACCCACAATCTGCCCATGCAACCCCACAAAAAGGGAAATTATTCTTGCTGTATCATCTGTGGTGCTGGAGAATAGCTTGTTTGTCCCATATGCTCTCTAAGTGTGAAGTCATTCAAATGAAATGAAAGACAGCCTGGTGTAGCTCATCCATTAATTTTCACAGCAGTTGGTGCCCTGTTGGCATTTTCAAATTAACGCAAGGAAAAGTTCAAGAGATTTAGCTTCATTTCAAATCATGCCTACTATGATTTTCAAGAAATGTTACAAATAGATTAAATTGCATTAGTAAAAGCTAATTGCAGAGTCAAAGAGAAGAATATTAAATGCTAAGTACCAAACTAATTTCAAAGTAACATCATTTACCAGCTGAATCATCTACATGAAAGACTGCACTCAAGTAGCGGCAGTGGTGTCAGTGCATCACTACTCAAGGCTGAAGCCCCTGAAGGAACCAGTTGCGATTGTTAAATGACAAATTGAAAAGAAAGGATTTGATTCTTCTTTATTTCACATCTCCAGGCCCTTCCAATTTCACTGCAATGGGATCCAGAGTCTAAATAACCCTCCACAAGTCTGCAGTTCTAATATGTACAATAAATTCTTTGGGGCTACTGAAAAACTGTGAAAGTTTAAGAACCAGCTTTAGAAACAGCTTTAAGAACTATTGTGATGGGGCTAGTGCTCCCTGACAGTTAGCTTTGGCCATTCATTTTCAAAACTCTCATTATCTTTTGTGAATTAAACTATCCTGATCCAGCTACAGAATAGGGAACTCACATTTAGGAACTGCAACTTCAAGTGTAATTGCACCACCATATTCTTTTCAGCAGTGGCTGATTCCACTGCATGTTCTTGTTCTGCTACTTTAAGATTTCAGACACAGAAGACTCAGGAAATACCTCAAAATTCAAGAAAACTGGACATTTGCTGACAGAGAGAATTAGCACATACCAACTAGTTCTGAATAATAGCATAGCTAATGCATTTTATGCCTTGCTTCCATCCCTGGTGTGTGGGGAATTGCTGCATAAAAAGCAGTGTGTCTTCCAGTGAAAAACTTAATAATTAAAAAAAAAACCCAAAACGTGGTAACATTGGGGAAACCTCAAAATCACACCCAGGCATTATCTAATTACAAATGAGGGACATATTAATGAAGTTGGATAATAGATAACAAAACGACTGAGCCACAACCATCTAATTTGGGTATCAGCAATGCAGATGGCTGTGTTTAAGCATTTCCCTTCTATATTATGAAGGGAAATAGGTTCTTCTGTGCTGTAGTTTTTCTTTGCCCATAAAGGTAGTAGAACTGTGTCTTTTTCTCATTGCTTATTTATTTTCTCATTGTTCATACTCCAGATGATATGCAAAGTCATCGTGGTTGAATTCTACTCCCTGGTACATGGGCGGTCTCGAGAACCCAAAATATTCCTTCAGTGCACCTTTAGGAGAGTGTACAGAAGCAATATTTATGAAGTGAACAGATTCATCAAGTTTCCAAAAAGAATTTACCTATGGGCAGGATGTATGTTGCAGTGGCACTGCATCTGTCAGGTCTGCAGCGTGTTGATAAACAGACAAACTCTCAGAAGAGTAAAGCCTTTCATTCAAAATTTCCTGATCTTATTTTTTTCTATATACAAGCATGACTTCACACTGAAACAGCAGCAAGAGCTGTAGAGTTTCTCTGCTCAGGTGAATTCAAAGCTGACTTAGATGGATAAACAATAAATATCCAGTAGTACTTCACAAATACCTCATGCCACAAAAGCATAAGAAAATGTCCATAAGGGAGCCACTTTGCACTTGTTGTAGTCAAAGCATGGGAGGAACACTCTGAGTAGATTTCTGAGTTTAGTAGACTCAGAAGGACTGCTTGGGTCTGCTTTCAAAGCAGAAGCTTCATAAAGGGAATCATTAGAACAGCCCAGTCCAACCTCCCTGCACAGGGACAACTCTACCTCGGTCAGGCTCTCAGAGCCTCATCAAGCCTGACCTTAAATGACTTCAGGGATGAGGCCCTCACCACCTCCTCAGGCAGCCCATTCCAGCCATCAACCACCCTCACATTGAAGAAATTTTTTCTAATATCCAGCTTAAATCTATCCTTTCCCAACTTGAACCTATTGCTCCTTGTCCTATCCATACAAATCCTCTTTAAAAGACCTTGCCTGCCTTCATATAGGCCCGCCTCAGGTACTGTCTCATCCACACTTTCACCACTGCTCTTCTGACATTCACCAATTACCAAAGCACCAAAAGAGTTCTCTAAAAAGATTCTATTCAAAATTTCTATAGATGTGTAGTTTGAGCGTTTTACAGGTCATGGAAACAGGCAGCAACATGCCCCATGCACTGAGCAAAAGGAAGTAACAATTAACAAGTTGAGGGGTTTTTCCTCTTTTGCCTCCTCTAGATCTTTGAACTGAATCTATGGTTTCTTCAGAGGCCAAGAGGAGCTAAACAAGAGTTATTGTTTACCAGCAGTTTAACTGCACAACTACTCATGTCTATAATGCTTTTGCTACATATTTGTATTTCCTTAGATTGAGTGAAAATAGCTATAGCTACAAATTCTACCTGGGACACAGAATCCTTGGGATCAGTTGATTAGGCAATCTCTAGCCAGTAAGACACACTCATACTGCAAATTCAACAGGGTATCCACAGCTGCCACTGGGATAAAGACTGTAGCTTTATGGTTCAGATAACAGGTATGGATGAAGTCCAGCACTAACTTATGCTTGAACTCTGCTATGTTAGCACAGTCCTAGACCAAATCCGTAGCACAGAATGCAAAATAACTAAACTATGCAATGGAATGGTTTAAATGCAAATCCAAAGAATTAATGACTGCACATATGGCACAAGATGATGTGTGAGGTTTTAACCACCTTCCAAATGAGCAGGAAAGACCAAGAAAAATGGAACTGTAATGAAACTCTCACTGTCTCAAGCTGTTATCTCATCAATCTGAACAAGCCAAGCAAGGTCCTGCTAAATTGAATGTTGGGCCTGAGGACCTCCAACTGCTGTCTGACATTTCAGCATGGCAGTTAAAGGTCTACTCCTCTGAGGTAGCCTCTATGTTTTCTGAATTAAGCATCAGGAATGTTTTTCTGTTACTTTTAAGAAGGTTATAAAGTAAGAAATAAAAAAGAATGAGCATAACTACCAGACTAAACATGAGAAGATGATATATCTGATTCAAGGTGTGCACAATGTATTAAATCCACTACATATGTAATTCTGAGAGACAAAGAACTGCTTCAGGCATTTAGTCCCAGATAAAAAAGGGGACATCAGAGTTATAACATCTAGAGAAAAAGAGGTAATTATTCACATCTATAAGATTTTCAAGAGCAACGACACCATCTTGGAGTGACAAATTACCACAGGGATCAATATTTTCTTTAATTGCAGTTGTCTGCAAAAAACCCTTGTATTTTAGCAAGTGCTTTTATCTCTATCAGTAAACATGATAAAAGCAGCAGTATGATCCTGCTGTGGCAGAAGGATTGGACTAGATGACCTTTCAAGGTCCCTTCCAATCTCTAACGTTCCGTGATTCTGCAATTCTGTGTGTATTAGCATAGAAATGTGACATTAGGATTGTTTCACAAGTGTTTCAGTTGAAGACAGCGAATTTGCTCTTACCTAAATATTTTATGGCATCGTATCAAGTTCCATATTTTGGATAATGAACTCGGATACGGGTGGAATTTCTGGGAAAGTCAGAACATCCTGAAAAAAACAGATACCCTACTACTACATCAATTTCCTATATATGTCAAGATTACAATCCTTTAAGAACCTGGACTGAGGAGTTTACATCCCATTAATGAGAGGGTTTATGATACAGACATCATATTCTGGTCAACACACTGCTTAATAAGCACACTACTGCAATTTTATAGTAGTCAGTGTCTAGGGAAACCAGCCCTTTATCTTCTGTGCAGGCCTGAAACCCCTCTTCTTCCCAAGGGAATGCAAATCAGCCAACAACCAAATGAAATCTAAACAAACTATGCATTGTACTGGGGGAGAAAATTGACTTATGTTAATATTATGAAGATAGCAAGATGAAATTGTTGCAATCCCTCCTACATACTTTAGGTACACAGGGCACAAACTGAGTCATTTCCACAACTCAAGAAAAACCTTGAGTGTTGTGGGGCTTTTTTCCCCCCAAAAGAAAGGTTTGCATTTGTTGTGTTCTCTTGTTACCTTTGAACAATGTACCAGAATACCCTGCAAGAAACTCCATCATACAATTAGTACAGTCAGCATATGCCCTGATACTTCAAGGATATTCTTTTTATTTCATCTTTTTCATCTAGAAAGAACTATGGTAAAAGTCCCATAACAAGTCTTTAAAAGTAACACTTTTAAATCCATCTTTTTTACTGGCAAGGACACAGAATTAATTCAGT
>JAOXOE010000602.1:28475332-28487877 GCA_028565055.1 Phoeniculus purpureus | reverse complement strand
GGACCTAATAGATCATCAAGTCCAACCCCTACCACAGAGCTCAAGGCTAGACCATGGCACCAAGTGCCATGTCCAATGTTTTAATTTATCTGAAAGAGCTAGAGCAGGGATGCAAGAAAAAGAAACTAACTCAGAATTAGATCCACTTTTTTGCAGCTCAGAGGAGATAAAGAAAGATAATTTGTTCTTTTACATAAACACTTTTAAAGCCAGTGATATTTGGAAATATTTCTTGTGCATGATTGTAGGCAGTCTGGGGAGCCCACAGAAATAGAAACTAGTGATGAATAATTTTCCAAATTGTACAAGGACAGGAAAGATTAAGACTTACATTTAATAAACAATACAATGAGGCTCCTTCATAGAATACACCACAACATTATGACCGATAACATCTAACAGCAGAAGAACTAATGAAATCCAGTTTCTCATGCATTTGTATTCCTCACTGCTCAACAATCACACAGCATCAGACTCCACGCTTTTCCCACCACTACAGCTGTACTCCATTTTTTCCTTCCCCTGCACACTTTCCGCCCATGAGGCATCCTCTAATTTCACCAACAGACCCTGTTCTATAGAGGTATGAGGGCCACCAAGCTGTCAAATTTTGAGGGTACTTACCCATCTTCGAGATGCTTTTCCCTATATAAAAGCTTCAGTGGCTCCAGTCACGAGGAAGACAGATCAAGTAAGTCTTGCCATCTTAGGAAACTATTAAGAAAAAGAAAACAGACATTAGCATTTAAAAAGTCCAGATTTTACAGTTCTTCATGCTGAATTTCAAACTGCATTGTTGAACAGTGCAAATGCCAAAAGAATTGGGAAGTTACAATTTCATTGCAGGAAAACTGGAGCAGAAAAAAATTAGTTAATGAACACTAGAGTATCCATATTATGGTTGAAGTTATCCAACAGCTGTATTACCATAGAGAGTGAAGTATTAGAAGATGGCATACAAGCACAAGGAAAAAAGTCCATGAATTAAGATTTCTGACACTCAGCTAGTTATTTTCTTTGCATGAAGAAAAATAATATTTGTCCACTTAATTCTGTACAAACAATATAAAAAAAATCGTTTTAATGACATTTTTAAATCACTTAAGCCACCATTTTACTACTACCTGACAATTCAATATTAGGTTTCTTAGGAAGTATTAGTACAATTTATATTCAGTTTGCTGAATACAGCTATTAAAAAGCTTTTATTTCCCTATTGGTATGCATATTCTTAAGTGTTGGTTTTCTTACATGTTGATTTTTCTCTAAGAGAAAATTAATATAGGATTATTCCTTTTCAGTTATAGTCTACATGGTAATGTGAAAATTGTAGGCTTGGCACAACTACAAGCCTGCAGTAAAAGAAAGTTAAGTGTTGCAATAATGGGAGTAGATTATACGCAGTCTTTAGACTAAAAGGAAGCATCTTAATCAATTTGGACTGCTTAATAATTATACACCTTAATGCATTTCTCAAGACAGAAATTCCCACTGTAGATCTGCACCAGTATTAGCTTAGGCAGCAATACAATAACCATTAGAAAAAAAATAAAGAGCTTACAAGCCTGGATAACAATCTTGTAGATAAAAATTTCTGTGTGTATGGCTGCATATTATTCATGTTTCAGTAGAATTGCATTGCTAACTCTTTTGCTGTAAGTACAATGAAATGTTTGCCTAGTTATAATGCTATATGGAACAAGGGGGATTTTTTTAGACAACAGTTTAAGTCAAGTAATAATATGGTTGAGAACAGTCATATGAACAACAGTTAGAGGCGCTAACATCAGTCGTAGAAATATTCCTCAAAAATATAATTTTTCACATCGTAAATAGCCTGAAGGACATGGCCAGTGAAGACACATCTGAAACACACAGAAGTGAAAAGTGTAGATGGTATCCATCCACACAATCAGGGTCTCATAGCTCTGTCCTGGAGCTTTAGGATTCGGCTAAGTGAACAGTTCCTCCCCTTCTCATATTGGGAAAGAGTGCATTTCTGCATGGTGAGACACAGAAATGACAAACTAAAACAACTAATCAATTATAGTACCTATTTATTTATGTGGGTGCTAAGATAGCAGCTACTTTAGTGTCACTAGAATGCTTTGACTACTCATTGCTTCAGAAAGCAAGTTGGTGAGTTATCCTATTAAGCAACAAATAATAGCACAGAAACTTGTATTAAAATTTTACTAGTTCCAATTTCTAGTCAGGCTCTGTCATGTGTACAATGTCTTATTCCATAGAAACATAAATCCCAGTCCTATGGATTTCAAACCTAAGGCAAGACCCACTGAATTAAAGATTATTACTAAGAATTATGTAGAATATTTACATTCAATGAGTGAAATTAATAGCCAAACTATTATAATTATCTGGTTATTACATCAAAATTGTCTCTTACCTCACTTCATACATATAGGGCAATATTTTAACTTCAAGATTTCCATCTTACTGCTACTGCATATTAATTATATAGATCTATTTTTTGCTATAGCAGAATTACAGTAATTAACTTTGTACCAATTACCAGGGTGTATATTAACATCTTTAGACTTTACAGAAAGAATGATCTTGAAATCTCACAGCAGGGATGGTTAAAATGATTCATTAATGTTCTGCACAGGTTTCTTCTCTAATTCATTAAGAAAATATTAGCATAATCATGTGAAATTAATTTTCTTTAAAAGGTTGATATAAGGAAGGGATTAAGGGCACTGGTGCTAATATAAGAAACATGGTTTGCACCATGTTCTCGGTCTCCAGAGGCTGACTATCAAATTTGAGGTATTACTTGCCACTGCACTTTGATAATGAACAAGAGATCAGATAGATGGAGCTAGTTCATCTGAGGATTTCATTTTCAAGTTTAAAAAAAGAAAAGTCTTATAGTTCTTATATTTCTGTTTTGTGGAAAGAGAGGAAAAAATACATTACTCAACATGAACAGGAGACTGAGAGAAAATAATGAAATGAAGTGAGAGGCTACAAATGAGAAAAGCATCCAGAGAATGCCTAGTGATAATAAAAGGTGAAGAGAAAGTTCAGCAGAGATAAGGAAAAGTAATCCAAATAGAAAAGACTAGGGAGTGGAAGTTAAATAGCCTCTCCAAGAAAGTTTCAAGGAAGAAACAAAAGCAATCTCAATACCAAATGGTAGCAGGAGAGTAACAGACCCCATTCACAGATTCATGTAAAAAGGTATTTGAAGTAGGTGGACACTAGGACATCTTGTGCAATAACACAAAGTGCTTCTTGGTAAATCCAACTCTAGTACACAAAACAAATAAATGATTAAGGGAGAATTACAGAGCCTGAGTGAGAATAATGTCAACAAAACAAACATAGCAAGATGTGTGCTGTGATCTAAGTAAAGACTTTTTGTCAATACTACATTACGTCTAGCATTGCTACTCTCTTCATGGTGATTATTCTTTCAAGTCATCTTTCATCTCTGTAACAAAACTAATCTCAGTAACACTTGCATGTGCTGCAGAGACACTAGAGAATTTGTCTTCTACTAAAAAAAGCAATGAAAGGGTTTTAATCTTCTTTGTGAGGACGATATCAAAAAGGTCGTTTGTGACTAAAGGGTACTCAAGGAGTTCATTACAAAGATATATAATTCTCCCCCTTGGCCTCTGCTCCTCACATCTGATCCCTGTCTGAAACAGACCCTGGCAGACAAGGCAGCTCCTCACAGGACAGAAAGCCTTGCATAAAGTGACATTTGAAGTTCAGTATTATTTTGTCATTAATGACTTTTTAGCACTCAAGTCAGAGCTACTCCACCTTCACAGCCACAAAATCCTCACATACAAGGTTTCCTCTCAAGTAATTTTAGGCCTTCAGAAAAGCATAGAAAACGATAACCAAAGGATGTACAGGGGAATTCAAGTCAAATAAATCTATACCTGCAAAAGCATGCATGCTTTTTTGATCTCTTTACTCTCCAAAACTCAGCATTAAGCCCTTAGTTTCCTTCAGCAGACAGTTGGTTCTCCGGAAGAGACAAAGCTGTGAAGAACAGCACATGTGGATGTACCCACTGCCTGTTCAGCAAGAACTACCAAGCTCGCAGGAACACACACACATCTTCATAACCAAAGCAAAAGGCAAGAATTGTGTAACATACTGAGTGCTGTAGAAATACTACATAAATGTCTGGATCCTTAATAGACCTGACTGGCCTTCATGACCTGAACATCCGAGCTTGTTTGTCTATTAAGCCCATTAGACAATTTTCAGATATGGCAACCTCTTTATCCCATTTCACAAAAGCGTCACATTTAGTTCTAAACCAGTGCAAATCAACACAAAATTATTTTTATAATAATTTTCAAAGTTAAATAGCACTTAGATCTCTGAAACAAGAGAGTGCATACAGACTCAACATTTTAGCTTTAAGTTCCCTGAACACTAATTACAGAATGATAGGGTTTGGAAGGGACCTCTAATGATTATCTAGTACAATCCCCCCCTGGCCAGAATCACCCAGCATGGGCCACACTGGAATACATCCAGATGGGTTTTGAAAGTCTCCAGAGAAGACGACTCCACAATCTGTCTGGCCAGCCTGTTCTGGTGCTCTACCACCCTCACAGTAAAGATGTTTCTCCTCATGTTGAGGTGGATCCTTTCACGTTCAAAGTTTATACCCATTATTCCTTGTCCTATTACTGTGCGCCACAGAAAAGAGATTGGCCCCTTCCACTCAACATCCACCACTCAGATATTTATAGACATTAATAAGATCACCTCTCAGTCTTCTCAAGACTAAACAATCCAGTTTTGTCAGTCTTTCTCCATAGGAGAGATGCTCAAGTCCCTTAATAATTCTTGTAGCTCTCCACTGGACTCTCTCCTGTAGACCTTTATGTGTCTTGAATTAGGGAGGCCAAAACTGGACACAATATTCCACATGTGGTCTCACTAGGGCAGAGTAGAGGGAGAGGAGAACCTCCCTAGAACTTAGACCTACTGGACACGGTTTTCTTAACGCATGCCAGGATACCATTGGCCTTCTTGGCCATAAGGGCACATTGCCGCCCCATGGATAACTTACTATCCAACAGAAAGTTCTTTCTTCATGGTGCTGCTTTCCAGCAGGACAGCCCTTAATCTGTACTGGTGCCTGGTGTTATTCCTTCCCAGATGCAGGACTCTACATTTGTCCTTCTTGAACTTCATGAGGTTCACCTTTGCCCAGCTCTCCAGCCTGTCCAGACCTTGTTGGATAGCAGAACAGCCTTCTGGTCTATCAGCTACCCCTCCCAGGTTCATACCATCAGCGAACTTGATGAGGGTACACTCTATCCAGGTCATTGACAAATATATTAAAACTGGATCTAGTACTGATCCCTAGGGAACACCACTGGCTACAGGCCTCCAACTTGACGCTGCATCACTGATCACAACCCTCACACTCTGTTGTTGAGCCAGTTTATAATCCACCTCACAGACCAATCATCTGTGTCACATTTGTTTAGTTTTTCTGTGATGATGCCCCATCCCTGGAAACATTCAAGGCCAGGTTGGATGGGGCCCTGAGTAACCTGATCTAGTAAAGTTGTCCCTGTCTACACAGGGAGGTTGAAACTAGATGATCTTTAAAGTTCCTTCCAACCCTGAGCATTCTATGATTCTATGATACAGGAGACAGTAAAAAAAGCCATACTGAAATTAAGGCACATGACAATCACTGCTATCCCTTCATCTACCCCTTTGGTTATGGCTTTGGAGAAGAATATCAGGTTAATCAAGCAAGATTTCCCTTTGATAAATCCATGTTGGCTACTCCTAATAACCTTCTTTTCTTCCATGTGTTTACAGATGGCCACCAGGATGAACTGCTCCATCATCTTTCCAGGGATGGACTTAAGGCTGACCAGTCTGTAGTTGCCTCTCTTCCTTCTTGCCTTTTATGAAGACTGGAGTGACATAGGCTTTCTTCCAGCCATCAGGCACCTTTCCCATTCTCCATGATTTTTCAGAAATGACACAGAGTAGCTCAGCAACAGCATCAGAGAGGATGCACCCCATTGGGGCACATGGATTTGTGCATTTTCAGTTTGTATAAGTGCACTCTCACCTTATGACTGACTAGAGAGTGTCTCCTTCTCTCCAGTTCTGCTCTCTTACTTTAAGTGACTGGGATCTGAGGGCTGATTTTAACAGTAAAGATTGGGGCAAAGAAAGCATTCAGCAACTCTGTCATCTCTGCACCCTCTGTTACCACATTTCCCACCTCATTCAGCAGTGGACCCACTTCTCCGTACTGTTCCTTCTGTCATCGAGGTATTTAAAAAAGCTCTTCTTGTTTCTTTCCATGTCCCTCACAAGACTAAGTTCCAAGAAAACCTTGGACATTTTTGTTGAGTCTCTACATACACTGGCAGCATTGCCATTACCTCTCAGCTAACCAGACCCTTTTTCCAGATATTGTAAACCTGTCTTTTCCTTTTGAGTTTTTCCAGGAGCTCCTTGCTTATCTGCATAGGTCTCATACCTCCTCCACCTGTTTGTTTTTGGTTTTTTTTTTTGAGGGGAATACATTTACCTAGAGCTTGGAGGAGGTAGCATTTTAATATTAACCAGCTATCTTGGGCTAGAGCCCTAACTCATGGGATACTTGTAACTAGGGTTTTGAAGAGGAAAAAAGTCCCTCTTAAAGTCCAAGGTAAAAATTTCCCCAGTGATATTAAACTCTAACATGTCATGGTCACTAGAGCCAAAACTACCCCCAACCTTAACATCTGTAAGCAGACCTTCTCTGTTCATTAAGACAACATCCAGCACTGCACTTGTCCTCGTTGGTTCTTTGACCCTCTGCAGCAGAAAGTCATCACCAATGCACTGCAGGAACATTTTGGACTGTTTATGCCTGGTTGTGTGACCTTTCCAACTAATATCAAGAGCCATCCATGAGCATCAGGGCACTTGAACTTGAAGCTACTCCTAGCTGCCTGTAGAAGGCCACATCGAGAGCTTCTTCCTGATTTGGTAGTCTGTAGTAGACACCCACAACAGCATCACCCATGTTTGCATGTCCCATAACTCTTACCCAGATCTCAGGTAGATCTGCCACAACTCTAAGGAGGTCAGTGATCTGTTCCCACCAAACACAGGCGCTGTCTCTGTAGTCATTCACTGCAAGTACCAGGCTTCAGCACTCCGAGCAGCTGGGGGCCTGGACACTACCTGTCTGTGTGGGGCCTCTGCCTGGGTCCCCAGACTTCTTGTGGCAACAGCTTGTGGCCGCGTTGCAACCACAGCTGGACCTGTCCAAATGACTGAGCGCTCCGGGGACACCCCAAACGGCTCATCACAGCCCTTTCTTAGCCTTGATGGTGGTTAATGAGGCACTTAAACGCCCCGCTGAGGCTGCAGCTCCCTCTACACCTCATTGCCAGCACGGGGTTGGGAAGAGATGCCCTGTGGGGGCTTCAGCTGTTGCCGCCACCGCCTCCGCCTCAGGCCCGACCCGCCCGCGATGGCCACAGCAGCCTTCACAGGGAGCCGCGGCGCGCGGGCACTGCCCAGCTCCCTCGCGGGATTCCCGCCTCGTTTGGGGTCTCCCGGGCCTCTCTCAGCTTCTCCGTCTCTGGGCAGCCCGCTCCCACCTCCTTCTAGCTCAGTAATTATTTGACTTCGTTAATTAGTTAAACCTTTAACAACTTGCCAGTGCATCCCGTTATTTATTGTCACTAAAATTATTATTCTACCGCGTTTGTAGTCCCACTTTTCACAAGTCAGTTGTATGCACATAAGTTCCACTGATTTATGACAGCTATAAATTAATCCTTATATGTGCTTATGTTATTCAATCTATTGCTGTGAAAGGGTCTTACACTTCACTTTATGTAGAAAAACTATAAATATAGACAAGGAATGCAGTAGACTAAGGATGTGTGATGCGGCAGAGGGAAGGACACTGTTAGATGAACGTACAATTGAGAGAAAAATAATCACAGAATCATGCAACTTATTGTGTCGGAAAGGAACCTCTAAAGATCATCTAGAACATCCCCACTACAAGAAGCAGGGACAGCTCTAACTAGAACAGATTGCTCAGACCACCATCAAGCTTGGCCTTGACTGTCTCCAGGGATGGGGCCTCCACCACCTCCCTAGGCAACCTGTTCCAGCGATCCACCACCTTCAGATTAAAGACCTTTTTCCTAATGTGCAGCAAAAATCTACCCTTTTATAGGTTAAGTCATTGCCCCTCATGCTATTGTTCCATGCCCTGGTGACCACTTCTTTCTGAGACTTCTTATATACCAGAAAGGAGCCTTGGAAGGTCGCTATAAGGTCCCTGCAAAGCCATCTCCTCTTCAAGCTGAATAAACGCAACTCTCTCAGCTGGTCCTCATAAGAGAGGTGTTGTGCTCCAAAATAATGTCATTTTAAAAATATATTTTGAAAGGGTTTTTTTTTTATTCCCTTCTCAATACTGTTTTAACACTACAGGCTTCCACTTCGAAATGTAAGGATAAGGTGGGTTTTTTAATTTGTTTATTGAAATTACAATATACCTAATTATCTCTGCCTTTAATTTCAACCATCAATAATTCTTTTCTCTAAAAAGCATTGATTTAAAAACAGTATGTGTAGGTATCAGTTCGGGGCCACAGGTATTTCTCAAGGTTGTTTTCATGTTATTTTACTGAATTTCTCATTTCACCTGGTATCTATATTCTGGTTATATCCACTGTTAAGTGAAATCATTAAACTCAATTGTTTTAGTTTTCTACCTTCCATAATTTTCTGTCTTTTTAATAAGAGACACTGCCTTTAACACAGAACGTCAAAAGATTTGATAGCTTCTCCCAATTAATTTTTCCCAAATTTGTCCTAATTACAAAGGCTTCTTATAAACCTTGGTGCATTAGTTCTCTTATTGGTATGAATAATCATTTCTAGAAAAGCCATTTACAGTAAAGCTGCCCTTCTGCAGGTTTTAGATTTATTTGGACAATGTTCAGTTCAAACATTTAACACAGATCCTCATTCTTCTATCGACATGTCTGTTATTGATAGTTTCTGAATGAGGAAATAGAATGCACTCAAAACACACTCAAGGGCACCCTACCATCTTTTCCACATGGAGTTTTATCTTCTTGTGCTTTTGCCTTGCAAACTTCACATGCTTGCTTGGCGGGAAAGTATTTTTATTAACATGAAAAATTTCTGCCACAAAAATAATGACAGCCACATTATAAAGACTTTTAAATTACCACTGAAAGATCAACAATAGGAAAAGCTACACAGCTTACTTTTCCCCATTAATAAAATGATGTACGTGTCTCTCTTTTAAACAACTTTTGAAGAAAGTGTGCCTTAGTTTTTGAAAAACATTAACTTCCTCCATTTTTTTAGCATTGTTTGACTTCTTTTGTCTCCTTGTTATAAAACTCAGGCTTCTGGGCTCATCTAATAACAGTGTTAGCAGGATTTCCATCCTAATTCACAACTCATTAACTGTTATTATGCAGATTTATTTCAAAATTGTTTTTGCAGAACCAGACAGCTTAAAAGGAAACAAGAAACAAAGTCGCACATCACATACAGAAATTAGATGATTTCAAGCAGTCTTATAGAACGATGATTAAACTTTATTGCTGTGCTGGCCAGTGGGCCACAGAGGTAATTTATTCCTAAACCCCAAGCAGATCTAAACTTTTGTGTTACCCTTTATAAAGGCTTCAACACTAATTACAGCCATTCTATGAACAAAACTGAAGCAGAACACAAGAAGGCTGTAGTTTCAAGGATAGATTATGCAAAGACAATGTCACACTGCAAGACACAATCATAAAAATAAGCATTCAAAGTAAAAAGTGTACCCGCAGGCATATTCACATATATTCATATAGGGAAGAACATCAGAAATAAAAGGGCCCAGCTTTATAGATCATATGAGGGTTTCATCCAGCATCAGAGTGATTTCATCCTTGCCTCACATATTTTGATAAAAACTACTTGTTTAGCAATTCTAGGTTTTAGTTTGTTTCTTTTTTAAAAGACAACACAAGATGAAGATGTTTAGGTCTCATTAAAATAAAAAATACTGCATTTCTCAAAGTGTTCTTCACTGGTTGCTACATCATTGGTGCATCTTGCTGAGCTTTGCAGAAGTACCAGGTGCCAAGCACATGGAACTCCCTGTGCTGTGAGTCTCTGCTTTAAAGTTTCAAATGATCATACTGAAGTGCTGGCATGAAAATAAGGCTGCTGAAACAACTCAAATAATCCAGTCATAGAGCACTTTCTACAGATATATCTAGACTACACATTTTCCTCATTTATCAGCAACAGTGCTTGAAAAATTGTGTTACCTCCCATTCATCAACACTTCTCTGACACCCTGTTAGCCAATTCTCATTTTGAACATCCTATTAAAAATGGCAAACCCGATTTCCAGTTTTTATGTCAGCTAAATCTATCCCCTTAAGAGTCTGAACCATTCTACTTCTCTAAATTATCTACCTTATCTAGGGTTAATGCTTCCTGTTTGTTAAGTGTTCTTATGAAATCCCAGTTCAAGGTCTCCCTCTCCATGTTCTGCAGTTTCTCTTTGCTACACTATTTTCTCTCTATTTTTCTACCACTTGCCATATTTGTTGTGGTTTGTCGGGGTCTTCAATAACACATTTGATCCCACAACTTGAATCAAAACCAAGCTGATAACTGTTTCAGACACAACCATTTTGATATAGCTGGAAGTGCATTACGCTGAAAAGATAATAATGAAAATTATACTGGAAAGTGCTTCACCAAACTAACTAACATTTAATAAACCAGACAAAGGCATGCAAAACACACCCTGTTTCAAACACGTTAATTAAGTCATTCCTCTCCAACACCAAACATCATAAGCTTCAACAACAACAATGCTTCTTACATGAGATCAGTAGCTTTACACATAAAATAAGGAACACAAAACTGTAAGAAGTTTTGAAATAGTTATCTTCTACAAGACAGATGCCAGGAACAGGATTTTGGAAATAAGGTGACTACTGCTCAGTTAGTTAACACATTTCAGCAGTGCCTGTGTACGTAGTTAGTCAGTATTACCTAGTGAATTACCAAATGTGAAATAGTTGACCGTGAAATACAACTCCCTAAAATCAACTATGAGTAGTAACCATGTGCTTATAATAACAATCAAGTATTTAGTGTATAATTCAGCATTTTGTCATAATTTTAGGAAAGAAGTTATTTTATTAATGCAGAAGAACCAAGAAAACAAGATCATACCGAAACGTAAAAGGTAAAATTCTATCAGACATTAGTTCAAGAGAAAACAAGAAATGCAAATGACAGCCTGGTTTTCAATCCACAGAGAATCTCACTTTAAAAGGTGTGAATTAAGCATGCAGAAACAAAAGATATAATGAAAAGCAAGTAAATGGAATTTTCTAAAAGTGTAGATATGCACAGTAAGACAACAGCCTTTCATAACAGTAGACTGTGGAGACTGGTGAAGTCTCACAGACATCACGAGGAACATCAAATGGACTACATCAAACAAATAATCACAATGCAGTAAAGTACATTCTTGATTAAGTGTCCCTTGAAATGATGCTAATGAGAAAGGTTTCTCAACAAACAGAAGTGTAGTAAAGGAGCTATTTGCTTGTATGTCATTGTAGACAACCCAATTAAAATGTCTGTTTGATGTTCAGTGACAGACAAAAAGCTAGAGATGAAGATCTATTAACAATGAAAATAGTTATAAAAACATTTTATAAGTCCAATTCTCCTGCCACAGCAGGATCACCTAGACCAAGTAACTCAGGAACATGTCCAGATAGGTTTTAAACATCTCCAGAGAAGGAAACTTCACAACCCCCCTGGGCAGCCCATTCCAATGCTCCATCACACTCACTGTGAAAAAGTTCCTTCTGATACTTATGTGGAACCTCCTGTGTTCCAGCTTACACCCATTGCCCTTTGTCCTATCACTAGATGCCATTGAGAAGAGCCTGGCCCCATCCTGACACCCACCCTTCAAATATTTATAAACATTAATGAGGTCACCCCTCAGTCTCCCCTTCTCTGAGCTAAAGAGACCCAGCTCCCTCAGCCTTTCCTCATAAGGAAAGTTTTCCACCTCCTTTATTACCCTCATTGCTCTATGCTGGAGTCCCTCTAGCAGCTTCATGTGCCTCTTGCACTGAGTGGCCCAGAACTGGACACAATACTCTAGATGTGGTCTCACCAAGGCAGAGTAGAGGGGGAGGACAACCTCTCTCCATCTGCTAACCACCCCAATTCTGACCCACCCCAGGATGCTGTTGGCTCTCTTGGCCACAAGAGCACACTGCTGCCTCATGGTCATTCCTGCTGTCCACTAGGACGCCCAAGTCCCTTTCTCCTACACTGCTCTCCAACAGGTCACTCCCTAATCTATACTGGTACCTGGGGTTGTTCTTGCCTAGATGCGGGACTCTACACTTGCCCTTGTTATACTTCATTAAATTTCTCTCTGCCCAGCTCTCCAGCCTGTCCAGGTCTTGCTGAATGGCAGCACAGTC
>JAOXOE010000602.1:28449763-28475232 GCA_028565055.1 Phoeniculus purpureus | reverse complement strand
GAACTTCTTCCCAGTGAGGGTGACAGAGCACTGGAACGGGCTGCCCAGGGGGGTTGTGGAGTCTCCTTCTCTGGAGACGTTTAAAACGCACCTGTTTCTGTGCAACTTGGTCTAGGTGACCTTGTTGTGGCAGGAGGATTGGATTGAGGCGCCTTCCTATCCCTAATATTCTGTGATACTCTTAAATCCTGGTACAGGTTCTATTGGTGTTTGCCTGTGTGATGCAAACAACAGTCACCCAAGATTGTTCTGATAAGCCAGTTTGGTAACCAGAACTAATATTAGTCCTTAGAATCTTTAATTAGCCTCTCTGAAACTCTGATATATTAATTTGAGCAGAGCAATGTGAACTGGATCACTTATGGTGTTTCTGTTTGGTTGGCGACTGTTATTCATCAATAGTCTGTTTTCATCTAATGTCTGCTCCTCTGTAAAAGCATTTTAGTTCTCCTTGAGTTTCTCTGGACAAGTATTTCTATTACCAAACCCTACAGACTTTCTGCCTTTAATCACTTAAGAAAACTAGGGAAAATATATTAAACCATCCCTATATGTTCCCCTAGTCAAGTTCTGGCAGACCAATATGGGGAAAGACAGTGGAAGGAAGTGTGCTGAGTTCTTTTCATTTGGGTTATTTGTGTTCGTTGGTGGATTTTTCCACCACTAGCCCTTGAAACATTGCTTCATACACAAAATACCAGCAATTTTCAGACATCAGTCTAAAACATATCTCAAAATGAACCCTTTGAAGAAAGGAGACTGAACAAATGCAACGCAAGTTCACAAAAACTTGACCAATGACAGGAAGTTTTTTCTCCTCTTTCTAATCTCTTCCACCAGCAGGATCTTTTGGGCTAAAAGGGATTCATTTCAGTACTTTTGTAAAGGTCAAAAAGGGCCATTTCTAAAGTCTGTTCAACTTTCTTCTTTGCTTCTTTTGAACAGTGCACAAGAGAGAGCAACTGTATGGGCCAAGTTTCCATTTAACATATTTTGACATTTTGCTCCTCGTCTGATAGAACCAACGGCATCAGTTAACTTCACTGGAGCTCTCAAAGAAAGATGTCAACAGAGCTTAGGCTGTTTCTTTAGAGCTGCCACAAGTCTTCAGAAGGTCTGTAAGAAAGTCACACAAAGTATTTTGTGATATCATTATTTTATTACCTCAGCGTTCCCTGATGGACCTATGATTCACAATGCTGTATTTCGATTTATTTGATAAAACTGAATCTCGGTGCTTCACCAGATTATTTTAAAAGCTCCCTTAAAATATTAAGCAGCATCTGGGGTCTGCATGAGTTAAAAAAAGCACCACTGAATCACGGAAATTAGAGAGGAAAAGGGACATAGGCTCTATCCCCACACCAGTGAAGCATTGCCCTCTAGAGTACACTTTCTGCTACTTTTTCACATCTAATTTGAAGCAGTCTTAAGTGATGCGTCTTTCACGACTTCCAAGTCTCTCTTCTGCATTCTGAATTTAGTGTCACGAAGCTTTATCATGGCATTAAACCCACGTTTTTATTTTTCTTAATTTCAACCATTATTCTCAGTTTTACCTGCCTGTTCCTCTCCACAAAAATTCTTCACCATCATTGGTCTTCTCTGAGCAAGTTATTTCAAGATAGTTATCATGTCCTTTGCTCTATTTGCATATCCAGTCTAAATGTATTGCACTGCTAATACTGTGTTATAAATCAGATTCCTCCAGTCACTTAATCTTTCTGGTTGTTTTTCTACAACTTACCTCTGAACTATGCGCATCCCTGAGGTGACAACATGCAGAGGCACAAGTTTTGCCAAGGGGCTATGCTTATCGTGTAGCCACCAAAGTAAACCCTGGTGGTGTCCTGCCAGTCAGCAATAAAAATGTAACTTTTGTTGTCATTCCTGCTCTCTGAGCCCTGTGTTTCAGCCTGGGACAGGAAAAGGTAGGATGGACAGCCTGCAGACAAGTGCTGTGAAACTCTACCGAGCGCAAAGAGAAGAAAAAAAAAAAAAGGTTGGTGTAATGTACAGAAGCAGTGCGTAAGAGAGATGACAAGAACAAGAAAGCCGAGTATAATCCTTCATTAATACATTTTGGTTTTTCACAGACAAGGTACAGGAGAAAAGACAAGATTTAAATATTTTCTAATAGTTATTACCATAATAAGTAGGACTACATTTCCAATGATGTAACAGAAAAAAAGTGGATGTGTGGAACAGTAGTAGACAGTGACAGAAGAGACATGAACATCAGAGGTCCTTTGTTGGTTGACTGAGAATGTAGGCTGATGAGCAATGGGGTAAAGAATTGGAGTCACAGTAACACTTTGATTTTCTGAACCCTGCAGGAGCTGATTAAACAAGATCAAATACCTTTCTGAAAGGTATTTTTTTAAATTTCTCTTAATTCAAACCCTTATAAACTCTGGTCTTCCTGAAATAATTTGGCACTTGTTTTGTGGACAAATATTCTCTTGGTTATGACTAAGCCATAAATTACTATGAATTCCTTTCTTGAAGGACTGAATTTGTGGCAAACCCTGACATCAATCTGTTCATGGGTAAATAAGCTTTTATGTGAATGGAACGTTAACTTCTTTGACTCATCTGGTTCACATTTGTTGATACCACTAGAGTTCAAGTATGCATTTCCTTATTTTTTAATTATGTTTATTATCATCATCTGTTTTCATTGTTCTTTGGAGTAGAAAGAGTGCACTTAAATTCACTGAAAGCATGTTCCTATACATAATCAGATTTTAATCTAAAAAAAAAAGCTAGTCTTGGCTACAAAAGATCAGAGGAGCTAGCGCTGGGAAAGCAGCAAGCTGCAGAATCAGCAAGACTACTATGGTAGGAAAAATAACAACCTTAATTGAAAGAGAAAGAAGAGAAATCAACTCAATGCACCGAGGCAGAAAACTGTCCAACCTCAGGAAACTTTTGGGTTCTTTTCCTGTGGAGTGACAGGACAGTATTTCCACATAGCTGTGAATCTTGGAAACAGTTCAGCTAAGATTAATAGCATCAAAGGGATCATATAGGGACATAATTCTCCCCCAGTACTGGGCACTGGTGAGGCCACTCAAGTACTGGGGGCAGTTCTGGGCCACCCACTTCAAGAAAGATATTGAGGTGCTGGAGCAGGTGAAGGGACTAGAGGGAAAATCTGATGAGGAGACTCTGAGGAAGCTGGGGTTGTTTAGCTTTGAGGGGACCTTATCACTCTCTATAACTACCTGAAGGGAAGTTGTAGACAGGTGGGAGTCAGGCTTTTCTTCTAGGCAACCAGTGCCAGGATGAGAGGACAGGGCCTGAGGCTGAGCCAGGGGAGGTTTAGGTTGGATATGAGGAAGAACTTCCTCAGGGAAAGGGTGATCAGACATTGGAATAGACTGCCCAGGGTAGTGGATGAGTCTCAACCCCTGGAGGTGTTTAAGAAAAGACTGAATGTGGCCCTTAGTGCCCTGGGTCTAGGTTGTGGTGATATTAGGTCACAGGCTGGACTTGATGATCTAAATAGGCCTAAATCATTTTGTGATTCTGTGATATAAACACTTCTTGGCTAATTTTGCTTGTCAGCTTTGAAACCTTCACCTATAGCTCATTACACAGGTAGGACACTCTGTTCCATCCCACCTTTACAGTTTAAAACACTACAATACATTTCTCTGTGAAGAAGATTTATTCAGCAGCAGTTATCACACTAGACCCTTGGTCTTGAGAACACACAGGAGAGATTTCGGATGTTTCCAACATCAACTTCTTCCTCCCAGCTTCAGACACACTCCTGCCTCTTCCACTACACAGATTCTGATGTTTAGGGCTAAGCTCCAGATAAAGCCAGGATCTGGTTAGGTTTGTTGGAGTTTTTTAGGGTTTTCTGCAAGCTTTTTAGATCAGATTGTTTCACTGACAACATCGTGCCTCACAAACAACTAAATAGCTCAGGGCTCAGAAGGAAAAACAAAAGAGATTAAGTTTTCCTAGTACCTGCCAGACAACTGACTACAGTTCAGAAAATTCTCAGTTTTCCAGCAGAACCCACTGCTATAACTCTGAGAAACAAGCTAACAGACTTAGGAAAGGCAAGAGGCAGTGCTCAAAATCCTAGAAACATTTCATTAGTGCCAAATCACACAGCATTAAAGCTCAGGAGAACTCAGCAGATCAGTGAAATTAATTGATCTCCATTTTAATCGCCTCCATGCTTCACTAATAGGAATTAGGCCATTTCTAATTTATGTGTTTCTTCTACTTTTCTACTATATATGTTGTATGAAAACATTGGTTTTATTTCATATTTTTGAGTATTAAGAGTTTTTGCCTGATAAGAATGTTGTAGAACTGAAGTAAATTTAAACAAAAAAGTCAAACCTGACAATATTATTTTTAAACATAACCACAACAGATTACTCCCTTTATAAGTTTTTTTCATATCACTGAAAATAGTAAACAACGTCTTCATAGAATCCTAGAATCATTAGGAATTTGAAGGGAATTCGAAAGATCTTGAACACAATACTCGAGGTGCTATCTCACCAGGGCAGAGTAGAGGGGGAGAAGAACTCCGTCTGCTAACCACCCCAATTCTGACCCACCCCAGGATGCTATTGGCCCTCTTGGCCACAAGAGCACACTGCTGCCTCATGGTCATTCCTGCTGTCCACCAGGACAATCAGGTCACTTTCCCCTACACTGCTCTCCAACAGGTCAGTCCACAACCTATAGTGGTACCTGGGGTTGTTCTCGCCCAGATGCAAGACTCTACACTTGCCCTTGTTATACTTCATTAAATTTCTCTCTACCCAGCTCTCTAGCCTGTCCAGGTCTCGCTGAACAGCAGCACAGCCTGCTGGGGTGTTGGCAACACCACCCAGCTTTGTGCCATCAGCAAACTTGCTGACAGTGCATCCTAATCCCTCATCCAAATCATTAATGACTAGATTGAATAGGACTGGTCCCAGTACCAGACCTTGGGGGACCTTGGAATGTTAGACAGACTTCTTTATCTGTCCTGAATAAAAGCATTTTGTAAGAGTCCAGAAATATCTCTCAGCTATTTAATGCCTTTGGTCCCTAAACAATAGTGATTGATTTTATTTGGTCTGGGAAACACAAATTATCCCACCCTCATTTTATCCTGCCAGCCATGCCTTCATTGACTTGTTTGCATTTTAAGAAGAAAATGCAGTGATTGTAATGAAAAATGGAAAGGGCTGTAGGCAAATGAAAAAGACTTCTCTGCTGCTGAAAATGTGTATAGTTTAATTGTCTATACAGACTGGCCTTGGTTTTTGTGTGAAAGCAAAATGAATTCTAAAATGAAAAGGCACTTTCCCTTTAAAGCAACTATCCAGAGCTATATCTCATTTTTCCTGCTTTATTACAAAAGAACATAGATACAACAGTAAGGTTGCTTTCTATTTTGTTCTTTTTTAAAATAAAGATGTAAGATTATTTGAAAAATTGAACATGAAACATGGAATTCAAGCCAACAGACTTTTAGAAACATAGAATCATAGAATCATTAGGGATTGGAAGGGACCCCGAAAGATCATCTAGTCCAATCCCCCTGCCACAGCAGGAGCTTTGATTGAAGTAACATGATCAAGAGTAAAAGGGATCAGGCTAGGGCAAGGTACACAGGTGGCCGTATAAATGTAAGTGGTTTTTTAGGTAGCAGTTTGTTGTACTTTGCCCACAGGATCAGGAGTCTAAAGACCAGGTGAAGACATCTAGCGTTTGCCAGTTGAACTTTATCAGGACTGTTGTCATCTTTTCCCTACAATCTTCTTGGACTTTTTTCTAAATTAACTCTTACCTTCTGCAGTGAACTAGGGCACTGCAAACAGTGCTGATGACATCTAGACACACTGTACTGTAGTGTAACCATGCCTCCACAAACAACTACACAGTTGTAGTCTGTGATATGGATTAGGAGATCATTTAGAGCTGTGATGCTACAGTAGGTCCTTTTAGCTACCACCAACTGATAGGGACAACAATCTCTTTCAGGTTAACATTTCTGAGAAGGATGGAGAATCCCCAGTAAACCCTGGCAAGAAGTCTTTCTCAGGAAAGTCAGAACATCCTAGTCTCACCCCACCTTTGGGAATACAACTTTCTTCCATACACATGAACAGGGAATGGGCTACTGAAAGTAGAGGAAATGGCACTAGGAGAGTGGGAGGAAAAATAGTGCACAGTTTCTGGTCAAGGTTGACAATTCAGTCAGGAAGAAAATTAAAAAGGAAAAAAGGAAGGAGGAACAAGGAAAAAGGAAAAAAGAATTACTACAAAAAAAATCAAGCAGACTCTGCTAATACCTGTCACTACTGTCCTTCAGAAAATTAAGAGCATTGAACAATAAAAAAAAAAAATCACCATTTCTATGGGAAAGTGAAAAATATTTCTCATGGCAAAGAGAACAACCAAGGAAGACAACACAGATTATTCCTATATGGGTTAATAGACCTAAGTATCAGCAATTGAAAATTCCTTTTGGGTGACAAAATAACTGACAAGGGATAGAGAGATGTTTGTGGAAGAGAATCTGTCTTGAAATACTGTTTGAAACCATGTATATGGCACTCTCAATATATTTTAAGTAGATGTCTCCCTTTTGTCTTCCAAAAAATACTCTCAAAATTTCATACAAAGCAGTTCCCTGTAAAACAATCTCAGCTATAGTCTTATTAGATTTTGATTGCTTTATGAGTGTTCAACTTTCTGTCAGCAAGACAACCCACAGAGCACTTCTCTGAAGCAACCAAAGGGATATATCTGCACTCACTGCTGGTAATACATCATATTTAAGAAGCTTCACTGAAAAGCACAGGTAGCCATTTACAAAGAATTATTGTGTCTCAGCTCTCAAAAACCTCCTAAGCTGGAAGGAAACAAAACTTAAAGTGCAATAAATCTATCCTTAATGTCAAAAGAAAAAACTCATTACTTTGGCCAACTGCATTTCAGAGGAGTTTCAAGAGGTTCAGAAAAAACGCCTCGGACATTCCATCAAACGTAGCCATGTCATCAGCAGTTTTGAAATGCTTTATTAGGGAAAACAGCAAACTATGGTCCATCAGCTTCTCCTGAACATTTCAGCCTGAGAGCATTTCAGCCAACCCATTTCAAGCAGGGTCCCCTGCACTCTCCTTGCCCTTCCTAGATAAGCACTAATCTCCAGAATAGCTGAGTGCAAACACAACCTCCCTTTAACTGTTATAATTTTCAGCTTTTTACACTATACAGTCAGTTATTAAGAAAGAAAAAAACAAACAAGAAACAAGAAGTGTTTAGGAAGGATGATCAAATACCTGCCACACAAACCCAACTTGTAGCTGGACCAAGACACCCTACAAAAAAAAAGTGAAAGGACTCAATAGTATTTCCAGACTTTTCACTCCAATGCGCCCCACAGACTGTGTAGGTCCTTTTTACCATCCAAATTTAATTACCATAGTTCTATGTTTCTGTTACTGTAAACATCTAGAAACAAGCAGATCCCATATATTTTTAAGCACTGAGGAGTCTCAGCTGCATATCTTCTCCTTTATGTATACAGAAAGGCCTTTGAGGCAACAGGCAATTTTTAAGATAAAACATCATAAGGAACAGAAATATCTCCAGTGAAAATCCTGTGATCAGTGGTCTTCTTCCTCTACATCTATACAATATTGAAGTAACTTGTTGGCACTTGAATTTTAAGTTCATTAGGTGGAAATAATCCAAGTGCATTTTGGAATCCTGATTATCCACTATTAATTTTCTTTTAAGGTTAGCATAAAAAACAGAGTGCATTTACTCTTTCCCTAAAATGGAAGCTTCAAAAGAAACATGTCAAAACCCAAACCTTTTTTTTTTTTGTTTTCTTAACCCAAGTGTTTGCTGCTCCCTTAAATTAAATCATTTGTATTTTAAGATATGGGTACATCTTTTTCTAGATCACAATTTTACCATGCCTCAAAATATCAAGATATTTATGTGGAATCTTCTTCAGTAAAGCTCTTTTAAAACAATTTAAGAACTTATCAAGCAGCCAATATAAGCAAACTACCATGACAGCCACATTATACAACCGTGCTGTTCCTAAGCGAGCTGCACTGAGAGGGTCAGTTACTGATAACTCAGAAATGACTAACTGCAATGACTTGAGAGCACACATTGCTTCAGACCACAAAGCTGAGCTGTATTTAACACATGGTTTCCCAGTGATAGAGTGTGAGGAAGAAATGAGAACTTCTATTTAATTTCAGTCACAGCCTGTAAGGAGGTGGCTCAAATCAAAGAAACAGGAGACAGACTTTTTGTAAGTGGTTTTCAGTCTTGCCAACAACATTTCTGTCTCTCCTCATTTGAGGACAGGGTCCCTTTGGCATATCCAACCTACGAAGCGCCATTCAGATATTCACCTAGAATGAAAATCAAACCCTGACAGCAAAGCACGAAATATTTGAGCTGCATCTCAGGATAGCAGTGACCTTCTCTCTCTCAAGCTTTGTTATGCACATTGATAGCACCATATTTGACAAGACCAGCCCATGGAAGATGTCAGGTCTCTTACTAACAAACTGAAATCCAGAACCTGCCTTACTCTCTGGTGCTGGTTTTAGTTTGCCCAAGAGTTCACCACTGCTCATTTTAAATGCCCCCTCAGTTAACAGACCACAGGTAGTCTTTCCCTCACCACTAGCAGGACTGAAACCTACCAAAAATTCTCTCTTTAAAAAAGTGTCCTTGAGGGTCAAGAGAGGGTCCTTCTCACAAAGGAAAGGCTGCAAAGGGGAAAGTTCACTGTGCTCCATCTTGAGTCTGCGTCACTCAATCTTGCAACTGCATATGATTTGGCCACAGTTTAAACCAACATCACCTGAGAGTCTGGCTTTAAGTTGGCAGCACTCATCTAAAGTCTGACAGGAGCAAACAGACAGCAAGTGCATCAGCTTAATAAGGAACCGTTGGCAGACTACCAAAGTTTCAGAAAATTGAAATACTAGCTTTGCTATTTCTCCACTGAAAGTAGCTAGAATTTTTTCCCCTTGTTCTGAACTTCTTCTCTATTAATGTATCCCACAAGCTGGTTTGATGAGAAATACCATGGCTGCTACTGAGTATTTCATTGACTTTTATTAGAAACAAAATGGAAACTAATTGAAGCTCACTGCTAGCAAGCAGCAGCCACCTCCATCCTCTGAGCACATGTCTCAGAAAAGTATGGAGTCTGCAAAGGCAGAACCCTGAAGCCTAACAGCTAAATTATTCACAATTTGCCCAGAAAAGCTCTAAATACAAAACTTCTCAGCAAGCACCTTTTCTAGGGATGACAAAGGTTTCATCTTACATGCTGCAGAAGTTATCACCGCCCTGCAGAGGCAAAACAAAGTGAATACTTTGCACTCCTGGAACAGGCACTGCCTTTGCACCATGGCATCAAAGCTCAGAAAGACTCTATGGTGTCTTGTAGCCACCATCTTAAATTTGTCCTTTGATGACAAACCGCATGTCTCCAAGATGTTCCTTAGGGCACTATTATCACAGACAGAGAGAAGGATTAAACTAGCCTTTGCCTTCATAGTTACAAAGTTATAAATATCTGCAGGAAAATAAAATAATGAGGGAGGATATTAAGAGCAATACTGTACATCCACCTGCCTCTTCAACGGCACGGATACAAAATTATTTGCCAGCCTACTACTGCATTTTGCTACGGGTGAGCTACCGCCTGGCTTTTAATCTAAGCAGGATCAGTATTCCCCACTCTAAAGTCAAAACAGCACAAAACCAGTGGGGAAAGGCTGACAAATCAGAGGGTAGTGGACTTTCTGTGGTGCTGTGGAAGTTGCTGCGCCTCACATTTTTCTCAGAGAAAAATCCTCCTGTCAAATAGCAAAATGTAACCTGCTTTCAGGCACAGCAAGACAAAGGGGAAGAAAAAAGTCAAAGACAAAAGACGCTGGCCCACAGGCATGGGGAATAAACTATTTTCAAATATATCCAGTCAAAACATTTCATTAAAAATTGGTAAGAAATTTTTTACTGAGCATGGTTTTATTTATGTCTCTTGTTCATAGTTTCTAGCAAAATATCACATCTTGTTTAGCTGTCAACACTCTGCCCACAGCTATGCACAGAACCCCACAATTTTAGTTTATTCATTATTTATTAAAGAACTCAGGTTGAACGGGGTGGGGGGGGAAACCTGAAGTCTCAAAACTGAAACACACAACTTTCATCTCAAATCTAAAGAGAGGAGGACAGAGAAGCAATTGCTGCAACCGTAATTTTCACCAATTTAAAAGTGCAAGAAATTAGCAGACTAGAAAGTGGGAGAAGTAACAACCAAAAGCTATTTCTGGTTATTGGCAATAGACGCTGCCAAATCACATATCTTGCACTGTTATTCTAATAAGTAGACAGTGAAAACCAATAAAATGTAGAGGTGGGACTGAAACCCATCTGCAAATGGAAAAGCAGTTTAGATAACTCAGCTGTTCATGGAGTTTTCTATCCTCACTCTAGTTTCCTCAGAAATGATAGTAGAGAGCCCTATCACAGAAGAAAAGGCCACCAAGGGCTATTAAATACAAAGATACAATATAATCTCCTGCTCATAGAGTCCCTAAACTGCAGATGGCCAGAAGTGAAAAGAGTGCAACAGAGCTGCAGTTTTGATTTATTCCCCTCACTCTTCCCCAAAGCATCTGCTGGTAACAGCTGCTAAGGGTGAATGGTGGGACTGGGCAGACCTTCCCTCTGTCCCACTCTGACTGTTCTCTTGTTCCAGACTAGCTGAAGGTTTGAATAGTGTCCCCCCACCCTTGCCCCCTAAAATATCATATGGGGGGTGAACAAGAGTTTAAAGATTGTTTCCATTCTATTTTGTAAAGGTAAGGTAGACTGCCTGAAAAAAAAAAAGGGTATGGCATAGGCGTGGGATTTCTAGTAAAATCTGAACAAAATGTAATTCCTTCAAACTAATGGATATTGACTTGGAAATACCTTCCCGGGAGACAACAGAGGCATCTCTGATACAGTTAATGCCCATATTATTATCACCCTTGGTTACTCACGAGATCAACATAAAACAAACTTGTTTCAATAAAGCTCTTATTGAACAGGCAAATGGAAACAGATTTATTGTGATCTCATATTTGCTGTGGTCTGGCAGAAGCATGAGCAATTTTCATAAGGATTTACATTTCAGCACACCTTTTTTAGCATGAGGAAGAATTTAGTATGTGAATAGCAAATACCTAGGAAAAGTAACCTGTGCATGAAAGCTTCTCCTAGCAAGGACATGACAGACAGGAGTACTCAGCGCTCAGCTTGACTCCTACAGTTGCACCAATTTCTCTCACCAGAGCCTGAGGAAAGTCCTTCATTCACCAGTCACTGGGTAATGCCTTAAGGAGGATAAGGAAAAAGAAAATTCCTCTCTTCAGTTCCCATCTCTAAGCATCTCCTCACAACAGCACAGTGCTTCAGTGCTGTAAGTGTGCAGTAAGTGAGCACTGGCTTCCTTAAAGTAAGGGATGCTAAGTGATGTCCATAAGGAGAAATCTAAAATTTGCTGTGAAATTAATTTCTATTTCCCACTCAAATGCACATACTCTACTTTAGGCTGCAGGTGCTGCTGTTAGTTAAAGAACCCACATGTGGCACCAGGACTGAAACATTTTTCCCCCCTTCAGCAATCTACAGACCAGGATTCAATTGTAAGGATGCCTCCCACACACACAAGCAGAAAAGTTCCTTAACAAAAACCATTATACTTAGTAGTATTTGATTTCCATAGAACTATGAAGACAAGAACTGTTGGGTTTAGGATCTCCATAATTATGAGTACTTGCTAGCCTGAGTTAACTGGACACTCCACACAGATAAGCATTGACCTTATCACTAGGACACTCCCTAACCTGGTGAGATCAGCTGACTATTTTCTACCGCTGATCTTCCAGACAGGTGGGGAGGAAGCTATATTGCATAGCCTAAGGAAGAAGACAGACTTCAAGGCCTTAGGATGTTTGGTAAGAGAGTGTGGGGCACAAATTACATTCCTTTCCTTACTTCCATTATGCAGTGAGGACATGGACTGAAATAGAAGGATTCAGTCCATAAATGCCTGGCTACAAAACTGGTGCTACACGCAGGGCCTTGGGTTCTTTGATAATGGTTGGTTTTATAAGGGACCAGACCTGACAGGTACATATGTGAGAGGTTTATCTCAGATGGCAGAAAGCATTCTGGGGCAGGAATTGACAGGGCTCATTCAGAGGGCTATAAACTAGATTTGAAGTGGGGTGGGATTGTTGATGGGTGAGCACCAGAGGGACAGAGCTCTGTTCTTCATGAAAATCAGGCAGCCTCCCACTGTCCTAGGGTGAAATTGGCATGCTCAGCTCGCTCCCTGAAATGTCTGTACCACAATGCATGCAGCATGGAGAACAAGCAGGAGGGTTAGAAATGGGTGTTCAGTCAGGTGATTATGGTCTGGTGGCAGTTTCAGAGACGTGGTGGGACAGCTCGCATGACTGGAATGTGGCCATGAACAGCTATGTCCTTTTCAGGAGGGACAGGTCAGCAAGGCGGGGTGGAGGAGTTCCTCTCTTTACAGGAGAGAGCAACTGGAATGCATTGAGTTCTGTCCAGGGGCAGATGAAGGGAGAGTTGAGAGTTTGTTGGTTGCCGATTAAGGGGCAGGCTGGCATGGGTGACACTGTTGAAGGTGTCTAATACAGACCACCAGCTCAGAATGAGAAAGTTGATAAGGTTTTCCATATGCTGGCAGCAGCCTCCCAGCTACAGGCCCTTGTTCTCATGGGGGATTTTGACTACCCTGGTATATGCTGGTAGACCTACTCAGCCAGCCATTCACAGTCCAGGAGGGTCCTTCAGTGCGTTGGTAACAATTTCCTGATGTAAATGGTCTAACTAGAAGAGGAGCGCTGCTGGGTCTTGTACTCAGCAACAAGGAGGGTCTGATTGAAGCAGTGAAGGTTGAGGGCAGCCTTGGGTGCAGTGACTACCAGATGGTGGAGTTCAGGGTCTCGTGTGGTAGGAACAGAATACCTAACAGAATCACAACCCTGGACTTCAGGAGGGCCAACTCTGGCCTTTTCAAGCAATTGCTAGGGGAAATCCCATGGGACAGGGTGCTGGCAGGTAAAGGGGCCCAAGATAGTTCGTTAACATTCAAAGACCACTTCTTTGAAGCCCAGGACAAGAGCATTCCAACACATAGGAAGTCAAGGAAGTCTGTATGTCATGGAAGGAGGGATTATTACAAGGCTCTGCTGAGAGAATGCAGGGATGCAACTAGGAAAGCCAAGGCCTCCTTGGAATTAAACTTTGCAAGAGAGGTCAAGGGCAACAGAAAGAGCTGCTTCAAATACATTGCAGGTTAAACTAAAACTAGAGGCAATGTAGACCCCCTGCTGAAGGAGGATACAGAGAAAACAGAGACACTGAGTGCATCCTTTGCCTCTGTCTATACTTCAGGGGGCTGTCCTGATATCAAGCCCCAGACTGCTGAGGCCCCAGAGGAAGTTGAGATAATAGAGGAGTTTGCCCTGGTTAATGAGGTCTGGGTTAGGGACAAGTTGGGCAAACTGGACGTATATAAATCCACAGGCCCAGATGGGATGCACCCACGTGTACTAAGGGAGATGGCGGAAGTCACTGCTAAGCCACTCTCCATCATCTTTGCTAAGTCATGGGGATCAGGAGAGGTGTCTGGAGGATAGCAAATGTCACTCCAATCTTCAGCAAGGGTAAGAAGGAGGACTCAAGTAACTATAGACCAGTCAGCCTCACCTACATCCTGGGAAAGGTGATGGAACCATATGCCCTAGACATGGTCTCTAGGCATATCAAGGACGGGAGGATAATTAGGGGCAGTCAGCATGGCTTCACAAAATGAAACTTGTGCTTGACCAACCCGATAGCCTTTTATGAGGACATAACCAGGTGGATAGACGATGGCAGAGCAATGGATGTGGTCTATCTTGACTTCAGTAAGGCATTCAACGTAGTCTCACGCAGCATCCTCACAGCCAAGCTGTGACAGTGTGGACTCAATGATCAGGTAGTGAGGTGGATCATGAACTGGCTGCAGGATAGAAGTCAGAGAGTAGCAGTCAATGGGACAGAGTCTAGTTGGAGGCTTGTATCCAGTGGAGTGCCCCAAGGATCAGTACTGGGACCAGTCCTATTCAATCTAGTTATTAATAACTTGGATGAGAGATTAGGATACACTGTCAGCAAGTTTGCTGATGACACAAAGCTGGGTGGTGTCGCCAATACCCCAGCAGACTGTGCTGCCGTTCAGCGAGAACTGGACAGGCTGGAGAGCTGGGCAGAGAGAAATTTAATGAAATATAACAAGGGTGAGTGTAGAGTCTTGCATCTGGGCAAGAACAACGCCATGTACGAGTATAGGTTGGGGACTAAACTGTTGGAGAGCAGTGTAGGAGAAAGGGACCTGGGGGTCCTGGTGGACAGCAGGATGATCATGAACCAGCAATGTGCTCTTGTGGTCAAGAGGCCCAACAGCATCCTGGGGTGGATCAGAAGGGGGTTGGGTTAGCAGATGTAGAGAGATTCTTCTCCCCCTCTACTCTGCCCTTGTGAGACCACATCTAGAGTATTGTGTCCAGTTCTGGGCCCCTCAGTTCAAGAGGGATATGGAGCTGCTGGACGGAGTCTAGCACAGAGCAATGAAGATGATGAACACCTTCCTCATGAGGAAAGGCTGAGGGAGTTTGTTTAGCTTGGAGAAGAGAAGACTGAGGAGTGACCACATTAATGTTTATAAATATGTGAAGGCTGGGTGTCAGGAGAGTGGAGACAGGCTCTTCTCAATGTCATCTAGTGACAGGACAAGCAGCAAGGGGTGTAACCTGGAACATAGGAGGTTCCAAATATGAGAAAGAACTTCTTCACAGTGAGGGTGACAGAGCACTGGAACAGCCTGCCCAGATAGCTTGTGGAGTTCTCCTTCTCTGGAGATGTTTAAAACCCACATGGATATGTTCCTGTGTGACTTGGTCTAGGTGATCCTTCTTTGTCAGGGGGATTGGACTAGATGATCTTTTGAGGTCCCTCCCAAGCCCTGATGTTCTGTGATTCTGTGAACTGCTGCCTCCAGGAATTTCCCCACAAGAATCTCTACTGCTGTGGGCAAAGTAGAATCCTCTTTACGGAAATTACATAGTAAAGTTAGCTTTAAGGTAAATAGAATTAGATTTACAAAAAAAAAAAGGTCAAAACACACCTACAAAGTGTTTTTAAAAAATAACTATCAAATACTTAAATCAGTTTTTTTCCCCCCTCACCTTTTTCCCCTGGCAACATAAATATAAGTAGATACACACACTCGTATGTGTAAAGCACACTACTTCATGCAGAAAACATAATGGAAGTAGGACATCCTCCATAGGGAAGGAAAAATCCCACCAAACAAAATTCCTAGGACAGGAACTAGTATCGATGAACTTGTACCCCTTACACAACAGCCAGTAACGGAAATCGGGTTTTCTGACAGGCAGAGAGTTCAGAAAAACCCTACTGCTTGCAAGGCATAGGAAACCTTTTGGATTGAAATAAGTCCTTTCTGACTGGAATAACAAAGCAACTCACAGTTGCTCTGTGCTCAAAGCACCCCCAGGCTAAGTACAGTTTGAGTCATAGTCCTGCACAAGTATCTTAACTCAGGATAACGAAATGTGAACAGTTACAAAATTATTTCCTTAATTCTTTAGGGAGGGTAGAAATAGGGGGGGAAAGTACTTAAGAGTCATCTAGCATTGGGAAATTCACCACAAATAGAAAAAAATTGACACAAAACACTCATGTTACTTTAGTTATGAGATGTATCACAGCTTCTGAATGAGAGAAGAGGAAGAAACTACTGCAGGGAGAAAGTAACTGATAACAGTGCCTGTGTCTGTCTCATCTTCATAAAGCAGCAAAAGGACAAAACCCTTTAGGAAGGCAGGTAAAGGAGTACCATATCACTAAGTGCTCAGAGGAAAAAAAACCCCGTTTGCAATCAATGGATGCTAAACATCTATTGATCAGAGCAGCTGTGAAATGCTTGAAGTGCATCGTGGCAGTTCACCCTTTTAAGTACATGCACACAGTATACAGCAAGGCACAGCCTAGTCCTGCAGAAGCACCTCAGATTCTACAGCAACAGGTAAAGCAGAGGCCATGCAACAGTAACAGGCTCACTAGAGCAAAGCATTACCATTCAGTTATACATCTATCCATACAGCACCATATTCATGGGAACTGGAGACCCAGACTAGCAAAGCTAGACCAAAGCTCTCAGCAGCCTGTGATACAGAAGATAGATACAGAAGACAGGATCTTCTTTAAAGTGACTTATCTACAGGAATTTTGCTGTTACAGTTCAAAGAAAAATGTTTGCTTTCAGAAGGCCTGTTGCTACAATTCTACACTCTAGTTGAGACACTAATTCTTTACTTTGTGGTACCCCAGTCACATCCAGTTCTCTTCTCTTTTGGCCATATACTTGAATGTCTTCTACACAAGAAGAGTAGAATTTTCCATACCCAGATCATTAGACCAGGGATACTGCCAAGTTACATACTTGGAACCTGGAATTGAGAAGTGTTTCTTGGTCCCAAATATTAGATTCAGTTTACTTTGTTACTGCTCACATATTCACAAGTACATATACAAAAAGATCAGGGCAGCAACAATCAAACCGAAGTCCAGCTTCTTGAGCAAGCACAGCTGAGAACAGTGTAGCTGGAGTAAGGAATGACAGGTTTGCATCCCAGGAGAGACCAAATGTTCTCAGAAACAACAAAACAGACATAATGCAATTAAATCTAAGTCAGGCAACCAACAAAATACCACTGAATACAAATAGATGGAGTTTTATAGTCAACTGAAAAACACTGGGCCAGAAACTGAGTTAAGAAGAGCTTCTTAATCAATGAGCCTTGCTGTTAGTCCAGTTTCTGACTAACACTCTTCTGTGTATGCTGAGCAACTTCAGACACTCCCTAAGACAAACAAAATAAACCAAGAGAAGAATTATATGGGTCACTGTAGAGTCTCTATTTCATACATTTTACATAAACGTTTTGATTTACAGCTCAGAGAATTTCAACACATCTTGAAAATTATCAAGCAAAAACATTTTGAGTTATCTCAGAAGCACAGAACTGTCTGGACCACTATAGTCAAAGCCTGAAAAGTTTCAGTTATTGCTTAGTAAGGGCAATCAGCTGAATCTAACAGGATAAGACTTCTTGTTTTCTGGTGTTTTCAAGTCAAACTTTCTTTTGACTTAAAAGGTTGGAAGAAAAAGTACTCATGAACTATTTCAAATTGCAGTAGGTCTTCATCTCCAGATAGCTAAATAACCAGACTGAAACACTTCACTGATTTCCTGTACTTTCCATTATTTCAAAGGTAACCTCAGAAGTTCCTTCTATGGAACCAGCAGCTCAAGAGTGAGAGCTACTCTACCACAGGTAATGGGCCACTGGGGATTCAAACAGCAAAGCTGAAAGAAAGGTTCAACAGAGGGTGGAAAATATATCTATGCAACAGAAACGTGAAGAAACTGTTGTAGGGAGTGAAGGGAAAGCTATGAAGGTTCTTCACAAGAGCACTTAGAGCCAAGAGGAAGATACTTAAGGGGATATTAGCCCGATCTCCCTTCTCCGCTGCTGCATTTAACTTCCCTAAGGCTGCTGCATTTAACTTCCCTAAGGCTGCTGCATTTAACGTCCCTAAGGCTGCTGCATTTAACGTCCCTAAGGCTGCTGCATTTAACTTCCCTAAGGCTGCTGCATTTAACTTCCCTAAGGCTGCTGCATTTAACTTCCCTAAGGCTGCTGCATTTCTGAGATTCTTTTTCCTCTGTGCTTTAGGGAAAAAAAATTACCAATATATATCCTTGTAATTAACAACCAACTGGAGTTTAGCACAAAGCTTAACTGGCATTTGAATCTTACTGTTTCTTCATGGAATAAAGACTGAAACCCAGTTTCTAATGGGGGAAAAAAGCACAGCATTTTTGCATTTAAAATATTGAAGTACTTCAGATGCGTAAAGGAGGAGTTAACATCTCAAACTCTAAGCAGCTTTCCTATTTTGTCACAGTGAGGGTGACAGAATGCTGGAATAGACTGCCCAGGGGGGTTGTGGAGTCTCCTGTGGAGATGTTTACAACCACTCTGGACATGTTCCCATGCAACTTGATCTAGGTGATCCTGCTCTGGCAGGGGGATAGGACTAGATAATCTTTCAAGGTCCCTCGCAGTCCCTAAAGTTCTGTGATTCTACCACCTATTTTATGGCGATCATCTATGAGGGTTGTATCTGAAGAATTTAAGGTAAATACACAGACACACAAATAGCCTTACCATTAGCCAACAGAAAAACACTAGTAAGGATCCCAATGGGATTAAGTACAGGTATAGTACAAGCACCAGATCTATCCACACATGGAAAAGATTCAATGCCATGAAATACAAAGACTTCAGAGATAATCCAATTTAAAGACAAAGAGCTACAAACAGAAGTAGCATTAAAAGAAATGTTCATGCAGAACATCTGTCTTCATTCCCTGTTTAATCAGGACAGGCACACACTGCCAAAACAACCACCAGAACAAAAGTCAGATACGGCATCAATAGACAAAGGAAGCAAACTACACCTATCTCAAGATACGAAACCCATATATTATCCCTCTGTTGTGTTTACCTTTCCATAAAGGAAAATACAGCTTCATGTTTTTAGTAGTTTGTCCCATATGCAATTCTTATCTCCCACTGATTTCCTGTTGTAACTGTACTTTGTATGAAATGGCATACAACAGAAAATAGTGTGTATGCCCATTTTACTGCTCTGATTTGGATTTCTGCGACAGTCCTTCCGATAGACCCGTTCTGTTTCATCCCATCATTATTTTACCTTATCTGTTCTCAGTCTTCACTTTATTTCAAGGAGAAACTCATCTTTATGCAGGTAAGACAGCACATGATATACCCAACATTAAAGCTTGCAGAAGCTTTAGTTGGAGCACGCAGTTCAGAGCACACAGATGAATTTTGCCCTCAATAAACAGTGAAGATTTCTGCCCAAATAAGGGAGGATTCAGCACGCCAGCATTCAACATGTTTTCTTCAAAACAGAATCAATGCCTCATTTCTGAGGCGATTCGTGGCCATATCCTATTCCTGACTTTTAATATCACCTGAGCATTTTCTCAAGCATTAGAATTGCTGAGGTGATGAGATTGTGACAGGAGCTGGCTGACAGACAGCATCAAAGGTACTGGCAATGTAAATCAGGCTGTCATTGACTAGTGGAACCTTTTTTGGGAAAAACAGACAGTCATACACCTCCAAACTTTTATGTCATGTAAATTAGGATACAATTACCTACCCAGTTGTGTGCTCTGTCTAGCTTCTACATTTAACACTGCCCCTTCAGAAGCTGACTCCAAAATTAAATTCTTCGGGGAATTTCAGGTTTTTCTTCTTTGTAATTTTAAATAAGATTTCTATGCATAGGGGAATACCTAAAATATCTATCTTCCTAAAATAAAGTATGATCAGGAGAGAAGTCAGAGAACGCACACTTCATCCTAGAAGTATTTGAAGCAGTAGCAACGGGGCAGTGCTGGGTCAAAATCTGAACTTGATCTTAAATGTCTCTCCCAAGAAAAGTTCTTCTGTGATTCAGAACAACAAATGGGAACATCCCAGAACATCTAATGTGTGATCACAGGGGAACAGAGAGGACATGTCATAGAAATAGGAAATAGCTAGAAAAATAAGAGTTTTTGTCATAATGTTAATAATTAGGTCAGTCACACACCAGGCTGTCTTATTAAAAGGATAAAAAATAGTTCACTTTTACTGTTATCAGAGTTCACTGCTCTGTCCACCCTGGTTCATTTACCTCCTTGCCTGTTGCCACATTGAGGCCAAGCAGCAGCCAGTCTCGACAGCTAGAAATACATTTTCATGGGATACTCCAGGCTTTAAGGGCTGTTTCAGACCATCCAGACTTACCTCCCATTGGGATTCACCTCATCTATTTAAACAGCATTTCTCCTTTTTATTACATAACAGTACTTCCAAACCTTGCAAAGCCGTTTCCTTTTTCCCCCCACACTTCTAAGCATGATATACAAACTGCAAACACAGCCTGCGAAGATGAGCTTCTAACTAGACATCAGGCTTTTTAAAGACCTGCTGCCTTGTAAGTAACTTACGCTCACCTGCAAGTACATCTTTCTCAGGATTTTGTTTCATTTATGTTTCATTTACAGAGGGTTTGTTTTCTTTTTCTACTTCTTACGATTTTACTTTGACACAGAGCTTGACATCTTTTGTTACTTCCTTAGACCAGAAGGGGCATCTACAGACTTGCAAACTGAAAATGAATTTTATTAGGCTCAACAGGGAAAAGGCACCATGGGATTCGTCAGGGGTTTGTATTGGAGAGACTAATTGACAGCAGACTAAAGGCATTACACAGTTCTGATTTCGTGATTGCCTCTACAGCTCTGCAATCACTTCTGTTGTTCTCAGAAAGTAGAAAATAGTCATTAGAAGTAGCACCAAGTAGTCAAAAAAGAGCTAAGCATTTATATGAACCAAGCTGTTATCAATATCTGTGCAAAACAGCAATTAATAGCTACAGTAGAAGGGAAGCAAGAAAGGCTTGTATTTGCACATGAATAATTCCTACTTAGCTGGATGTTTTAAAGTGTAAATGTACACATTTTCACAGCCCTGTTCAGGAACAAAATTTGTGTAACTTAGGCAAGACATCAGGGTTTAGCCTCAGACATTTGAGTGCAGTTTATTTGTAGGAGGTTAGGCAGTTATGCATGGGAGGTTTTTTTGGTAAATACTGGCCCACTTCCCCCTTATCTCTGCTCTGTCTTGTTTGGAAATATCATCCTCCATGAGCCTTAGTTCCTCTTCCAAGTCTCACTGTTCCACATTCAATGCATGTGCACCAGGTCACCCAATATGCAATAAAAGCTGTCAGACTGCTATTTCTTCTCTGAAAGATGGAACCCATGTTCTATTTTAACCTCACAGTCACAGCAGTCCAAATTATCCACTAATTCTGGTTCATCTCTTACACCAGCTAGATGAAGTAGTCACTGCAACTGCAGCCCTCCTCAGCAGTTCTTGGCCATCTGCCAGGTTCCAGCAGATGTGTCAGGTTTATTCCTCAGTTTCTGCTGAGGACATCAAGTTCACATGACAAGTGCTTAGAACTTGCTGTGTAACTGTCTTTAATACGTAGGCCATCCTGCTTTGTCAGGGGAGTCGAACTTGATGATCTTCAGGTCCCTTATAACTCTGATTAGATCCTGTAACTATAGTCTAACCAACATTAAAAACTACTTCCTTGTGGTTTGTGGTGGCCACTGGGTGTGGGCTGGGGCAGCTGTTGTTTGCTTGCTTGGTTTGGGTTTTTTTGTTGAGGCTTGAGAGGTTTCATTTTTAAAAAATTCTCTCAACAAAAATTTTAAAACACAGAGACCTGGACATTCTCAACACTTATAATTTTAATGGGAGTCTCTGTAACTCTAAAGAGCAGAGCACAGGAAAAAAAGATGTAAACATGTAGCACTGTGACACAAAGACTAAGTCTGGGGCTTATTTAAACCAATTCACTTGATAATATGTGAACTTTGTATTCTCACCACTAAGTCTCAGCTATGTGACAGCTGTGATAAAGAGAGTCCCTCCCTTGCAAAGGCACATCAGATAGAGTAAAATAATCACAAATCATGTTCATTGCTCAAAAAGAGAGGAGAACCAGCAAAAAAAGAGAAGTTCAATTGCTCCTGGCTTTGAGCTTTCTTGTAATTTGGAATTATCGTTCTGATCATAATGTGTATGCTTGTTGTTTTACATTAACATCACACTTCCAGGAATGCTAATGTAACATAGATGCAGGCTCAGTCTAAATATTTATGGTGCTATAGGAAACACACAAAGTTTTTTCCATTACCTTCTGCTGGGAGTAACATTATATAGAGGAAGGGCATATTGTACATGAAAGTGTACAGAATAGTCATACTGTGAGATGAACCAAGAAAAGTTCAGGTATTACAGAGTTCAAACTGGTGCATCCGTCACTAAACTTCCAGAAGGGGACCTTGTCTTTCACTACTAACACCTTGTTGAAAAGACTAAAGGGTATTTACACAAGCTCCAGCTATGATATCCAAGGTCTTACTAACACAGTACTAGAGACACTGTGGCAGCAGATCAAAAGCTATTGGTTTTGACAATAGTTTTGCATTAAAACAGCTCATGAAGTCACACATGTCACTGCAGATGCCTCAACAAGGCCAATTTTTCAAGTACCATATAGGTCTGTGCTGCCTTCATGCAGAAACTTGGTCACACAAACCGACAACCCAAAGGTGAATCACCTCACCAGACATGGCAGAGTTTAAGGAGAGACACATTTAAAAAAAGAAACATTTACTAAAACGGTAAAAGCAATGACTGAAACACCACATCCTAGTGCTATACAGTTAAAGGTTGAAGGCAGAAAGAACAAAGAAGTCATGAGCATACAAAAAAATCTACATTACTCTTAGGAGGGCATGTCTTTCACACCATACTTGTTGCTTTGATTTTTTAACAGCTGAAAAAGTTTCAATGAGAAATCTGTAGAGAGGGAATAAAGGAGAATGCTATATTGACTGGAAAAAAGCGCATAATATTACTAAGAATCATTTAAGGTTCTCCATTTTTCTAATCGTTTCTTTCTCTACATCTGTCACCAATAAACATCACACATGGAACAACGGCACAACTGTTTGCTTTGAAGTTTCTCAGCATGACGAAACATCAACATGTTTATCCTGGATTGAAGTTGTGCAACTCATTGTGAGTCACTCAACATTTTACGTAGAAAATAAAAAATCATCTGAAGACTGAAAGCTGCTACTTTCAGGAAGCATTTGACCAGTTACAGAGACATGATGGGCAAGATAATGGGCAAGGGAGATCCTATTCTTCCAAACAGCTTGAACACCTCCCAGACAGAGTATCACCAAATGGAAAACTTATAACCAACGAGCACAGAAAAGATTCAAAAAACCACCTTGGTACACTGTAGGTACAGGGAAGTTGTTTGAAACACATCGTAAAGAGAACTCTCCACCTCCACAAAAACAAAGACAACTGCAATAACCATTATGCTACCAATAGAGTGGTAGAAACACACCCGAGTATACAAGAACTTTTTTGCCCAGTTTGAAAGGGAATTTTACTTTCAAGCTGCTTAACAGGAGTATTAATCATCACTTAAGAAAATAACAGTGATCAAGAGCATCTGCAGCTGGTTACTCTATATTTGATGGTGCCTCAAGGAGAAGAGCCAATAAATTGATTAAACATCAGTGCTAGAAAGCTATCCTTTTTTTCCCCTGTAAGGCTTTTAAGCCTTACAGACCTTAGTGTGCATTTGATTTTCTATCATTTTGTTCAGTAAAATAGGAATGCCAACTCTGAGCAAACTGGACAGATATAGCAGATAGAAAAAATAGCATTTAACATCTCAGCATTGTATCAAGTTTATGCCACTTAGTATTTCCTGCCACTATCTCTCTTACCACTAGTATTTCAGAGCAATTTTATTTCATATTTCAGCACCAGTCAAGCAGTATTGGCATAAAATCCAAATGAAAATGAATTGTAACCCTTCTCTGTTACAGCGTGTATTTGATACGCAACCCTCCATCAGACAGTAGGGCTCTTCTTGTTTGGATCAGATTGAGCAAAGCAGTCCTTTTTGCAATTTAATCCAAAATTTTACCGAAACACATCTCTTTTGTCAGACAAGCAGTGTTTCTGTGTGCGGAAATGCATCTACAAGCTTTATAATGTATCTGTCTGTATGTGTAGGTTGATTAGAGGTGGGTTTTTGCATGCTCTGGACTCAAGTAGTCTCTATTCAGAGACCTATGTTGCTCATATAACCGTAACTAATAGATAGCTCAAGCAATTTCAAATACATAGAAAACAGATACACTTAAGTCATAGAAATTCTGTGTGTGCAGTGCTTGACATCAAATACAACAGCAGAGGTTATCCACAGCTGAGGAATATTGGCTGAAGCTATGGAAGGAGACGGAGAGGCACTCCAGGTCTCACTAGGGCAGACACTGAACAGAAACTCCACCTTCCTGCTTGAAGCACTGGGGCATTACCGATGGTCCCTTCAGAGGCAAGCAACAAACTCTGTAAATCACGCTTTGGAAGCGGATCTTCCACCACTGTGGTTTAATTGTAAGATTTAGCACATAGCTGCTGCAGGGATTTCTGGTCACAGAGCTTTATATTTACTCTTTGCTTCAGTGATTTCAGGATATAATCAAATTCGTGGTCTACAAAATTGAAGAATTGAGGTCCCAGAACATCTGTGCAAGCTTTCTACTCTGTGTCCCCTTTATCAAGCTGATCTTCCAAGCATGATACTTGGTGCCTCTTGCCATATATGAAATACCACAGAGCATTGCTTGACAACTACCAAACAGATACTGAGGGTCTCAGACTTTCCATGAACCATAAAATAGAAATTATGAAATAGTAAGGTGACATAAATGTGATGTACCAGGATTTAGAGAAGTCACAGGAGTAAAAAGCAGCACTGTGAATTATTAAAAACAAAAGCAACCCCAACCCCTTACAATTAAAGCTATGGCTCTCCTTTTAAAACTAAGAATTTTATTATTTAGGGGTTGTTTTTTTCCACACTTATAGAGTTACAGGAATAATAGTGCTAATTAGAATAGTGGCTTATATTTAGAATACAGATTTCTTAACAGAAGCATAAGTTTCAAAGATACTCTGAGTACCTTTCATTCTAGCGAATGAAAGAGAATTTTCCTCATATTTACCATGAGAAAGTTTGTAGAACATGGGGAAGACTAGTGATGATCAGATGATAATGAGAATATGTGTCATTAATTCTAATACTTAATGTAGCATGATCACATTTGTTTTCTCGTCTTGGAGAAGTGAAACCAACCCCCTTCCCCCCACTCCAAACCCATTTTTCCAAAAATAGTAGTTTTTTCTGAGAATTAATCTCAGGCTACATCCTTCACTATTGCAATGAACAGGAGGCACTGTTCACTTCAGTTATGGTGACTGGAGGAGGTGGGGAGCACCTTAGAAAGTAAAAGGCCTGACAGCAGTCACTAAGTCCAAATTTAAAACTCATCATGGGCTTATCCTGAGAAGCACCAAATTAGAAACAGTACCTGGTGAATCAGACTGCTAATCGAAGTGCCCTCCATTAGTGGATATTAAGGCATGACTCTTATCCCAGAGACATAGGTACTTAGGAGTCAGATTTTGTCAATGAATCACAGAATCACTCTGGTTGGAAAAGACCCCTGGGATCATTGAGTCCAACCATCTACCCTACCTTACAAGTTC
>JAOXOE010000602.1:28399226-28440706 GCA_028565055.1 Phoeniculus purpureus | reverse complement strand
GCTGAAAGCCCCGTGCCCGGGCTGCCTGCCCAGCGGGAAAAGAGGACCAGGACCTCGCTCCCTGGTCTTTTATACCGGCCTGACCACGGGACTTTGGGACAGGTCACTTCCCCTGGGACAGTTCCGGGGGGAAAGTCCTCTTAAAGCCACAGAACGTTTTATTTTCTTCATAAAAGCACAAACCTGTAAGTCTGAAAATTCTGGAAATTTTCAAACCACAATACGAATGGAAACTGTGATGGAAAACAATGGCTTTTGTACTTCAAAAGGTGAAGTAATATCAAGGGTAAAGTGAAACCAGAAGCAAAACTAACTTCCAGCTAGCAATTGGAAAGTGTCTTGGTGCAGCTGAGACAACCTGGATGCTGATATGTGTACAGATGGGATGTTTGGACTACAGAGCAGGCAAACGTCAATAGACAAGAATATTTTTAAGAAGTCATGGACTATCACCAAAAGAGCTTTCCTGTGCTCATGCTGCCGAGAAGTTATTCCAGCTCCAATGAGACTGGATTTTTCCCCAGACTGCAACAAGGCTTGGATCAGGCCACCACTTGTACTTCTAGAGAAAACAAACATTAGAAGTGCTGGAAATTATTTTAGAAGGGTGCTGTGAGAGGATTTCATCCTTTGAGCAAGGCAACTGCCTTTATCTACAACAGTTATGAATGCCAATAGCTAGGAAGAGCTGCTTTGTTCTGATAACAGGGGTGATTCCATTAAACCATCTGTTTGCAAATTCTCTGTAATTTTTTAAAGACCAAGAACTAGTTCTCATAATACTTGCTCATAATGTTATAGTTCTCTGATGGAGAATGAACAAATGCAAATATTTCTGATTTAATAGGATGGGTGCACTGCTAGAGGGTTGTTGTATTTTTTAGTAAATTTACTTTATATAACTGAGGACTGCAGTGCTGTGAAAAACAAGATTAATTTCTGACACTGTTGTAATCTTTTTACTAAAGAAAGAGGAATTACAATTGTCATTCTTACCTGTTAAAAAGGAAGTATGTCTCTCTTTGTGCAAGTGGTTCAGACCTGTGAGGGGACGGGGAGAAAGGAATAGAGCAGCCTGTCTGTTCAGAAATGTCTCACACTAGCCCCTCAAGAGACTGAGGAGCTCTGTGTCTCCTGCATGGGCATGTGGCACCTCCATGAGCACTTTAGTCCAGGATTAACCTGAATCTTACCTCTGTTCCACCTTTGCTTTTTTTCTGAGAAGAGGTGGTAGAAGTTGTCCCCTTCCTGAAAACATGAGAAGCTGAGTGTGCTTTTCCTGCACCCATGTCCTACAGGCCAGTGGAAAAGTATTTTCTGCCTGCAAGAGGCAGATATGGCCAATCCCCATACCCAAGATTGCCTCCATGAGTTCTCAATTGCTTCATGTCACTGGGGTGAAGATGAACAGGCTGACTGCAGTGCTGAGACCAGTTGGGAGGCAGCAAGTGCCAGTGCCTCCCTTCTTGCTGATATTATCATCTGCAAACATCTGAATGGACTGCAAACAGTCACTAGCAGAGCACAGCTGGATGATGTGCAATCCAGTGCACTTTTTGGCTGAGGTAGGATAACTGTGGAGAACTGCCATTTCTTGGCCAGACTGGACTCTGCTGGTCCCATCTGCCTTTGGAGAGAATAGTGCTGAGCCGGTAGGTTTTGCTGGGCTGAAGCCTGAGCTTCAGGTCAGAGTCAAATACAAAAGCAGGCAAAACCACAAGTTTCCAGCAGCAGGACATGGTCTCTGGTCTCAGCCTTGTCCTCTTGGCCCAATTCTTTGATGGTGCCATTGGAAGATCCACGGTTAAGTGGAGTCTTTGTAAGATCCTGAGAAAGTAAAAAAACCCCAATAATACCTGGGGAATTGACATTTTTTAACTGCTTTGTAAGTCAAACTAAATAGAATTTTATAAGATTCTGTTGGAACTGAATGGCTGCCCAGAGAGGTTGTGGAGACATATATTGTGGAGGACATTCAAATCCTCCTGCCTGGGTGCAGTCCTGTACAATGTGCTTTAGGCAGTCCTGCTTTGGTGAGGGAGCTGGACTTGATGGTCTGTGGAGATCCCTTCTAACTCTTATTATTCTGTGGTTCTGTAAGGATTAAAAAAAAAAAAATGAAGGTACTTTTTGATCCAGGCCTTTTCCTTGCCAGATACCAGAAAGGCAATGCACAAGAAAGTGCTACTTCTTCTCAAAGGAGGAATATAATGACATCCTAAACATAAATTAAGTAGACTAAGAGTAGGTGAGAAAGTTGTTCTATCACAAGGATAAAAAATGGCCATGTAAAATTAGTGTCAGAAAGCAAATAAATAAGTAATGATTTCGCAGAAGATGTCATACTAAACCTACGTGGTCAGTGTGCTGAGGACACAGTTTGAACAGACAGATCAGGGATGAAGTGCTGAACATAACGAGAGAACAACAAAAAGAAAGGAAAATAAAAGCCAAACCAGAATTTAAAAAGCCCTGTGTTGCTGCTTCAGATTCATGACCAAGGGAAGAAACCAGGTGAGAGAAGTTGTTTACACTGACGAACAAATTCCTCCCAGCTCTTTACAGAGACCAGCTGAAGAAAGAAGAACAACTAAATCTTTAGGAGCTCTCCTCAATGGCAAAGGACATGGTGGAGGGGAAATCAAAGTCTTAAATGAATAAGTTTAAATCGTTTACTTTGCAAAAAATTAAGTGAAAAATATCATTCTTAGAGCTAAAGTTTTATTACTTATAACTACTTTCCCCAGCACACATTTCTAACCAAGAGGGATTTTTTCAGAGACTGATTTTTGTCTCCTCTTCTTGTGTTGTTGAACATGTTTGGTGTACATCCTGCCACCAGCAACAGTGTCAATCAGCCCCACTGCTTTGATGTGAATGGAGATGGGCTCTTTACTCCATCTCAGGAGTTTGCTCACCATCACCTGCTGTTGGAACAGATTTATGATGATTTTATTCCTTGTTTCTCCAAACATCCATTTCCTAAAGCCAGAAAACAAAACAATTCTCTAGTTTTCATAAGTTCTTTGTACAATAATTTGCTTGGCAGAAGTGAAGAGCTTTTTACTACATTTCTTTTTTAATGCATCTGCCATCTCAAATCGAAATAGGAGAGATAAAATTTGTGAACATTTCTTGCTTTGGTGATTGCAGGACGACAGATTTGCAAGCTCTGAAGTCCACCAAGGAGACTTACGAGACATAAAAGACATAGTAAAGACTTACAGTTGTACTGTTCTTCAAGATTTCACAGTGTCTGACTGTCCAGCTCAGCTGGATTTTCTTTGAAGAGCAAAACACCAGCAGCTGCATTTTGCATTTTTGTTTTCTTCTGCTTGTGTTTTTTAAGTGGCTGACAAAGCAGATCTGTGCATGGTTGATCTTTGAAGGCTTTCTACTTTGTCTGAATTTCAAGGAAAGTGGAAAAATAATGTGAAAGCCTGAAGGACAGTAGCTTCTGGCAGATGCTTCTCTTTCACATATTGTAAGTCTAATGGTGCATACCATCCTGAGGTATGAGAGATGTGTTAGACTGGCATCTCGACTGTCAACAATTTGCAGAAGTTTCATTTTATGTGGAGCAATTTTGACCACTTTAGCCAAATTTCATTAGGACAAAGTTGCAGATGATGCAGCTGACATGCATTTCACCTCCTAGCATTTCACGTTGGAGGGACAGATGCTCACATAACTGTACAAACAGAGCAAAGAGCAGTATGACCATACAGTGTGAAAAAACACTTAATACTATTAACATATTACCATGTCTCAGGGAGCAGAAGTATCAAACAAGCAGCAAAAAAAAAGGAAAATATTTATAAAGTATGTTAAAATAGTAAATTCTCTTTACTGAAGACTGAAATTACTAGAATTACTAGACATGAGAGTGACTGCCAGCTTCCCCCCTATTTGGTGAATAAAGTCTCTTGCCTGCATCTACTTCTAATGGGATTGAAGACATTTCAGATTTAAATGCAATAACAGTCTTAAATCACAAAATATTAGGGAGTGGAAGGGACCTTGAAAGATCATCTCATCCAATCTCTCTGCTACAGCAGGATCACCCAGACTCGGTTGCACAGGAACATATCCAGGTGGGTTTTAAACATCTCCAGAGAAGGAGATTCCACAGCCTCCCCTGGCAGCCCATTCCAGTGCTCCCTCACTGTGAAAAAGTTCCTTCTCATACTGATGTGGAACCTCCTTATGTTCAGTTTACACCCATCGTCCCTTGTCCTATCATTGGATGATACTGAGAAGAGCCTGGCTCCATCCTCCTGGCACCCACTCTTTTACTAGTTATAAACATCAATGAGATCACCCCTCAGTCTCCTTTTTTCCAAGCTAAAATGATACAAGAGATTTCAGTAAGTAGTTTAAGAGGTGTTGCCGGTCCTCAGACTACTGGTAATGTGTTCTCTATATCTGTTCCTGAGAGCTCTAAATTCTAGATTACCTTCTGTTATTTTCTATACGTGGTTTTATACATCCATAGAACTCAGAACTCATGTAGGATTCCCTGTCATAGTCTGTAATGGGACACATACAGAAGTTGCAGACTGAAAACAGTGTAGCTCAGATATATGTTTTATTAGATAGGCAGTGCTACAAAGACACAAGCCAGACTTCATACCCTACTTAGAGATTTTTTTGTGTAATATGCTTAGTCTTTTTCTACTTCAAGTCCACACTTCAGCTCCTTGCATATGCAAGGTGTGTCTTAGATTGAAGAATAAACAAATCCCAAGGTACAGAACACATAACAGTGTATTAGCATAGCTTCCTTTGTGCTTCTGACTCCAGATGCACTAATGAACAGTAAACCCTTTCAAGTAATTCGCAGCAGTTTCACCAGTGAAACATTTTAGTTTCACAGTAGCTGAGGCATCATCTGCGTTGTGTGAAAAATGCATGCCCACCTAGAATGTGAGTTTGGATCATACTAACTATAACAGCTTCACTTCCCCATGTGGATATGCCAGTGCATGCTAAGAGGGCAGATTTGACATTATTTGTTTTGGCAGCCTGTGCCCTTCTCTCCCTCCCCTAACCACTCAGCTTCTTCCAACATCTCCCCTTTAGGCATCCAACAATTGTTTATGACACTGTGAGAAGTGATATGGAATAGTAATAGCTATTTTTACTAGGTTATTTTAAACTTGTACCTATCCCTTGAGGTAGTTGAAGGCATGGATGAAAAAGATCTCTGTGCTAGCACAGCAAGGAAGAGGTGAAGGAATAAAAACAGGCATGCAGCATCTGCCATCAGCTTCTCACCCTGAGAAACAGGTTTAGCATCTCACAACGACCTAATAACAAAACTCCACCACCCAAAACAAAACAATAGTATTTGCTTTCTGTTTCTTTAGAGACACTGTCTCATCAAGTGAAAAACTGCCCCCAATGTTCCCAAAGAAAAGGCGGGAGCACGCAAACAGGCATGGAGAGCAGAAGAAATGCCCACTTGGTATTCATTTCAATGATTGTCATGGGTTTGCTAAGCAAGTGTTGGTCCAGGAAACAACGTGCTTCTTTGATTTTCCCCTAAACTCCCAATTTAGGGCTACACAATGTCGAGGTCTGATTGGGAGACCACAGACATTTGATCTGATTTGATCCCAAGGGTGACATTAAGAAACAAATGAGGTCAGCCACTGTCAACCAGTGCCGTGTACTATGGAATCAAAAGAGGAGGAAAGAGCAATAAGAAAGTCAGACAAGGAAAGGTTAGGAAAATATTGCAAAAGAAGGCAAAGAAAGAGCAAGGGCCATCACCACCATAGATCCTCATGGCATCCCACAAAATCCATCTTCAGCTGCTCTTTGGCAGTGAGTGATGGCACCATCAGTATGGAGCAGGGGTCTTTTATCCAAGAAATATAATGCATATGCATGAGGGGGCCGTGTCACGCGAGTTGGAAGCTGCTGTGACATACTTCTGATAAATGTCTGTGAATTGGAAACCTCTGTTTCATGGTCACCAGACTGCTTTGAGACAGAAAAGCCATAGACTTTAGCATAATATCTACCTTCTGTTATTAGAAGTGTGTTATTTTTTCACTAAAATACCACTCTTTTGTTGAACAAAAAAAATGGTAAAGAAACTGCCACGTAGACATTTTTCTGGACCAAAGGAGCAAGATCAGAAATCACAAATTTGCTAGTGAAACATAAAATCTGAGTCCTTCCTAGCTTTAATGAATGGCACAAAGTGACACTGGCATCACACAATGTGATTTGAAAGGGAGAACACCACTGGCAGTAGCACAAGAGACTTTTCGCTGTTGTCACTCATCAGGAAGCAGATGGCATGTCTTGGCTGAGTGGGTTCAGAGGCATCTTATTTCAGTAACCACTTCAGTGTACCTGACAGCACAGTCAGATGTGAAACACACTGACTAAACACAGGCTGCAATAACTCAAGCACAATAAATTCCCAATCACTACAAGATTAGCAGGAAACAAGAGCACTCGAGTTCTGTCTGCCCTGTTCATGCAGCAACTTTCCTCTTGTCTCACACTGAAACAATTAATTACAAACTCCTTTGGGTAACAGATCATTTGTTCCTATTCTGATGATTTCAATTAAAATTAAAATTTAAACGATGGATTTTTTTCATTATTATTGACAGTATAAAAGTGGCTGAGGGCCTCTGTGTTTACCTTCTCTTCAGTTTTTCCAAGTTAACTATGAAGCTCTAAAGGTGTCTGGGATGCTGTTGCACTGGGCACCGCATAAGCACATAGGGAAAAGGGCAGTAAGGGTGAGCTCCTGGGAGTCTTGCTGGACTTGAAGCTGTGCTCTCCAAAGGAATGCTGAGAAGCCCCTTGGAAGCCAACTGTTTGCTGCTTTAAAAATTCCAATACATATTCACTTAGTGTTATAGGCATTATAAAAGAATAATGGCCTTAGAAGGCTCCCCTGCCATCATAGTTGATACAACACAGCCACGAACTGAGCTCAAATTCTTTCAACACTAGGCCAGTGCCTGCAGCACAAAGCACCCATCCTCATTCTGATAGTCTGAAACAAAGATACTCAGGATGTCATCTTCCTCAGTAGGGGTCTGTCCAATGCCACCAATTATTAAGGGCTGTAAACAGTTATTAAAAAAAAAATGTTTATAAGGTCATTATGTGCCATATTGAAGTCTGAATAGCCAAACCACTGTAGTCAGGGTAAAAAAATGCAACAGGTCTCACTCTTTGACTTTGGAAAGGCAGGCTATGTAATTCTGAAATGGAGCAATTCTCCTTGCCCACAAGCATATGCTAGTTCTCCTGAGTGTAGGACAAACCATGCAGGCAAACTAAAAGGCACAGAGATCTCACATAATTTATATGCATATGAAAGGAGCCTTGGGGGGGTTTTCTGAGCTATATAAGGCATAAAATTATATCCATATGTAGAGAACAGATGTAAGAATAAAGTCCTCTGTGCAAATGGTTGAATGGCATTCAACCATTTGCACAGAGGTGTCACTATGTTTTACTCACTACACAGCCTCTGACAGAGTGATATTGGACAGGCTGTGAGATAACACTCAGAGTATAAGCTGAAGAACAAGCTGTAAGTATATAAAACACCTGTAGATCAATTAAAAACCTTAGTAGACAGCCAGTAAATCAGTTTACTGCCAATATTTATCACTGCATTGAATCTAACTCTGTTAATTCTCTTTTGTCTCCACTGTCACAACCAAACTGTAGCTGTAAAATGGGAATTTGTGCAAAGGGCATAATTGCCACAGGACAATTAAATTACTGTCATGGTACCACCTGAAAAGTCATAGGCACATCATAGTTTTGTGTTATCCGTGTTATAACTGTTGATTTTAGGGATAGTCATGGGTATCCCATTGAATGGAAAGGGAAATAAATGCACTGCAAGCTGGATGTGAAGCAGAAACTGCACTTCATCAGTCTGCCACCTAAACCACCGCTGGTCTGTAACAAAAAAAAGACAGATATGCTCACAGTTAAGTCTTCTTACTAGGCTGGTCTGAGAGAGACTGAGACCTGCAGACAAGGATACAAAGGGTTCACAGTCTAACTGCACAGGCTGCAGCCACTGCAACAGTCTTACTAGGCAACATTGCACAGGAAAGAGAAAGGCAATAAATCTATATGAGCTTCCTTGCCCAAAAGAAACTACTGCTGTGGAACAGAAGTGCAAGAATATGATCCTAAGGAAAAGTCATATCGACTGATGCATCTCTTCACTATGGACTCAATTAAAATCAAATTTATGTAAATAATATGTCTCAACCTTCAATGTGTCTGGCCATCTGCCCACGTCTACTTCAAACTGTTAACTCGATGAACCCAGAGGGTGGGGAAAAAAAAGTACTCAAGACAAAAATTAGATTCCTTGAGCCTCTTTTCTTTCTTGCAGAACCACTAGAGGTGATTTATGAGTGAATGGATCTTTGACGCCCATTTCGAAATTCTAAAAACCTTAGAGGCTCTGCAGCCCCCTCCATTACATTACCAGTGTGTGCAGGTTGCAAAGGCACAGCTGGAAAAGATTTGGTTTCCATCAGTCAAAAATTCTATTTTCTTCCCAAATGCCAGAAAGTCTTTAAGTGTGTAAATTCAATCATCCTCACATTCCCCAGCATATTTAAGCACTGTGCTAATAGGACAGGAAAGTATTAAAGCATACAGTTTAATCCCAGTGCTCCTACACTTTGCTCTCTCAGTGGCAGCCAGGGCTTGGAGCAAGATAGATATGACAAGCTTAGACCTCATTCATAAGTGGTGAGATAGGATGAGTATCTTCCTCAGAGAGAGTCACAGCTGAGGTTTAAGAGCAACATTCTCCACTCCATCACTCCAATTTCACTTTATAGAATCGCATGAAGTTACAGGTTGGAAGGCATCTCAAAGATCACCTAGTCCAATCCCCCTACCAGAGGAGTATCACCTACAGTAGGTCATACAGGAACACTACAGGAAGGTTTTGAATGTCTCCAGAGAAGGAGACTCCACAATCTCTCTGAGCAGCCCATTCCAGTGCTTTGTTACCTTCACAATGAAAGTTTTTTCTCATGTTTATGTGGAACCTCCTATGCTCCCGCTTGCACCCGTTGCCCCTTGTCCTAATATCGGACATAACTGAGAAGAGCCTGGCTCCATCCTCCTGACACTTACCCTTTACATATTTATAAACATTAATGAGGTCACCCCTTCAGCATCTCCAAGCAGAAGATAAACAACATCCTCAGCCTTTCTTAATCACATTTGTGGCTCTGTGCTGGACTCTTTCAAGCAGTTCTGTGTCCTTCTTGGACTGAGAGCTCCAAAACTGGACACAATATTCCACATGTGGCCACACCAGGTCAGAGTAGATGGGGAGGAGAACCTCTCTAGACCTAATAGCCAAACCCCTTCTGATCCACCCCAGGATGCCATTGTCCTTCTTGGCCACAAGAGCACATTGCTGCCTCATGGTCTGTCAGCCAGTACCCCCAGGTCCCTTTCTCCTACGCTGCTCTCCAACAGGTCAGTTCCCAACCTATACTGGTACTTAATGTAGTTTAAAGTCTTCAATTTCTACAGGGGTATTTACATAGGCAAAGGATCTGGCCTCCCAGCCTGGATAAACAGGTGGCACAGGCTGCTTCATACCTCAGGGCTAAACACACTCGTCTGTGGAGCCATTGACAGAAATGGAGGGTAATAGAGAAACCTAGGAGAAATAAGAGAAACCTGAACCTGAAGAGCAGAAAATGGATGGACAGACTGACACAACTAAAGCATATTCAAGTTCAGTATCTTGAGTCCCTCCCTGAAGACAGTGTGTCCCACTGTGATAACACTTGAACAGATGAGGGCTGTGATATCCTTGGGTCGTGACATAATATATACTGAAAAGTTCCTAAAACTCTTCAAAGTTCAGATCCTGTGCGTGAGCTATATCTATGATGTGACAATGAAAAATACCTTGTATAGGTGGCATTAAAAATGGATTTTAAGACAACACAGAAATACTTTCTCTGACAGTCACAGGAATATAAACAGTTTTCCCAGGTTTCTAGCAATGCAGACACTAGGAGGGGGACTTTATGTGGTTCAGAGGTGAAACCTGCAGTGTGCCAGGCTGAGGGCACATGTCTCGTCTTACTTTGAATGCCGGCCGCCTGTTGCAGCTACCTGATTGGGATTTGCCCTAAAGCACTGCATGACGCTTTCACGCTCTGCAAAACAGATCAGCTCCTCTCCTTGAGACACCTTTGTAACTGACCTAGGGGGCCAGAATCGTAAAACTTACATAACCTGGATATTTCCCACAAGGCAGCCGTAGATCAAGCAGACAGCATATCTGAGGGGTTACTAACCGAAAGGACAAGCCTTTGGTTGCAATTAATTAGTACACCTAAGCCTGCGATTACTCAGGTCCCATCAGCAGGGAACATGCACATGTACATGCCTCATAATTTTATCCAGACAGCTTTGTTCCTTACAGTACTTGTCAAATCTTAAATAATTGGTGTAAACCACTTTTACCTGATAGAACTTGTTAAATCTTAAATAATTCTAAGCAAAAAACACTGAACTATTTTTTTCAGGCTGCTGGCTCTAGCTGTACCCTACATGCACTTTCTGCTGGTACATTAAATATTACCGAAGAAAAGCCCAAGGCTATGTGTCTGTTTCTACCCTTTCAAAAAAGAAGCTGAATGCGGACAACAGGTCTTTAGATCTTGATTGAATTAAACACAATCCATGCTAGCCAAATTTTAACGGATGTGTAATGTCACAACTCATTCAAGTTTCAAATCAATGCTTAAAATAAGCTCAACTAAGAAAGTACTTTTCTAACATGGTCTGGCCTATCCTTCTCCAGTTTTTTGGGGTCCATGAAATTTAGTGCATCCACCTATTTCCCTCAAAGGAAATACTTCAGTGTCTGGTTTTCTAACAAACAGTGGCTGAGCTGCTGTGTACTGGTACCTTAGTGTGATAAACCCCTTCACATCAAGAGTAGAGGAAAATAAATTGTATTAAAGAACAGGTTGTAAATGCCCTTTCCAGAAACACTCTTTGTAAGTGTGTTTTAAATTCAATAAAGGAAGATAAATCTTTTTTCCAGTTTCCTTATGCTTCAACAAAAAATGTAAAAAATAAGGAGAAAAGACATAATCGGCAGCACAGATATAAGACTAAAACTAAATAAATAAGGGTTTTCTTCACATGTAAAACAAAGGTAAAGCGAGCAGCCCTCATCTTCAAAGAGGATGAATTTCACTATTTGCCTATCAGCAGACTTCAAAAGATTTAAGCAAATAAAAGGCAAATTAAGGAAATGGAAGATACCACCCACAATTAAACACGAGCAGAAAGCTGGAAGGGAAACTTCGTTTCAGTAGATGTTTGTCCATTACACGGACATTAGAGCAACAATCCTGTTCTAAGCACACTGCCCAGAAACAGTTCTGTGCCCCATGGGAGTTGCAGGGGCTGGGGGCCAGAAATGTTTTGGACCTCCTAAGGGCCATCGATGGATGTTGTATGAAACTGAGATGCAGAACTGCAGCGACTCCTGCAGATCCTGAAGATACTCTCTCAGTTCTCCCTCTAGCTCAGGATTTTTAAGGTGTAAGCCCTAATATATCAAGGAGGAAATATTACGGTGCCAGTTGTGAATACATGTGTAGCTAAACAGGGCAATAAAGAAACACAAAGATCCACAAGAGGTGTATTTGTCCAAATGGCTGCCTCTTGCCTGGAGGGGCAGGGGGAAGATAGAGGTTTTCTGGGAAATAGGAGCTGGGCTGGGTTTCCCCAGTAACTGAGAGGCAGCTATAATTTGTTCTCTGCTCTGCTTCTGAGGAAAGGAAAATACATGCTACCTGGTCTTCACAGTCAAATGCAGACAGCCTGTCAATGCCGAGCCCTGGGAGAAAAGTCTGGGTGCAGACTAACAAAGAGTAAACATGAAGCCTGTGGCCTCATAAAACTACTGACATAAACACCTAAATGGAGCACACTTTATCCAAAGGGAATTAACAGACATGGAACATTACAAGCAAATGCATTAATCCTCTGCCTGATTAATCAGAGGATGCACATGGGTGTGTGCACTTGTGTGGTGAGGGAAGGAGAAGAGAACTGTGCATGGAAATGTGTCTAAGGACTACAGAGATCCCAAAGCCAGGCTTGTTTCACTCTCCTTTTGCCAGCTGTACAATAGAATGGCTACATACTCAGCAAAATCGATGTTATCAGCTAGACACTGAGATCTGACCATCGGGGAATTTTGAGTAAAGATTACACACAGCAGCATAAAGACCAGCTGCCCAACAAGTATAAATAAAAAGTGCACAGACAAGCATTACCAACTCGGCACCAACAGAGGATGAATGAGAAGAAAATAGCTGTGTGCTTTAAACAGAAGCTTAAAAGTTCCCTCAGTAACACGAGCAGAAGATTCACGCAAACTTTGTGTTGCCATTAGTATTTATTTTAAATTTGGACGAGTGGTAACTGGTAACATCCACTGCATTCTTTCTCCATTCTGTCCTTGCTTGCCACCACTGTTCAGCAAGTGTATTTTCTGATTTTTATTTCAAGGCACCAGTCTGTTACTTCAGTGGGTATTTTTAATCTGGCGGCTTTGACAATAATGACCTGAAGAATATACATCCTGAAATGCAAGCTCCCCTACAAGGATCATTAGCAACATCTTTCATCTTGCAACTACTGTGTATAGAAACTTAATTCACAAATGTGGGAATCTATTTCAAGTTGATGAAGCAACCAGCATCTTGATTGTTTAGCTAAATTATTTTCAGTCGTCCCTATTCTCACTTAAGTGTACACGAACAACAAATTTTAAGAAGACAGATACTTGGCAATAGCATTAGGACTAGAACTTTTTACACCGCTTCTTCCAGTCCAAGGGACTACAAAAAGACCAAATACTGGATAACGTATCTTGGATAGTCAACCACATTTTTTTAATGCAGTTTTGGAAATTTGTTTTAAATTCTTTAACCATCCTCAGTAACTTATGAATTCATTCTGCATGCCACCGTGCACCTCAGTTTTGCAAAGAAAAAGACACCAAAATGTCAGCTATTAGGTGAATTGTAGATTTCTGGAGTCAGATCACTCAGACGATACGCCACAGGAATTTTGCAATGGCAAGACTGAAGGGACCTCTAAAAAGATAATCTGCTGAAGGTGGCCTGAAGATTTGTGAGTGGCACAAAAGCACTGGCATCTGTCCCAGAAGGCTGTCACAACATTCCTTCCCTGGAGCACTGCTTCAGTTATCAAATGGGCATGAAATTATATTTTCTCATGCTGTGTGTTGAAAAAGATTTAATACAGTGCGGGATAGGACATAACTCTTGTTAAACTTCTAAATGGAATAAGTGCAGAGCCCATCTTTTTTTAATAAAGTTTAGGTGCTTTTTTTATTGATCTCTGAGTCAGTTACAAAAGGCAAATGTTAACCATTACCAGTTAATTAACTTTGATTTTTCGTTATTATGATATAACTATGTATAGATAGTATTTGTTATCTCATAAATATCCACTGGCATTTATAAAGAAATGAAGTTGACAAGAGGACAGGAGAGTCACAAGTAAGGGTAATTAACCCCGAAGAATATCTACTACCTGGAGGCTACAGCATTGACACCATGGGAGACAGCTTATACTGTACAGTATTCTTCCCAAAAGCAACTTGAGCCCAGAGCCGCCATAACACAGAGCTTTGACATGTGATTCTCTACCTCACTGGCAAAGCCAAGGGTTCAACATACAAGGTGTATAAAAATGATGAACTGTCAACAAACATAGTCTACGGAGTTACATTAAAAATAGTGTAGCGACAGGACGTTGTGTGATGTGGGAAGAATGCAGAAATGGAATAGCAAGTGCTGAAAAGGAGATGCAAGTCATTGGGGAAAAACCAAACATTAACAGATTTAATTTGCAGTGCCACACACCCCATCCTACCTGCCGTTGTAGATTTGTAACTGTAAATCTGTTTGGTTTTCTTTCCTAGGCCAGTCAATGTTCACAGTTACTGTGACATTCAGAAGCTTAAAACAAATCATATCTTCTTGCTAGATTTCATATTTGTGTATTAAGAATTGCTTGAATGAAAAATATTATAAAACTAGTTTACTGTCCAAGTAAGCTCTAAAAGGTTTGAGTTGCATTTGAATTATAAGAAGGTGGCAAGACTTCCCCAATAATAAAAAGTTTAAGGTAGCTTGTGTATTCTCCTTTTCACAAAAATTCCATATTTGAGCTTAGATACTTTTCCCAGTGCAAGTTTCATCAAGACCAATACTTTTTTGTGAAAAGTTGCAGTCCCAATAAACTGATGTTTTCTGATGAAAAACTTGCCCCAAACCTCTGAACTATCTCAAAGCACAGCCTCATGGTACTGAAGCAACTACTGCCTCAGGCTCTTTACTTTAATTGTGTACATTTGCATTAAACTCTGATGTCCCTCGTGGCTTTATGTGATTTTTGAGATGTAGCTAAAACATGCACTGGATATTTCTGTTCTTTGATTCCACGTGAGATTACTTCCCAGCTTTATATGCTATTTTTCTTCTTATTCTGGATGTATTTTGACATTCAGAGAACTACAGTTTTACCCAGACCCCTAAAATTGAACAAGTGTAGCAGAAAAAGAACAAAAGTAAATATATTATACTTGGAGGCTAGTAGGCAGATTGGGCAGAGTGACTGAGCACGATTCTGGAAGACTGTTCAAAAAATTTTCATCTAGAAGGATAATCTTGAAACAGAAATCACGTCCCCCAAATCTTGCCTTCAGAAATTATAAGCAAACTAGGAGCTTAACTTCATACATTGCCTTGTAAAAGAACTATACTCAGCTGAAAATAGCTCTCTTCAGTCACCAAATGTATGGAGCATCTCCATACACTTACCTTGGGAGACAAATACCGATGGAGAAGAGCTGCTACCTAGAGCATAGCTGGCACAAGAAAAAGCCAGTATAAACATGACATGAGAATTTTTAGAAATTCAAATAATTTATGAGGTTTCTAATTAATTTTTGCTCTGTTGAGTATATTGTTTGATTTAATACTGAATTATTGTTTCCCCTAAAAGAGAGGCTATATCCTTTCAAGTATTTGTTGTAAGTTTTTGATATTCTATCTGATTTATTATTCAAATCTTGATTTATAATTCCTGTTGCTCATATTTTGACTTTTTTAATAATTCCTTTCTCTTAAAAATAACAGAATATTTTCACACTCTTAAGGCTGCCCTGAGCTCAAGTGTAGGTATTTACTCAGGTAGGTGATACTCAGGTAGGCAAACACTCAGGTATTTACAACTAAGTATTGCAAAATACTAGCAAGAAAAGTTAGTTCAAGAACTCAGAGGACCTGAACTTTAAGAAAAGGTTCCAATGAAATCAAATGTAATAATTCATTATTTTAAATTGAAAGTGTAGTTTGACTCACAACTATATTGAATATTTGTAAGGAAAAATGAGTGAATCTGGATTTTCTGCATTCAAGTGCCATATTTTATTGCCAGACACCTGGTGGCATATGTGGTGTTTTGACATTAGTAAGCATTGGGCAAACACTGATCCAAGGTATGGAAAAACACCCTCTCACTTTATAGGCAATGCACAACTCCTCTGTCTCAATGTTTCATAAAAATGTGAGAGAAAATATTGATTTTTCTGCTTATGCTCTCCATATTAAGAATTTATGTGAATTTCACTTTTAAATAAAACAGTGTGTGATACAGTTTGACAGTGACAGTGAAAAGGAGTAGTGGTGTGCATATTTTCTTTAAATGTTTTCCCAAGGTGGTAGCCAACACCGCAACGCTAAGATTTAATCCCTGATTCAACCTGCTGGGAGTAAGAAAGACCCAATTAATGTGCTGTAGCAATTGGCACTCTATAGAAAAAGGGTAGGGTATGGAACACTTGCTAGGTCTACAGGGAAAATCTACATATTATAGGTAGGGTTTTTTCAGCTGTCAGTTTGTCACACAAACTTAATACCTTGTGTATTACAAGGGTTTCCACATACAAATGGCTATAATACATTTGCATCTTGAATGCTCTTCCCATTGTGCTGTAAACTGTCAAACAAATACTGAATAAGCACTTTATATACTATTATTTACTGAATAAACATAATTTAATGTTCAGGATGTCTGGATAGAAACTGCTATAGATGAGCATATCAACATTTCTCCCAGGCTTTGATTATTTATGTTTTTAATTTAAAGAAAAAATTTGCAATGAAAGTCAAATTCTACCAATTTTTATGAACTGAAAAGGGAAAACAAAGTCCTTGGGGCCAACAGAAACTCTTTATCAAATATCTTTTCCTCTACATTGAATATTCTACCCTTGTTTTTTCTTTTAAGAAAAAAGAAATTCTTTTCAATGGAGAAACAAAGTCTATCTTTTCACTGGCAGCTTAAAACTTTCCAATTATCCCTTTCCACTGAAGCCAGCTATCACAAGCAGGACTCCATCCATGTCTCAAGCACTTGTACTCACTAAAACCAGAGTAATCACATGCAGACTGCCAGGTAACAAAGAGCTCTGGTATGTACAAGCTACCAGACTCCATACCGTTTAAGAGTATGAAAACTTGAGCAAAACCACATCATATAATTTAATAGGTAAAACTTGCCAGTGATAAGGAACATTCCCTGGTACTTTAGAGTTTATGGATATAAGTAAATATGAAATAGCTGAAGTATTTTGGTTTGTAGCGTGGAGCAGGGGTGGGCAATGTGCCTAGATTTTCAGCCACTGTAAGATCAGAAGTCTTTATTTATTTTGTGTTAAGGCTTTGCAATCAGGACTGCATGCAGTACCATGATGAAGTGTAATCAGTTCTCAATGTGCAAAGAGTCCCAGAATAACTTTCTAACAGCTGCATTAGAAAAAACCCACTCCTTTTTCCCTACGCCGTTTGTACCTCTAACAAGCATTTTTGCCGTTAGAGAAGTGTGATGAAAATTAAGTCACTTGTACAGCCCAGTATGTTCAGTCAATCAACACTTAACTTCTATTTTTCTTTGTTACTAACTCAGCAATAAATTGGCTGTAGAATTCAGGCCGCTAAAAGCTTTTCAAGAGTCCTGAGCATTGCAACCCTGCCACCTTCACCAGAGCTCAAATCTATAAATCTGAGGACAGAGGAAGGTCATGCTGAGAAAGATTTCAAAGCCATAACCCAGGAAACATGTCTTCTACTTCTGTGTGGATGGCCGACATTTCAGGCAAGCTGCTCTCTAGCTAATAGTGATATCACAAGCATTTAAGGAAGCATACAGAAAGGGACCTAATAGCCTCTTATTTTTCTTCTGTCCATTAATATTTGTTACTTCTGTGCTTTGGTAGCATAGTTGGCTGATGCAGTTCTAAGCTGGGTTTGTGCAGAGACTATTAATAGGAAAATATGTATCAGGACAATTCAATGGATCATCCTGACCCAGCAGAATAAAACAGCAGTCAAAATCAGATAGCTACGAAGGAACAAAAAAAAGTCAGTAGCAATACTTAATACAGGCCTCAACAACTTGCTCCTTCTATCATCCAGGCTAGTTATACCTAACTGCGAGGAATCCTTTCTATGGATTCCCCACACAAACTTCCCTCTTTTATTCAAAGGTCTGCAAAATTAGGAAAATAACTGTCCTTTTTTTCAACCTGACATCTCAAGCTAAGCAAGCTGCTGCCCTAACCTTTGAGCTCTAGGCACTTGGTGACTGTTAGTTGTAGTATCTCCTGAAAGAAAACAGAACACACTGTATGCAGTTAGTAATGGAGGTTTCTCAGATTACACCCAATTTTCCTTGGAAACGCATGGAACAAAGCATCCAGCGTGTGATACATGGAAAGGGATTCACAAAGAGCAGACCATGGGTTTCTCGCTCTAGAGCACTTACTCAGATGCCAGCAGTGAACTGTTCTGGACCCCTGAAAGCAGAGTTCCAGGCTGAAAGAAAAGGAAAGCAAAGCTGACATTGCTTGCTCGCTTGCTTATTTGTGAAAGCAAAATCAAGGAGAGAAGTCAGATGCTTGACTACAGAATATCTAAAGCCAGATGTGCTTCCTGCTCATGTTGGTAGAGGCATTGGGTACTGTTACACCACCACCCTAGTGAGTCTGACCTCCTGGTGGAGTAGGAAGATCACAGTGTGCAGGGTAGAGAACAATCCTGCTGCTCATTGCACTACCAAAGGAATAGCAAGGCAAACGGGTGAGGTTTTCTTACTATAAAAAGTGAATACACTGACATTTTTTTCTAGGCTGAAACCTCAAAAGCTAAAATCCAAATGTAGTCAGACACTAAAGATCTCCCCAGTCAGACATGACAAAGTGCAGGGTCCGGGTGTACCCTCTAATTCACTGGTTATTCAGCATGCTTCTACCTCTCATCTAGCCAGAGATTTTGCTGCCCAGTCCCACGAGAAAGATGTAGTGCCAGCTGCCACGCTGGGTTCATTTTGTATCCTCAATATCAGTCTAGAGTGGCTAGTTTGCCTTTCTTCCATTTGCTCAAGTATTTCTGTTCCAGTTACAGTGAAACTGGCCCTTCCTGACTTCACAGACTCCCTTGTCAGTGATTACTTGTAGCTTGCTCATTCCTTTAGAGCTTAAATTGGATTTGTGCAGCTCTTGGGAGCTGTGTCTTTGTATGTCTAACAGAAAACATTGCAGAACTTGCCTAAAGGCAACAATAATAGGAAGCAATTAGTTATGAGAGTTGATTAAAGCATGCTGTATTTAAAAATGTTAAGCACAATTTTCCAACTAGCTTCCCCACTATTTCCCCATCAGGAAGAAAATCAGTGTCTTTCTCTGGTTTTCTCTTCTGGTGTGCTATTCTATACTGCAAAAGTATTTACCTATTTTAGAATAGTGCGATGGCTTATTTTCAAATATAATGAAGATAAAGACTCTTGCATTGTATATATATTTTAGGCTAACCTATCTCAAACTTTGAATTAATCACAGAATCACAGAATTATTGAGGCTGGAAAAGACCTCTAAGATCATCAAGTCCAGCCTAACATCAATCATCTAGACCCTGGCACTAAGTGACACATCCAATCTTTTCTTAAACACCTCCAGGGATGGTGACTCCACTGCCTCTCTGGGCAATCCATTCCAGTATCTAACCATGCTTTCCATGAGGAAGTGCTTCTTAAAATAACCGTTAAAAGAAAAACAGTGAATTGAAACATCTTGCTTGAAGGAAAGCTCATAAAGACCTCTAGAAGTGGCATTTTGTTCTTTTCTGCATTGTCTGGATTTGCACTGTAAACGGGCCCACTGAACCATGCTTCCAAGTTCCAGATAAACATGTTTTTTGAACATCTCCAGGTCTGGTGACTCCACCACCTCCTTGGGCAGCCTGTTCCAACACTTCAACACTCTTTCTGTGAAGAAACCTTTCCTAATGTTCAACCTAAGCACAACTCGAGGCTATTTCTTCTTGTCCTATTGCTATTGACTTGGGAGAAGAGACCGACCCCCACATCTCTACAAATGTCTAGCTCAGTTATTGGTCTGCAGCATAAATAGCACCAATATCTGGAATTTTAATAGCAGAGCCTTAAAGAGATTTGGGAAAAAAAGAAGTAGTGGGAAAAAAAGCCAAAATACAACTAATGGGTTTTGCAGAAAGATTTTCCTATGGACAGTTTTTTCCTCAACAACTTTCTGCACTGGTAATCAATCAGTGCTTCAGATTTCACACAGAACAAGATAAGGACTATTTAGGTTTAAGAATTAAAAAGATATTGGATCTACATTATTCTTACCTATATTTCCCGACTCTAAATGCAGTTACCTGTCTGGACTGGGAACCACTTACAACTCTTTTTCATAAAAATAAGCAGCTCATAGAAAATGCTTTTTCTACCAAAATGAAAATTTTCAATGACATTTATTTGTCTGCTCATTCCTCTTTTTAAAAGGAAAATTTCAAAATTCAAAAGCTATTGGAATGTTCAAGAAGTTTCATTGCAATACTGAAATCTCACTCTCACAATTTTGTATAGTTTTTTTCCCACTGTCAGCTTGAGTAAATTTCAAATTTGTATAAAAATACTCACAATAGTCATGTGTCATTTTGAACTATAAGTGTCATCTTCTCAAAACATTTAATACTTTTTAGCAATTTCCTGCACCACATTGTCTGTGTGGTTGCAGTCAGGAAAGTTAATCAGGACAAGCTACAGTAGAAATTTTCTACACAATGTTCATATTCTCTCCTACTCCGGTTGTGGCAATGGTACTATTGAATACGAACTTCCACACAGAGGTTTAGTGAAGTTTGACTAACTGATTTCTCACGTACATTACATTCAAGTATCCTGTTGTCACTCTGATGGATAAATTCTGTATTCTTCCCTCTGTAGCCCAACCTGTTTGCAACATTTGTAACAGTATTAAATATAACTTGTAACAGTATTAAATAGCTAGTATAAGGTAAGGCCTTCTTAAAATTACAATGAATAACCCTAATTGTAGAGATGTCCACTCAATATAGTGGTTACAGTAAAGTTTCTAACTCGTTAGGGAATTGTGATACTTAACTAGTTAATGTTTCTAAGTTTCAGATGAAAGAGGTTAGTAAGTCCACATATAATTATTCCTATATTTTTCAAAGCATATTATCCCTATTAACTGTATTTATTTAGCAGAGTCATAGTACTCACATTTAAGGTACATTTCCTTTTCCTTTTTTCTTTCTCAATATACTGCAAAGCCACTGATACTGCAGTCGGAGCTATCAGCCAAGCAGTCACACACCAGCAAACCTAGACATAGATAAAGTAGAAAGACAAGAGTGAAAGAAACAGTTCGGTTCCCATCTTTCAAGAACATTATGAACTGAGCAAAGAGTACATAAAACTAGAGGAAACTCATATTTGCCTTTCTTTTTGTAATACACACTTAAAACAGCAGATTTACACACTTCACACAATATCCAGCTGCCCCTTACTCCGAACTTTTCACCTTTTTTCAATAAATGCCTCTTCTGGTTGAAAATACTGATTCCTGAGGAATTGAGCATCACTAAGCACTGTCTACATTCTGTAGACAGGTTTTCTCCATGGAGAAAAACATGCACTAACCAGCTGGGAAGCTGATAAAGCACTTAAGGAAAAACGTAGCATCTTGTAGTTTTCAACTGCCTATCGCTAAGACAAAAAAAAAAAGAAGGCTTCTTATTGCTATTAAAACACACTGTAAAAATAAGAACAGCATCTGAAATTAAATGCTATTCTCATGTCAATGTTTTATAAGAAATCACTTTGTTAAAACAACTGATACTATTGAAAGGATAGCACCCAATTATTGAAACAACATTTTCATATGCTAGTATTATCAACACTGACCTGCAAAATGCAGAGATTGTTAAATATTAGTTTGTAATCAAAGACTACTTTAAATCTGGAGGTGATTAGAGGAGGCTATTTTTCTTCCAAAACAGAAAATGTATATTTAAATCAAATAAAACTTTTGATAAATAGATCTTAATTTGACTGAATTATTTTGACTGATACATGAAATAACTCCAATTTACTTTAAAATACACTTTCTTTTTTCTTTTGATATTGTACTGCACTTTAAAATCTAACTACACTAAAGATGTTTTTGAGACACCAGGTAAGAAAGATACCTTGTGTTAAACTGAGCACTCACTTTGCCTCTAAAAAACAGCTAAATGCTCTTTAAAAATTATTTGCATATTAAAAGACAGTTTACATTCCCACTGCTGTAAATGACTTGAGCACACATGTTGTCTAATCTTAAATGTCAGTATTAGTTATTCAATGAACCCAAGAGAGCTCTACAGCTACAGTATAATTTCTGCAAAACAGATTAGAAAGAAATAACTGAATATTCAACATACTGAAATGAATTAACATCAGAGCAAAGACCAGAGATCCATAATAAGTAGACGATAAACAGGAAGCCATCTTCCTGCTCTGCTATTGCAATTAGAGTGGCACTCCTTCTCAGTATAGCCAAATTCACCCTGGTTTGGGTTTCATGGTACATGGGTAGATTTCACTGGATTACTCCACTTTACTTTTTACAGTTTTTCCTTTCAAGGTTGTCAAATCATTTCTAGATGTTTCTCGACAGCCAGGATAATACCACCCCTCTGTGTATTGGTGCCAAGACAGGTCAAGAGCAACTGTCAGACTACTCAGACTTAAGATCAGATGTCAGACTTATTTATGCTGCTTAAATTCAGAGTAACACTACTCACTTTAGTGCATCGCTCCATCTCATTTTGGTGTGAAATTATTTTATCTCTTTTTCATCCTGTGCTAAACTATGACCCATAGGGCTTTCCAGACTTGAATTAGAATATTCTTCAATTATTTTCTGTTATTTAAAAAAAAAAGAGAAACAAATTTGCTAGTTGTAGATCCAGATAATTTGATTATATACCTGGTTATATATTTCTGGTAGTTTGAATCAGTTTGATGAAACAAATACGTACAACAATGCCACTCTGAATTTTTATTCAGAAGGGGCATTTTGTTGTTTAGATGAGTCATAATGTCACATCACATTATTGAGTGGCTTGACCCCATGTTCCTATTTCACAAAAGTCTGTCTCCTTGTTCAAAACCAAGAGTGGCATAAACCCATTTATAATTGATGTTAGTTGCTGGCAGTTCCTAAAATGGCTTTCCTGGAGAATAATGAGTTAGACTGGTGTGGTAAGAAATGTGATAAGTGATGGCACAGAAAAATGCATAATGAATACTTACTCTGTCCCTGGCAGGAGACACCAGAGAACATGGCACCAATGTCTTTTATGTCAAGTCTTAAATTAAAAGAGATTTTTATTGTGAAATCTTTTGTCACTCCAAGGAAGAAGAATGATATAATGCTGTATTTCTTTCCAGGACTGCAAATCAAGGCAAAAATCTCTACTAATGTAAATGATGTTAATACATTTTGAGTTTTACCCACATTTATCAGCCAAAAGTCATGAATTACCTCTGTTTTAATGTAATTGAAGTATTGATTCTTCAAAATTTTTACATTATATAGCATTTCAGTTACCAGTGTCTCCCTGTAAAAGACAGTCTGGCAGAAAAAGCTGATTCCATGTGTAAGTCAATGGGAGTAGACAGGAGGATAGGCATTAGGGAGATAAAAAAAATGCTATTTGAATTTATAAGGTCAAAGAAGAATCTATCTTCTAGTGTAATTGCCTCAGACGATCAGCAGAAATTACAATCAACTGCAACCAACCAAAAAGAAATCTGCAACAGTTTCAAAATAAAACTACTTATTCTACTAAACTTGCACTTTCACCATTCATACCTTAAGGGAAATCAAAGATCTAAATTAGTGTTAACTTAGCAGCAAGTTCAGAATTCTAGATGTGCCCATCAGCACAGTCAAATTTTCAGTCACCTTTACAGAAGTCTGGCAACATTTTGCAATAACAGGGCTTGAGGGCTGCCCACACAGTGTAAAGCCTGGACTGGTGCTCCAGTAAAATATGCTCCCAGCATAGTTTATGTGTTTTTTCATACATTATGTCTGAACCTTTCTTATCTTTTAAAGAGTGGGCAGTTTTTTCAGGAGCATGTACATACATCTAAATGTGTGCATGCACAGGTATGAGTGTATATATATTTGGGAGGAAAGGGGAGACTACACAAGATTCAGTCCACCTTCAGTCCACCGAGGACTGAATTCCCCCTGCAAACCTATTCTTCTTTTACCTCATCCCAGGCACCACTAATCTCTCCAAAATTTATTCTTCTCAGCCCAAATGTGCTTATATTTGGGAACCTATATTCTCTTATTGTCCTGCCCAGTACCATTATCCCCAGAGGCCCATCACCACCAATGCTCATTGTTCTTTAACTCAACATCAGGGACAGCCGGATCAGTGGCTCACCTGTATTCAATAAAAATGGGCCCTAGAGGATGCTGTGGATATTAGCATCTTCAAAAATCATATCTGAGATGGGAGGAATGCAAACAAGTGTGGTCAACAGAGCATTGCTTTTGAAATCACTGGATACACATACATAGATCATGCAGATAGGTGTGTTTCTGTTTCAATGAAATCAACTAAGTAGACATGTAAAAATATGCTGCCTGAAAGAGTAAAATATAAGTTGGCAGATGGTCCTTAAGCTCAAAGCATACTAATAGTGACATAGAGTAGAGTAACCTGATTTAGTTGAAGATGTGCCTGCTCACTGCAGGGATGCTGGACTAGATGACCTTCAAAGGTCCCTTCCAATCCAATGCATTCTCTGATTCTGTGATTCTAAACCCTTGTGTCCAGTGTTTCAATTTAGAAGCAATTCTTTAAAGGCACAAGCATACTTCAAATAAAACAATTTTCTATCAAGGGACAAAAAAATCTTAAGTAGTATTTCCTTAAGGACCAACATCCTCACAATAGCACTTACTTGGTCAGAGAGAGCTGGAATTATTCATGTTCTCCCACTGTGAAATTCTATTGAACTCTACCTTCAGTAGGAGCCCCTCACACCCGCACAATTTCTGTGAGCCAGACTATGATTACCTAATCAGGTATTTCCCTCTTGTATTAATTTTATTATTCCATATTAATACATCTTGACTTGTAGACAGAAACTCTGTGAGGTGTATTCTCAACATGATACATGTATAACTCCGTACCATCATCAGCAATTAGGCACACATGAAGAACTGACTGTCGCCTTATGTTTCTAGCAAAAGGCGAACTTAACCTTAAGCTTTATTTCTCAAGCATCACCACACATACTGTGGTTCCTCTTTTTGCTGAAAGCCTTCCTAGGAACAGCATTAAAAATATCAGTGTATGCAAAATAGAATTTTATTCTAGAAAGTGCAATTTGAGACACTGCATAATGAAAGAAACAACCTCAAAGTGCAGTCAAAGCTGCAAAAGCAGGTCACAGAAATTTGATTTCCTAGGGAGCTCTTGTACATTAGAAAAATGTAAGAAGCTACCATCAGCTCCTAACTGCACACATTAAATGTGTCTACAAAGAATTCTGACAAGTGTCTAGAAATCTAAGACTTTGTGTCCTACAGATTATTTCCAATTCCACAAAAAGACAGAGGTAGGAAGCAGAATGGTTCCATACTGAATGAATACTCCTCTGGACAAATATTAATTTATGTTAATGCCACTTGCTAATCTCTGGACAGTCTGAAAACATTTTCACTTAATTTAATATCTTTTCACTGGTTTGAGTTTTTTCTTCAACATTAAATGCTCTGCTACAGTATGATTGCATTGGTGATACATTTGAGATTCTACTGGTGAATTCAAGTTCAGATCAGAAACACTAAGCTAACTAAGCTGTTCAGGCAGGGGTTAACTGGGTTTTTCCCACTTGTGTAGTTCTTGTTAATTCAAAAACATCTCAAGACAGAATCCTACAATACTCCCATAGCATCTGTAGCTAAGAAAAGCATCCAGAATAACAAGCAAATGAAGAATCAAAGTTTTACATTAAGTGATGGACAAGTTCAATTTCAGTAACTAGTTTCAATCTCCTCCACACACACAAGACAAAAAAGATGGCTGGGGAGACAGTGAAAATCATACATTTCCTGATGTGCATCAGCTCAGCTTTGACACAGGAAATAGGTATCGAAACCCTCCTTGAGGACCCTTGCTGCAGATGGCAATGATGTGTATCTACACATCACCAGTCATGAATTTCATGTAAAGATGTTACTCTTCAGAGGATACTACTCAGAATAATCAACTTTAGAAACATCCAGTTTTAATATCTGGTATTGTTTGATTATCTGTGCATTTGTATAAACATTCTTTACAATTAATACAGAACATGGAGTGACAGTGAATCTTTACAAGGTTTGCAAGTGAAAACTTCTTCCCCATTTTGCTTGTCTGAGGATGACTTCAAAAATACAGTAATAAACAGTCCCTTCAGTTACTCGGATCAAATAAAGTAACTCATCCGTGCCATGATTTTATGAGTCTAGCCACATGGAGTTATGTATATAAAACAAGGGCTAACAGATTTGCCCTGTGTAGATCTCAGCAACAGTATAGTTTACAAATTGTATAGTATGCACAAATTACAATGCAAGGTGTGCACTACAGATGCTGTTTGCACTCATGTAGAAGCACAATAGGGATTCAGAAATCAGAATGATCATCCACAAACTGAGACATTTTAAAACCATGTGAAGATATTCTGAAAATCACAACTAAAGGAAAAGATCACGTTGTTTTTATTTTTATACAGTGTTCTTTATCAGCAATGGTACCAAGGTACATGGACTTGTTCTCAGAGCAGAACTTTGCAGCTAGTAGACTAGCATCATATTGCACATTACACCGTCATTTGATTATAATTGTAAGGCAAGGAAAGCATCAATATATATTGATATCAATATATGATATCAATATATCTGGGATACAGATGCCATTCAATAATTCACTCTGGTGTAATTATACATTGCTGTTGACTAGTGGTTTATAGGATCTTGGAGAACTTAAATGGAAAGTCTATAATAAAATGATTATTGCTTTAAAACAAGATAGACCACATCCACTGCTTTACCATCACCTATCCACCTGGTTATGACCCTCTTGTCCTTGATGTGCCTAGAGATGGCGTCATTAATCATGAAGTCTGCAACAGTGTTAACTTGATAACTCCAACAGTTTCACTGAAGCTAAGCTGAGATACAGGATTCAAAAATGCTGGGAGTTGTTTATACCTTGTTTTAAGTCACATGAGTTGGCCACTCTTCATTGTCTTGATGAATACTTGATCTGTTAGACTGTTTTCTTTCCTTTGTAACTTTTAGTTCTTGCTCCTTATAATTAAAATGATAACATAGCCATGGTGAGATGACAATAACAAGCCTTTGAAACAACAGACATTACATCATACTAATGCTGTCACAAATCAGAGACCACACACACAGAAAACCAAACCTTTTTTACTAGTGGCTTTTCTAGTAGAGTTTAATTAAAACTGAAAAGAAAAGGAAATAAACACCATAAAATGCTAAAGCCAAAAGACAGTTATTCATTATCACATCTTACCAACTCTCAAGATGAAAAAGACCACAAAAGTGAACATTCTTCAAGCAATTAAGCTACAGTTCAGCTTGACTAGATGGAAGTTTGTTCTGGTTCATCCTACCTGACATTCTATACAGCTGGGGGTTTTGCTACACTGTGGGGCTTCTGAAAGGTTGCCATCCACTTTATTTTGAGTCTGGCGTTTCCTTTCTGATGAGTTTAAAAAGCATCCTTTTACAAGCATCCTGCCTTGAAAAGCACAGCATCAAGACTTCCTTTTTTCAATTGAAAATAAACTTTCTATATCACCATCTTGTTTAAAAGTTTATTTTTTTACTCTGAAGTGATTCATACTGCCATCAGAAAAACAAATGTCCAGCATCCTAGTTACAGTTTGACTTAGACTCAGTTTCCTTTTTTCTCCAATCTAAATTCCTTTAAGTGATCTCATACGAGTTTCCAAAAGGAATATGCTACCAAACTACATTTCTCTGTTTGGTGCTTTGGTTTTGGAGCACTAAAATGATTTACAACAGGTGAAAAACTACAATATGGAAATCATGTCAAACAGTTTTGATTTGAAACTGAAAATACAGTTGTCTCAGATGAATTAAAGGATTTTTTTCTTTTAACTGTAAATTCCTGCTAGAGTTCAATCAGCTTATTTTCGATTTCTGAATAGCATTTTCTTACTGAGATGTTCTTTAATATTACTGACAACACAAAGAAGTATGAAAACTTTTTATAGTTTACTTTTTTCTATGTCGTAATTGTGTTTTTAACTTTTTTCTTATCCTTCTACAATCATCATCAAAAAGTTTACAGCTCAGAAGACATCCATTTAATGATATAGCCATTTGTTAAGCTCCTTCAAGACTGATTATCATCTGCTTTACTTTTTCATATGCTTGTTCATTCCTCCAAGGTAACTGCATATCTTTTCATCGCATTACTTTAAGCAGAATTCATAATGACTTTACTCTGTTGATAATTGGATAATGCAACCCTCAAAATCATATTCCAACTACTTGTGCTGTGCTGACTGGCCACATCATTTAGCAGGAAGAGTTAATTGTGAAAGACTTACAATTTTACATAGGTACATGTTGCAAAACCTGCATGTCCGGAGGAGCACCCCTGAAATCAAACCAGATTTATACAATTAAAACTGAGAAAAGTGCTATCTCCATGTGTAAAAAAGTTAATAAAATGACACGGATGGTTTTCAGCCACTCCACTGGCTGTCAGATATCTTATTTACATTAAAAACAAAAATGAAATCAGCATACAGAGTAGTCATAATTATTCTTTTTTGTTTTCTGCAACAGAATAAATGCCTCTTTGCATGGGCTTAGTACTGTTAGCAGTTTCTGATCAAGAGACAATTATTTTAAAAACTAGTAAGTTCAGTCAAACATCTTTATTTATAGAGTAGTCTCAGTTTCAAGGAACACCACATTTTTACAGTGAATATAGAAAACCAGTGTCTTTCATTTATTTAATTAAAATCATTATTCTATGGTCTGAAGACAATTTTTAGGCACTCTCTCATCTTTGTATTGACCCTGGTGTTTTACTAGCTAATGCACATAGAACTGAGAGGATTATCAAGCAACATGAGGGCAATATACAAAGTATGTGAGTGAGCACGTTGTATCATTTCCAGTGAGTAGACCTAACTAGACACTCTCTGTGCCCCATGCTGTAGCTCTGCCCTATGTAGCACACACGGATGAGCAGGGTTATGCAGCTTGTAATCTGTTATCACAGTGTAATAACCTTCTTGAACATAAGCACAGGGGAATGACAGCTCCACCTGTATTTGCATTAGAAAGAATTTAAATTTCCTTAATCTGAAAAACATGAAGTAGATCAACAGCTACTACCAGTCACAGTTCATTCAGTGGCCACATTCAAAACAACTGCAATTTAAACAATCAAGTTTTAATGGTTTCAAATAGCATTGGCTAAAATGCATCCACAGATTTTAGTTTGAGTAAAAAACATTCAGAAATAAGAAATATGAATCACAAGCCAGATCCTCAGCTGACATCAAATCAGCAGGACTTAGCATCAATGGAATACCTGGCTGCAGATATATTTTACATTGGCGTGCAGTATTCGTGTGTGTACATAGAGCTTGGACAAACAGTGAAGGTTTTAGACTCAACAGCAGGTTTGAAGTGCTGACTCAACATACAGCCCCATTAACTGAGTTATAGTGAATTATTGCTAAAGCATAAATTAGAATTGAGTGACACTTACATGTGTAGTTATACATATTGATCATCGTGCAAATGAGAAATACAAGTGTATTTGGAAGACCACAGACCATACATATTGGTAATGTCTACAAAGACATGCCCTTAAGCGAATCTATGGTTGAGCAGCACATAAGACCCACCTGGATGTGTTCCTGTGGCAGGGGGATTGGACTAGATGATCTTTTGAGGTCCCTTCCAATCCCTAATGGTTCTTTGATTCTATGAAATCTTTCATCCTGCTCAAACCGGTACAACCAGATGTCAAGTCATATCCTAATGTTAACTGCTTACTTTTCCTCTTCCTGAGTGCATAACATGTTGCTGGCAGTTTTTCTTGGTGGGCTTTGAAAGAAGAGTGGGTGATTTGCAAATCTGAAAAACATTTTATATTAACAAGGGTTTGTTTGTTGGGTTTGTGGGGTGGGCACGGGAAGAAGAGATTTTGTAACACTGTTGAAGACTGTAGAACAGAAAAATTAATTCTTTGTCCAGTGTCTGTACAATGGATCTGAGGAGGGGTACAACTACTGCACTTCCCCTTCTTTAATACTCTTCCATATCCTCTGCTGTTGGAGGAGGGACAGGGCATTTCTATCACTGGTCAAAATCATCTCTTGATTTCATTTGAAAATTAATGAAAATAGCTCACTACCAACTAGTTAGGAGTTTACAATTCACTAAGGCTTCTGCATTAAGATAATGAGATCTGCATCAGCCTTTCATATAGACAACTAAAGGAAACGTGTCTATCTAAATTAAAGGCAGAACTTGAAACAGCAGGAAAGGGTTAGAGTATCTCCTTCGGAACTGCCTTCTGGCTCTGTTTCTTATCTTCACAAAGCCATTATAAAAATAATGAATTCTTAATAATCTGATGTTTTGACGCTGTCTGATCTTGAGCTGTAAATGGAGAGATTAAAATTTTATTCCAATTCTTTATTACAACAATATTGCAATGTGCAAAAAAATACTCTGTGATCTTCTTTGCATTGAGTTATATAGGAAAATGTTCATCAACACCAGCATAATTGGAATTTTTACTCTTTTACTTTCCTAGTTGAATGGTAACGTACTTGTAATGGTACAAGCTCCAAACAGCAAATCTAATGAAGGTGTACCATCTTTTCTCACTGTAAAATTACGATGTTCCAAGCCTGTTATCATGTTATTAATCTCTTTTCCCCTCCTTTTCTGGAAAAATCTCATGGTTCACAGAATCACAGACTCACAGACCATCAGGGATTGGAAGGGGCCTCAAAAGACCATCTAGTCCAATCCCCCTGCCACAGCAGGATCACCTAGACCAAATCACATGTGAACGTATCCAGGCGGGTTTTAAACATCCCCAGAGAAGGAGACTCCACATCCTCCTTGGGTAGGCCCTTCCAGTGTTAAGTTAACCCAAATGTTAAGTTTAAGTTGTACAATAGGGAGCACTTCAAAAGTAGCTGAGCTATCATTAACCTGGTTTGTAATGTACACAGCATCATCGTATTGTCATAAACACTTGCCTTCTGCTTCCCCAGATTAATTAAAGATTACCACTTCAACTTACTGAAGAACAAGGATTGAAATATATAGCAGCTTTTCTCTGCCCTGTGCTTACAATGTGATAAATACACCAGTGAATGAAATAAATTAAACTAGTACTTTCAAAGAGTAAACATGATCTAATTGTTCATTGAGTACTATTAACTACACAGATCAAAGAGAAAATACTATGGTTATTTAGGCTTGTGAAGAGATACTGCTCAGCAAAGTCTCTTATGCTGTACAGGAGAATGTATTCCATTGAATTCTCATTCACGACTATAAAGAAATGTTTCTATCTAGGAAATCTAAACTGTTCTCAAGGTATAACTATCATCTTCCCTCAATATACAAAATGCAAAGCATCTAAGCTGATCAAAGCAATTGAGCAAGATGCCAGCAAGAAATAACGTTTTCAGAGAACATTACCCTGAAAGGAGAAAGCACAGGACTTCAAGGGCATTAAATGCAAGTAAAAGTCAAAGCTTTCAATAGGACATTCAGTCAATGGATTACCTGTGATACAGGTGCAGACCCCTACTCCCCCAGCACGGTGAGTGTATCTCTTCAAGCTGAATGGAGGTCTGAAATATTCCCAGGGTGGTCCTATTGTAGATTGAAGAGAAAACCCACAAAATTTATATAAAAGAGAAGCAAGGGCTGCATTCAGAGTAATGTGGTTGGTAGTTTTTCAACCCTGAGAATCTTTAGTGCTACTGCACTCTGTGTAGTAGGTTGGGGGACAACAGAGAGCCATGGTACCAATGAATCACTTAATTGGGTATCAGAATCACTATCTCCTCTTGCTAAACTAAGTCCAGAAGTCTTTTTTCCACTAATGCAGGAGAAAATTAAATTCATGAGCAAACACAGTGCCTCATATGCATTTCTGAAGAGGTCAGAAAAGTGTGCTCAGAAAATGTCAGTGGTTTTGTTTTCTCCTGTTTCTTGCTGAGCTGCTGTATATGACCTTTTCCTGACTTCATGCTTGGTTGACATCTGGTTGCCATATGTTTGTATTATTATTGCTCTACCCTTTTATTATAGACTGTGTGTCCCGATAGATATCAATCTACAATACATGCACTCCTTTATACTAAAACTACATTTTACGTAAATATCAATAAAAATAAAGAGCTGAAACATCTAGAAAGTAATAAAGCCCAAACACACTGATGTGGTAGGAAATCAAGAAAGAATCAAACAGATTCTTATATTGTTGTTGTTTGGGTTTTTTTCTAACTAAATGAATTAATTTCATATTGTTATTAATTAGGAAAGAAATATAATGACAAATGCTTGAACTGAGAGAGTTCAGCTGAAGCTCTATTCAGTCTGCATAATGAATGGGAAAAGAACCATTAATAAGCAAGAGTTAATACTTAAGCTATGTCGATTCATAGAATCATATTTTTTAGGATGGAAAAGACCTTTAAGATCACTGAGACCAAATGTTACCTTAGGACAACCAAGTGCAAGTCACTAAGCCAAGTCATTAAGCACCATGTCTACAAGTCTTTTAAAGTTTCCCCACATGTAAGATAATTCTTACCTAGGTGAATGTTCCCAACAACTTTAAAAAATTTACCTGAAGTTTCAAAGATGGGGCAAGCTGAAGGCACAATTGTGTGAGGCCTATTCCTCAACCACTGGAGGATGAGTTAGAGTCAGTATTTTTACCATTTGGTATTGCAAAACATAGAATCATTTACCACTAAACCATATCACTAAACGCATTCAGGGATGGTGACTCAACCACCTCCCTGGGCAGCTTGTTCCAAGGCCTGACTATTCTTTCAATAAACAATTTTTTTCCTAATGTGCAGCCTAAACCTTGCCTGGTGCAGCTTGAGGCCATTTCCTCTTGTTCTACCACTAATTACCTGTGAGTAAAAAACCCAGTATCTCCCTTTCTGCAATGTCCCGTCAGGTGGTTGTAGAGGGTGATATGGTCTCCCCTCAGCCTCCTCTTCCTCAGATTAAAACCAGTATCTCAATATTTGTTGATAAGGCAGAACAAGAAGCATATTTCGAGTGTGAACTCCACTGGAAATCATTTGAGTGAAGCAGCTTTTCATGAGGCTTAATACGTGATCAGCAGCAATTACTTATGCAGATGTAGAGATGCTCTGGCAGTCTTTCCATACTTGGAGGGCACACTGATTTCAGCAGGAATTTTCAATAATGGATGAGTTCAACATCATATCCCCAAGGGAAAAATGTATCATGCAAACAGTAACAAGGAGATCCCTCACTTTGCTTTTAAAAATTGAGTTGTCGGTACACAATTTCCACAGTCAGGTGAGCACCAGAAGAAATTGTGTCTTGCAGAGATGCTTGTTTCCAAGCAAGTATTATAATGTAAAGTCTCCCAGCCCCAGAACAGGAAAGTTTGTGTGCCAGGTATCTGGGGAATGAAGGGTGAGTGAGAGTGGTGGCCGCTCTGAGTACATTGGAGTCTCTCATATTGTGCTTCAAACAGCAACCACTATTAGTCTTGTTTCTGCTTTTGCCCCCCAAGCTCTACGGTTAACTAAAGACTACAGTTTAATGTTTTCAGTGTTCCAAGCATATTAATCGGTTTGTAAAGTTTGTGCAATCACTCACCATGACAGCTCTGCTTTGCTGATCTCTAAAGCGAGCGTCACCACGGTAACATGCAAGATAAACCACTTCATAAATCTGCAGAACTTCCTGGGGAAAAGGAGGTGGAGTGGAAGATGCTGGAGAGCACTAAACAGTTTCATTGCCTCTGTGGTTCTCATCTTTCATGCTATGAACACGAGAGTGACTGCTTGTCAGACAGAGCAGGGGGAGTCAAGAGAGAGTGATTTTATGTGACTTTCCTATGGCATTCGCAAGTGAAGAATTTTTTTAAAAAGGGAGATCAGTAAATACCTGAGCAAACTCCTGGTTTTCTATTAGAGAAGTTTCTGGTGTTTTTTTCCTTTTACGAAACTAGAAACACTTACATCATTGAAATGTAGCAGACAAAAAATGTTTCACTAAGACTTTGGTCCCAGAGCTGTTCTATGCTGTGGACAAAAGTGATCCCAGGTTTTGGTTTGAGTTTTAATCCTCAAACTATTTTTCTTTTCCTTGTATGTTTCTCCCAAGTCTACAAGTTGTATGAGGAAACTGTTTGTATGACTATAAAGAATCTACCACAATACAGCAAGAGATCAAAGAATATTGAAACATTTCATGCACCTAGACATGAAGTGATGTGGTGGGTTCAAGACCACAACTAAAACAAAAGGAAAAGAAAACAAAGCAGTTAGGTCTCAATGAGATCTTGGATACAATTTGCCAGACAATGGATAGCTAAGGGAAAATGAAAAATGGTTTATTAACTCTATAACTGTATACCGAAAGAAAGAAAAAGTTAAGCAAGTCAGTGCACACAAATCAGAAACTCTGTCACAAATGCCCCCACATACTTTGAGAAAAATACAATGGAAGATTACTACCATGCTGGTCCTTGCTATTTTTACATTAGAGATCTGGGAAAGCATGTCAGTCAAACAGAGAGAGGTACAACCACCTTCTCTTCTAGTCATTCAGGGTTGTTTCAGCTGGTACCTTGGGCCTCTAACTAGACTCTGTCCCATTGACCACTAGTGTCTGGCTTCTATCCTGCAGCCAGTTCATGATCCACCTCACTACCCAGTCATCTAGACCACAGTGCCTCAGTTTGGCTGTGAGGATGCTGTGGGAGACCATGCCAAGTGCTTTACTGAAGTCCAGATAGACCACATCCACTGCTTTGCCATCACCTATCCACCTGCTTATGCCCTCATAAAAGGCTATCAGGTTGGTCCTGCATGACTTCCCTTTGCTGAAGCCATGCTGGCTGTCCCTAATAACCCTCTTGTCCTTGATGTGCTTAGAGACAGCATCAACAACAAATTGTTCCATCACTTTTCCTGAGATGGAGGTGAGTCTGATCGGTCTATAGATACTGAAGGTGTTCAGTATCTCTGCTTTTTCTGTATTCTTTGTCCTCAGGGCACCCATCTCATTCAGCAGCGGGCCTACATTGCAGGTAAAACTAAAACTGGAGGCAATGTATTTGAAGAAGCCCTTTTTGTTGCCCTTGACCTCCCTTGCAAAGTTTAATTCCATGGAGGCCTTGGCTTTTCTAGTTGCATCCCTACATCCTCTCACTAGAGCCTTATAATCACCCCAACCTTGCAAAAGAGGACTGGATTAGGGATAACTTGAGCACGCATAAATCCATGGGCCCACATGGGATGCACCCATGTGTGCTAAGGGAAACGGCAGAAGTCTTTGCTAAGTCACGGGAATCAGGAGAGGTGCCTGGGGACTGGAGGATAGCAAATGTTACTCCAATCTTCAAAAAGGGTAAGAAGGAGGGCCCAGGTAACTATAGAACAGTCAGCCTCACCTCCATCCAAGGAAAGGTGATGGAACAATTTATACTTGATGTTGTCTCCAGGCACATCGAGGACAAGAGGGTCATTAGGGACAGTCAGCACGGCTTCATCAAGGGGAGGTCATGCTTGACCAACCTGGTAGCCTTTTATGAGAGCATAACCAGGTGGATGGATGATGGCAAAGTAGTGGATGTGGTCTACCTTGACTTCACTACGGCATTAAACACAGTATCCTCACAGCCAAACTGAGGCAGTGTGGACTGGATGATTGGGTAGAGAGGTGCATTTTGAACTGGCTGCAGCATAGAAGCCAGAGAGTAGTGGTCAGTGGGACAAAGTCTAGTTGCAGGCCTGTGTCTAGTGGAGTCCTCCAAGGGTCGGTGCTGGGACCAGTACTATTCAATCTATTCATTAATGACTTGGATGCGTGATTAGGGTGCACTTTCAGCAAGTTTGCTGATGACACAAAGCTAGGTGGTGTTGCCAACACCCCAGCAGGCTGTGTTGCCATTCAGTGGGACCTGGACAGGCTGGAGAGTTGTGTGGGAGAACTTTAATGAACTATTACAAGGGCAAGTGTAGAGTCTTGCATCTGAGCAAGAGTAACCCCAGGTATGAGTATAGGGTGAGGACTGACCTGTTGGAGAACAGTGTAGGAGAAAGGGACCTGGGGGTCCTGGTGGACAGCAGGATGACCATGAGCCAGCAATGCACTGGGGTGGATCAGAATAGGGGTGGTTAGCAGATCAAGAGAGGTTCTTCTGTCCCTCTCCTCTGCCCTGGTGAGACCACATCTGGAGTATTGTGTCAGCTCTGGGCCCCTCAGTTCAGGAAGGACATGGAGTTGCTGGAGGGAGTCCAGCGTACAGCAACGAGGATGATGAGCTAGAACATAGGGGGTTTCACATCAATATGAGAAGAAACTTCTTCACAGTGAGAGTGACAGAGCACTGGAATGGGCTGCTCAGAGTGGTTGTGGAGTCTTCTCTGGAGACGTTTAAAACACACCTGGACATGTTCCTGTGAGACTTGGTCTAGATGTTCCTGCTCTGGCAGGGGGATTGGACTAGATGATCTTTCAAGGTCCCTTCCAATCCCTGATGTTTTGTCATTCTGTGATATTGAACATTTGATTAATAAAGACAGCTCAGAAAATGGTGTTTTTCAACAACAGTCAGTTTTTAAAATAAAAAATGTTGCAGCTTCAGGACAATAACATTGTCAATAAATTTGTATTATAGTTGATGCATAATAATTGGGGAGAAAGAAAAAGGATTAAACATAGAGGAAGAAGAAGGAAATAAACAGAAAACTTTCCAAGCTAGTAACAAATTTCTTTGCTCTAAATTATCAATTTAATTTACAAAACCACTAAAAGTTATAAAGCAATGCAAAAAAAGAAAGTAGGAAAAAACAATACCAAACAGCGGGAGGAGATAATTGTGACTGACATGACTGGAATTCCCTCCTCTGCCTTTTCTACATTATCCAGACACTTGTAATGAAAATATAGCTGATATAACTAAAGCATTTGAAATTTGTTTTTTAGAAACTAAAGAGGAATTACGAGGTTCTGCTCTTACAAACATTAATAAGTAATGGCTGTTGCCCAGGTGCTTGCCTGTTCATACATTTCTCTCACATTCATTGGCCCCTCTGGAAAAGGACTTTGCTGTCCTTTAGAATAAAGTTCTGCTGTCCCTGCTGAATTCCTGTCCAAAAAGGCCAAACTTTTTGGCCTTTTACAAAAGGTAATCATGACCTCTGCACTCCAATTACTTAATAAAGCTGTCCTGGGAGCATAATTATTTGCTTTAAATCTTGCATCCTGTAGGAAATAATAATTAGTAGCACAAATACTCAAAAGAAGAGGGTGAAGCAAGCAATGGTTCCAGTGGTGCCAAACAAAACCTTTGTCAACTTATACCTGCTGGAGACCTGGCCTAGAAGCAGTGCCTCTTCATGAAGTAAGGTGATTTTACCAAATCAAAATGAAATATAGGCAAATTCTTTAATTAAAGATCCTGGAAATCATCCTACCTATTGACGAGTCTCCTGAAAATGGAAAAGCAAAGCTTCTTTTGCGATGAGTAATTGCAGTGTAACAGGTTTCCTTGCTGTCTGTCTAACAAAACAGTGGCAAAGGATGGTTTCTTTGCTCATAAATCTTAACAATTTGTGCCTCTCCTCTCATGGAAGTAAAGATTCACTGTTGTTCTCCCCATTATTTCTGTGTCCTTTTTGCTGCCCGTGCAGAAAAAAAAAAAAATCAGGTTGCCACAAAGGAGCAGCGATGTCTATTTTACTAACTGAAACCCAAGAAAGGATACGTATAAATCCCTTCTATTCCGGGGCTGGATTGCACTGTTGGAGTCAGCTGTTTGTCTAAAAGGAATCACTCCAGGATTAGCTGAAAGAAATTCAGATTCTCTCTTTACCATCACTAAAATGATGCAGGAGCCAAACAGAGATGTAACAGTCAGGCTTATTTCCTATTATCCCCCTGTCTGGTCAAACAAGTACTGGGACAATTTTGCCTAATACAAACAGTCAGCTGTGCATTTGAAATTCCCACTTAGAGAGATTTCAGACCATAAGTCCATTATGCTTCTATGAAACTCTGCTCTTAAATTAGTAAGGATTAAAAAAGAAAGCAGTTTGCTACCATATCCCAATTTAAATTCTGAAGCACCATAATTTTTCTTTAAACATCTCTGCAAGTGAAGCAGTTTCCTTCCTTTTATTGAATTCTGCAGTTCACAATAACAGAGTAAAAATTTTTCTCTAACCTGAAATAATGAACCATAAATCATGTAAAGCATGCAAATGCACTTCAGAGAAAAGGAAAAATCAATCGTAATTCACTGAGTCTCCACAGTAGATTTTTCTACATGATGTTTTCAGCAAATCTTTTAAAAAAGTATGCTCATTTTCAATAATTAAACACAAGAAAAATTAAAAAAATGAGATAATTATGTTTTGGCATACAAACTGTTAAGCAGAATCACAAAGAATCATAGCAGGAGTCAGACCAAGGGAAAGAAACCTACAAAGTGGAAGAAAAAAATCAATCTCCATTTGAAAATATTTCATATATAATTTCTCTCACAAAAATATTTTCTATTCTAACTTCCCCAAAGACCCTAATTAAGCTTAAAAGAATTCTGGTAATATTTTAAAATGAAATTGAAACCATTAAAATACCTGACAGGACAACTATGACAAATTTTGTTAATTTTTGTCTACTGCTTCTCTCCTCTATTGCAGGACAAGAGTGCTGGAAAACCACATATTGATAACAGGAAACCTAACATGAGCTTGTGCAAGAAAAGCTCATGTGGAAAGATGAGCGATGGCTGCAGGTTCAGGTGTTATAGATGCCTTTTACTTGTTTCAAAAAACAAGATACTTCTTTTCAAGAAGCTTGAACTTCCTCACAATGGCAAGTATTTGCCTCTTACCCAGTCTTCTATAGTGAATGGACTAACTCTTGTAATCTGTATATGACAAACACTCATTTAAACAGCACTTTGAAGTGTTCAGCCCTGAAAATCTGAGACCTTGGTAAAGAGTAAATGAAAGGGGTTTGATTTTCATAAGAGAGGATACCCTCAGAGACTTAGAGCTCTTAGATCCAGAATCAAGTACGTAAAGCTGGTAACTGTTCTTTAAATTCTTGAACATAACCAGCGGTTTACTATACAGAGTAATGTGAAACATTTGACAAGGCATTGCAGTTGTTTTGGTTGAGTGCTATTAGCACTCATATGAGCACTGGTTGCGTACAAAGTACGGTTATGCACAAATAATGCATCTCACTTACATAGTATTTTGATAACACAAAGCTTTGAGAGTAGGTTTTGGTCTTACAAGAGAAAAGTCAGTGTCTTGTTTATGAAGTTACTGTTCCTGTTACTCCAGAAAGACTGAAGACTAGTCCCAAAGTCTTCAGCTAGTCAGACAAGGACCGTCAAAGCATGCTTGGCAGCCCAACACAAATCTAAGAAAATAACTACATTTTCAGTTTTAATTGATCTAATTTCCTCCATATGTAATTATGTTAACTGTATTACCTTGCTCAGGGCTGACTGTAGTATATAAACATCTAGTTTATACATGTGATGTTTCCTGCAGCATAACAGTCATTCACCAGGAAATTGTATCCAATAAAACAGGCACTTTAAAAAATAAACCTTCAGGGCCAATGCTTAATGCACCATGTGAATCTCCCAAAATTGATTGGGGAGATTATGCTTCGTTTATGAGTAATTTAGTTAATAAGCACAAAGATGTATATACAGCACACACATTAGCGTGTAAACAAGGTCATCTCAAGAGCACGTATTTCCCAGTTTATATTAGTAGTTATAGGTTTAAGCTACATTTAAACAAAATTCAAAGATCCTTTTCTAATAATGGGAAACCTGTGGACTAAAAACCGAATACAAGCTGTGGATTTAGCCCTACACAAGCACGTTCTGTTTCAAACAATTGCATTAAATATAGAGAGTGAACAATGCTGTAACTATTCCAGACACCTCAGTGATCACTTTCCTTTCTGTTTTAAATAAACTTTTCCATAGCTGAATATAAGCAATAGGAAGCTGCCTTTGCTCTGGAAGCACACTGGTTATAGAGATAAGACATCTCCTGCACTGAATGACACAACACTCATCTTTATAGCTTCAGAGGTCAGTGAGAGATAAGACAGGCTTTAGAAAGAGGTGCTGCTGCCTTACGAAGCAATGATAACAAGACATTCATAATGAGGTGGATTCTAACCATAAATTTTCTGACTGAAAGGTTGGAGATAACAAAGAAATCATCTTTTAGGAAGTTTCAACTACTCTGTGCTTTCCAATTACTCATTCTGTGCAAAACAGCCTTCCAACGTAATCTTCTGGACATACAAGTAACGACATTTTATGATCATTCATGTCAACTTGGTATAATATCGCAGCTAGTGTCATCTCTGAGCTTGACTCAGAAAATTAGTTTTCCAGAGCTGCTTCTTCCACAGAAGCTGAAAGGACTCAGCTCTGAAATAAGATCTGCTCATAGAAGAGCTATGCTTTTTGAGTGGAAGAAGCCAAATGAGTGTCAGCAAACATCAGCAAATGCACACCATGATGGCAATACATGAAGAAAAATTAAACTTTTACAGGTATGGAGAGGAGGCTGCTGTTTCAATCAGCTTTGCAGTGGCCTCTGCGCACTCTGTGCAGTGGCCTTTTGGGCTATTTGGCACAAAAGCGCAGGGATGCAAATTTCAAGCTCCTTTGAATAACCTGGTCCTCCTCTGTGGCTGTTCTGCTGTTATAATCTATTATCCCAGCTTCATTCTACTTGGGTCTAGCTCAGGAAGTTTGGCAGTATCAAGCAGTTAATAGTGCCTGCAAGGTGCTTGTACGGCTTTATTTACTGAGACACATTTTTCTGTTTCAGCATTAGATCCAGACCATTTACCCAACAAAAAATGCAACAGACACCAGATGCTGTGCTGCACCACTGACTAATTATGAAAGAACATGACAGACAGACAATTTCTGAGGGTACTGGGAAAGATTTAAGGAGTGGGATATGCAAGAAATAAGATTAAGAATTCATGAAATTCAGAACAAAAAATTGCTTTGCTTTTTGGAGGAATGTTATCACCTATTCCTAAAGGCAGGACATCAAACAAAAGTGTTTCTGAGGCTGGAAGACACCCCTGGAGATTGCCTTGTCCAGATCTGGTGCTTAAAGCACTGTCAGCTGTAGTAGTTTGATCAGGACTATGACCAGATAGATTTCAAGCATCTCAAAAGACAGTCTCTGCAATGTCTTAAGGTAACCCATGCCAGTTCTTAATCATTCTTGTGGTAAAGGTTTTCCTTACGTTTACATGGAATTTTCTGTGTTTCAGTCTGTGCTCATTGCTTCCCGTTTTGTCACTGGGCACCACTGAGAAGAGCCTGACTGTCTCCTTTACTCCTCCCTATGTGTATTGATACGCATTGATAAGATCCATCCGAACCTTCCTTTCTTCAGGCTGAACAGTCCCAATAATCTCCTGCGCGTCAGATGCTCCAGGATCGCAAATTACCAGGACAGTACGAGTTATGAGGTGTGATTTTGGGGCTCACTGTGACTTTCAGAGCAACAATTCTACACTGTATTCAAACTAAGGCAAGCCCTACTGCATCAGTTACGTAGAGATCATGCTTGTAGGTTTGCCTAAGGAC